>OX637350.1:7823683-8304201 GCA_951799405.1 Agapetus fuscipes
TATTTTCTCCTCGCTGGGATTTATGATGTTCCCGAATGCGGGATCCTGTTCGGGAACGTGCGTGCAACATGTTGGCAACATGAACTCTTCCGTCTTCGATGTGCACGATATCAAATGTTCAACTGCATGTAATATTTTACTCATAAACGATTTATAGAAACAAATTTAACTATGAAACTTTAATTTTATCTCCAGAACGCTAGCATTTAAGTGTGGAACCCGGGGTGTAATAGTTTGCTTTAAATCCCCTCGATCGCGAAAAAGAAAAGTTATGGAAGATATGATAGACATAGTGAGTGATATAGTGTCTCATGCATTTTTTTCTATTTACGAAATCGAGGAGAATTAACGCTTTGTTTCACAATGGGGAAAGGTGGTCTTTGCCAACCTTCCATCAAACCGATTTTAACTCTTGTGATCTCTTGACTTAAGGACCCGCTGTTCAAACTCTCAGATACAAAAGTGTCAGAGGCTTAAATTCGAATCTCTTCCTTTGAACTTATCGACTGGATATTGATTGTTAACATGTGCCTCTTTCTCTACCTATCTTTGTTAAAAGTGTTTTCTAAAATCCATTTTTTTTGTGGTTATATCGTTTTTGGGTATGTTTTTTTAAATTCCATAGATAATCAAATTTCATGAGTATCTATAATCTATAATCTAAGTTGCAAGGATATATTCATTTAAAGCTCTCAGATGTATGCCCACAAACCAACAAGTGTAGTTCGCGCTTACAAATGCTGAATGTGTACTTACAAATAAAATCCAAACCTTAAATGAACATAAGCCCCACAACTTTTGCCGACCTTCCCTGAAACAGGGGTGACATTGGCAAAGTGAACCATTTTTTACAGTATGGGTGGTCAGCCTCATACCAACCTATAAGTCAAGGAATATGAATAATAAATTACATTTAAATATAAAAAAGAACAAAACCTTACAAAGAAATCTATACAAAAAAAGTCAAAAATTTCCTATGCAAAAAATGTAGCAAATGAATACACCAACATTAGAAATCAACATTGCAGATTAGCCGCCACTTCTTCCTGTCCTTGCATACTTCTTTCATTTCATCCAGAGTCATAACCTTTTTCATACAAGTCCTCCTTTTATTATGACTCTGGATATCCCATTCATTCGCTATTTCAGAGATTTGATCCTTCCATACTTTTCTCGGTCTTCCTCTACCACGATATCCATCTATTCTAGCAACATATACTTTTTTTTAGTATGAATGTTGTAAAATCCTCTTTTACAGTTCTCTGATCGATGCTCATAATAAAATCTGAAAAATCTCTCAGATAAATGCTTCTTTTTGTAAGAATACGATGTGATCAAACTTCAAGGAATGTCTGAAATGTGTGCCAATGTAAATTGCAATATTTTATATTCTCAAATTTTGATTCAAAGCTCTGTAAATAATGTGTGTATTTTTTGTGAAGCTCACTACACATTTTCGCGCTGAGAGCATGGTTTATTTTGAGTTTTTTTTATACACGCGCAGTGACGCCATCGAGATGTGAGTCAGATTCTTCTCTGATAGATTAGCTTCTGGCTGTACAACACATCAGGGAATATACCACAGTGTGAAATACAGCAGGCAAGGCGAGTAGTTTAATGAGAGTGGCTGGATAGTTAAGTTCGCCACGTGTGGTAGTCTGACGCTGTTTATATAGTAGCAAATACATGCTGAAAGGCAATTGCCAAATCAAGCCTTTAGAAAATTTAGCTACCAATTTCCAATGAATGAAACAAGCCTGCTTGAAAAGGCGCTGGGCAGGTCAGATTGAAAGACAGGTGGACGAAAAGGATCACCCAATGACGACCCAGGACATCCATGCTGGGAGTAGGGAGAGCGCATCTGAGGTGGCTGGACGACATTGACGGAATAGAAAGTCGGGTATGGCTGAACATAGCTGTACATAGAATGGCATGGAGAAGATTGGAGAAAGTCCATGAGTGAACCAAATTCGAATCGGATATCTACATTGATAAAAGATCCTGAAAGATCGAAAACACGTTCACTGGGTGTAAAATTGTAGTATAAAACTAAGCTTTAGATGTTCATTGAACATATTGTTATTTTGTTGTGAATTGTGAAAACTAACAGCCTTCAATGGATGTACCATCGAACCCTGGATTGAATACTACATTTCTATAAAATGACGATTTTCTTATTTGATACGGAATTCGACCATAATAAATTCATCAATAAAGATCTCAATCTGATTTCATCAGCAGAATATAATTGTATTATCGATAGTGATTCGCCTTACTCTAGTGACGTCATGTACACCAAAATACAGACTCTAGTCTTGAGAGAAGATGTCGCCGGAATGCCTGTCTAGCCGAGCATGGCGTTTTTTTCAATTAAACTACGTACATTAGTTTCCTTGTCTCCCATTATAAATTGCTCACGAAAAAGCCCAAAATAAATGTTCATTCGTTTCTCATCATCAAGAGTGTCTCCCTTGGTAGTCGTCATGCTCACATACAGCTCGTTCATTACTCACCAGTACCGCAAGTCCGCAAGTATAAAACTTTACGTAATAACTCAATCATAGGGTTTCATAAAAAATGCATTGAAACTAAAACTTTGTGCTGGAGGCTGCTTTAGTTTCCGTATTTTTGTTGGCAAACGCTAAGATTGAGTTTGAGCGTTAAGTTTTATACTTTTACAGTCTGTTTTCTTTTTTTTAAGATCCGCGTCTTCAAGAGTCATGACACAAATATAATGTGAATGCTCTTGCAATCATGTGCAG
Source organism: Agapetus fuscipes (assembly GCA_951799405.1). Classification (NCBI taxonomy): domain Eukaryota; kingdom Metazoa; phylum Arthropoda; class Insecta; order Trichoptera; family Glossosomatidae; genus Agapetus; species Agapetus fuscipes. The sequence continues at coordinate 7,826,446 of OX637350.1, forward strand.
CAAATATCACACGCAGGTTTTTTAAAGCTATTTTTCTCTGAAACTACGTCATGGGATTATGAAGCTTGATTTTGTTTCATTGTGCAGGCACATTTCCTTTCAGTCTCTTGAGGACTTGTTATTCAATTTAATAATTGAAAGGGAAAAATAAATCTTGGAGTCTTTATGGGATATGTTGTTGTATCTGTGTCTATGGAGCTGAAGCTTCCGGACGTTTCACCCCCACTTGCGATGGGCTTCTTCAGCCTGGTTATCAGATTGGATAGAACACAGCAAAAAATCCTATAAATAAACTCTTTCTTCTCTTTTCAACTATGTCCCTTATTTTGTATATTGAAGTGCTTTCGTTTGTTACTCTCCTAGCCTCTTCACTTTCTTACAATGTATACCTTGTCAATATATTCACAATTTAATAGAGAAACGAAATTTATTTCCAATAAAACACAAATTTATTGGTTTCAACGAAGATTAAAATCATTTAATCTTTCAAGATTCATCTTGGATAAGATTTTAAATATACAGCGATTTATTGTAATAGGAATCACAAAGCCTATAATCCTTAAACTGATTCAAACATCTCATCCAATTTCCGATCCATAATTCCTTCCTGTCTGTTCTGTGTCTCATTACATAATATCTCCGATATGAAATCAACCACCATAAAGAAGTAATCTTAGTCGTTAAAATATATATTTTTGGAATTGTGTTCATCAATTTCGCTGAAAATAAAAAGCTTGGTAGAAAATTGTGCGGGTTTCTAAAGCCGCGGAAAAATTGCTTTATCCAACCATGTAATTATCTTCCTGAAAATTAAAAAAAACTCGTCTTATTCTTTTTTCCGATATATATTTAATTCAAAATTATTTGTATATGTTATCACTTTATATGACTGGGTGATCGTTTGGTGACTGATCATTGGAAAAGCCATATGAATTTTCCGATCCAGGGAAGAGCATATTTTGAAAATGAATTACCATTTTTTGTGCTTCGCTGGACATCTAACTCACAATCTTCCGATTACGAGCCCGTAACGTTAACCACTAGACTGCGGACCGGTCTAGTCCAACCAAGTTCAAACGTAAACCAACAAAAGTATAGTAATTAAAACGCTCATCCGAAGTACCATTTCTGTTTTGATACATTTTTGGTAATACACAATGTTTGAGTTTACACGTAAAGTAATATACATGTGGTAGAGTTCACCATATCTTAGACGTTAGACTAATGGCGCCTGTCGTCAGTCTCACATTCTCTCTCATTGTTATTATTCTGGTAATAATCATCAGCACTACCTCCTTCTCCAGATCATCCTCTGGGATCTCCACTTGACTACGCGGGTGATTTATTATTATTTAGTTTGAACTTTGTGCACTTCCACTAATGAGCTTAATTTGTTGTGTTGAATGAAATGTGGGCAGCTCTTTATCATCCAAGCAGGCCTCATCAAAACTAGCCCAACCATATAGCGACTGCCATAACACATCGTCTCATCTAAAAATATCATACTCCTCTTTGAGCCTCTTGTATCGACGATCAACGATAATTATTTCTATAAGCTGTATAAAGTGTACGAAAGAGAGCTTATGAAGTCCCATTTTGAAGGGGAAAACTAAACCAATATAGCACTCAATTAAACATAGCACCTTTTTAGTAACACCATCCCAACTAAACTCTTGGGAAGACGAACAAGAAGTTGTACAAGAGCTTTATAATATTAGGATTTGAAACGGCTCCTATTCGCATCTCAAGAGGATAGCAACCAATAGAGACAGATGGCTATCACAACAAGACACTGCCTGTAGAATATGATGATGAGTTTATAGTTCTTAATTTCTTATTCCGGGCAATGCCAAATCATTGATAAATTTTGCTCTGCCATGATGTTCTACAGCGGCTAGATGCTCTTTGTGTTTCTATCATAAATCGTAATATCTTTTGGAATACGTACATAGCTTGCATTTTTAGTACGTGTCCAAAAATGTGCATTGATTATACATTTAAATTTGTCATTCGATTCTTGAGTTCAACTCTTTCTCCCTTGTTCATAAAAAAAAAACAAAAATGCTCGTGTAATTCTCGTGGTTTTAGATTCATGCAATCAATCTGCTGAATAAGGTCCGTCGAGAACATCTACTAATTTGAATGGTTTATTTAAAAAAGGCACTAATTAAATGAAATAAATTAACATCAGATAGTTCACAAAAAATAGAGTACTACAGTGTATTTGATACCAACTGGGTATGAATACTTCTAACGTTTAATATATTTTCCCCTCTATTTGTAAGTTTTATCACAATGACATTTGCATGCCTTTTTTAAATCAAGATTCATTTTATTTTATGGTCCTTCTGTAGAGCTATATGTCAAGAGCTCCTTGTGCTCAAGAGGTTTTCGGAGTCACCAATCGATACTTCATGCCAAGAAAGATAATAGGAAATATGAAGCACCTTTTTCGAACGTATTTATTCACTCTTTCGTAATCAGAAAACTTCAGAAAACATCTTCAAATTACGAAAACTAAGCTTTCAATTTTCAGTGAGTTTAATGCTGTAAGAGCATCATTGTAGACTCTTGAAGCATAGTGCTTCAAATTAGTAAATTCTTTCCGAAAAGAGTAACATTACACAAAGTAAATTTCCTTCTTGTGTCAGATTCAGGAGCATTTAATATAAAACAAGAGCATTTTCACTTTAATCGCGTCTGTCATCTTTGTGAAAAATACCCGCGATAAAATCTTCAGACTCTCGTGCTGTTTTATGTGACACTTTCTGCATTTAAAAAGCTGCTAAAATTTATGTTCCTTTCACATTGACACATATTAAAGGAACATTAAAAATAAACGTAAAAAATGAAATACGGATCAAGGTTGTAATTAAGTTTTGAAATTTATTTCGTATCGAAGGAAATTATTGAAAAGCTGTTTGTATCGTTTTTTATGGCTGTTATTGACTTTGGCAGCGTCTGGTGAACTCGTCTGAAAAACAGACTATAGTCATGAAATGATAATCATCAAAGTACCTACACGTTTATATCTGCTGATCGTCAGTGATGATTGCTTGGCACGTTTCCTACTGGTACAGTGTGAACCAGAGCTGTAACATTGTTGTATGAGAATGCACTAGAAAATAATGTTTTTTCTAACTACGAGTAGAGTCGTTATTTTTAGTTGACATAGAAAGTGAGAGAGATCAATCAACAATAGTTTTGTATTCTACTCGTCTAATTTTATGATCTTGTTTATCAAAAACCCAAAGGTACACATGGAGGTACATTGTAAAGAAAGAGTAGCTTTGTAGTGTAGTACAAAAATTGTAACAATCCTTATTGCTACAAAATCGCATTCTTTTTTTCGTGTATAGAAGTTTCCTAGAATGTCAGCCCTTTTCAAACAATCCGGTTTCAACAATCTGATAAATGTTGAGATCACCGGACAAGCACACTGCACAAGTGTAAAAGCCAATAATGCCCATACACTTCGCGACTTCCGATCCAGCACCGCATCAGATCGTATGAAAAGGCGCTCACAGCTGGGTTCAGTTATTGAAAATTCTAGGAACCAAATGTTACAATATATGGTTACAAATACTTGTGTGATTTTTAAATAGTAGTATATGGACAGTCAAAGGAAAGACAACGTCTTTAATTTACAGAACGAAAATTTGTAACATTTTTTTTAATGTACAAAAACAGTTTTAAATTTTTTCAATGTCTTAGTTAGAACAGTAACATCATGATTATTTATTGATATTTTTGGTTGATTTCTAAACAACCTATGACTTGAGAACAGCTGATATTTTTGCGCATGTGACATTCACACTGTACTCACTTTGGTACACGCTTAAGTCCATTCACATCACCATTCGTGATCGCGATATCTGTCTACGTGTCTCCCATTCACCTCTCATGTTCTCATTAAAGTAATGCTTAATTTGGCTCAAATGTTAGTAACCGACGTGATCTTTGCTTTAATATGATTTCTTTATAATTTCCTCTATCAGGATATCAACAGTTATAATAGTAAACGATTTGATACGCGGAGAGATGAAAACATCTAGTAAAAGCAATAGCAGACGTCTATTATACGAGTATGATACCTCGCCACCATTCGCTTTACAACCTTGAAGAGTTCTAGTTATCACAATCCTCTCAAAGTAACCGCTGCCGTTGTGACTAAATTCTTCGTTTGTCTGTGACTTAAAAAATGGAGGTAGTAGTTTTTTTTGTAGAATCCTCAGATACTTTGTCTGAAACGTATTCAAACTTCTAAGTAATCAGGCAAAAAAAAAACTGTATTATAGTGATTGTTTTCCATGCCGAGAGCTCGGGCTCGAATCCTACCGAGGGTGTCAGAATTGATTTCCCGTTTCGGTGTTTATTTCAAACCCAAAATAAAATACCATCATATACTCAGCTTCTACAAGCAGTATGAGTATCAGCCCCTCGATAGCTGGGAAACCCCACCTTCAACTAGGGCCGGCCCCCTTATGTGTAAAAATAAATAGATTCCACTTGTCATATGCGAACCTTTCTGGGAAAACGTGGCAGGGAATAGCACTATATTTGTGGCTTAGTTAGCATTTTTTCAAATAGTTATTTATTTATACTCGATTTATTCCAAGCTTTGCTCATCATCAATGGCACGACAACCCGCGGTGAGTATTGGCCTCCTTGATCAACCGCAGCCACCGCTGTCTGTCAAACATCTTCCTCCTTCAGTACCATACGCCTACCGCATGGCAATCTGCCGCCACTCCATTCAGGGCTTTTTCCAAGCTTCACTACTATAATTAAACTACAGTACACTTCATCCAGGATTAAAATAGGATGATGCAAATGATGGTTAAGATTATCGTATGCGTCACACGCCCTAGGGGGTGGGTTGGGAGGACGTGACGTCACTCAAGAGGAGGGGGGGGGGGGGGGCACCCCCTTGGTGAACGAGTCATCGGTCTGTCCTCTCGACAGTCTGCGCAGACACATACCTAAACCAACATCTCGTCACCTACTGCGCATTATAAAAACATACCATAACTTTGATGTCTTAATTTTATTTACACGGTATGTCTTTCAGCAAAGCACTGACGTTGCTAATTTGTACGCTTTCAGTTGCTTTATTTATTCTTCATCTCAAAAATTGACACTTTGTATCTATCGATTGCCATTAATTTTTAAATCAATTGCAAATGCTAATGAAGCCAACTTTTCAACATGCTCTTCTTATTTCAAATATCAATCATTCTTCACATCGAATATCAAGGAATTAATTAGTAAATATTATTAAGTGCACCCTTAATATAACCATTATCAGAAAATCTATTGAAGAAAAGTTTAACCAATTAAAAAAATAATCGGATTAAATTTCCACACCACTTTTTCACCTGACAAATAATACTATTATAAAAAAAAAATTGCTTTGTAAATAAATCTTATTTATATTCCTTCTGTCTTGAGTGAGTCTAGCCGATATTTTTGTGTGTTTTATAACACTTTTATGTATTTTTACAAAATCGAAGCATATGTATTTCAATTAATAAAGAATGCATTATTTATTTCACAACATGCTGAAACTTTTATTAATAGACTTCATGCACATGTTCATATTTTTCAGTTCACTTTGCAATGCAATCTGACCCCTGTACCACAAGTACCATACTTTACGTTAAAACTCAACTATAGTGTTTCTTAAAAATCGTGTTTACGTAAACGCTCACTACACGTGCTGTCTAACTTTCCATACATTTTTCGGTTCAATCGTTGAGTTTAAACGGAATTTTTTATACTTGGGGTACTGGCCAGTTCTCACTTACATTACACATAACTGACAGATAATGATGGATGAGAGACACATAACAAATAAAGTGAGATGCAATTGATCGCTTCATTGGATTATTGCTCTAATGCTCCTGAACACCTTATCTTATGTGTGTCAATTTTGCTTGTACGCATGTTTTGTTATACGTCCATTCAAGAGCATTCTTCTGGCAAAGAAATACGAATACGAGTGACAAAAATCATCAGTTAAAACTAGTTTATGATAACAAGCTGTCTAAAGCGCTATTCTGTCAAATGTCTTACGACCTTTAGGGATGAGATTGCGATTCGTGTAGTGTGATTTTTTATTTTTGTAATTTTTTCGCAAGCGCTAGCAAGCTTCGACTTGGATTGATATCCAAAGTGTTAGGAATTTAGTTGATAGTGATTTAGGGCCCTACCTCACCGGGATGCCATGGCGACGTCGCCGGCTACGTAGCCATGGCTGCCTATGGCTACCTACGGTCGCCAAATGGAGTAGCCAGTGGCGACCCTCTGTCAGTTCAGTTCTCCCTCGTATCGAGAATGGACGCTTCGTGCATAGAAGAAATCGCACTTATTTATTATGTGCGTCGCAAAAAGTTTAAAAAGAAGAAACCTAATAAGTTATGGGTCCATCCTTTTACATCAGATCGAAGTCGAAGTGGTGTTTTTTCAAAACCACCGACATCTAGTCTTTTTCTTTGAATAAATTAACTATTTCGTTCCAACGTTTTATTTTTAAATTACGATCGGAACAATTTTTTATGGCGGAATCCCATAAACATGGTCGATTTTGAATTTCTACAATGAATCTTTCTGTATTAAAACTCATTTTGCGTCCGTCTTGGCGGCTGGTTGGACACTGAGTGAGTGAGCCGCAGCTTGCTCGTGTACATGTTACTGGCGACGTCGCCAGGTCGCCACGGTCGCCAGTCTCCACACAGGGAGCCGACAGTCGTGGCTACGCTTCCAAATTGGCGACGTAGCCAACCCGTCGCCAAGTGAGTTACCTGTCATACATTGTAATATGAGTTGTTTGGATACGTAGCCGGCGACGTCGCCATGGCATCCCGGTGAGGTAGGGCCCTAAGGATTTATAAAACGTAAGGCAAGGATCTCAAGGCGTAAAATGGTCTCTCACAAGGCAGATTTTTGACGGATGAATACCTACCAACATAAAACTATCAACCATCATCAATATAAAGCTTTTAAGTTATTATTAAGTTAATTATTAAGTAGGGAGGTTCCTTGACTTATAGGTTGGTATGAGGCTGACCACCCATATTGTAAAAAATGGTTCACTTTGCCAATGTCACCCCTGTGTTAAGGAAGGTCTGCAAAAGTTGTAGCGCTTATGTTCATTTGAGGTTTGGATTTTATTTGTAAGTACACATTCAGCATTTGTAAGCGCGAACTACACGTGTTTGTTTGTGGGCATGCATTCGAGAGCTTTAAATGAATATATAATTGCAACTTAGATTATAGATTATAGAGGTACTACTTCTCCTGAAACTAGTAATGTTAAAATAAATAAGATTAATAGGGCATTATAGCAAAGTTTATTGTTTATTTTAATTTATACGATAAAGCTTACAAAATAAATACAGGGTGAAATTGGCTCAGGCACGCCGTATGAAATCGTGCTTGAGGAACCTGTGACAAGTATTAAACAAGAAATCTTAATCATCGTCTAGAGTCCAGACTCTAGAGCTGCTGCTTCTAACGTGAAATAGACATCACGATCGTCGATCTTCAATAAAGAAAAATAAGGCAGGAGTGAGCAAACCATTGCATCCGCGAGGGTCTGGGAACTCAAGAGCCCGCATTCAAAATCGACATTGATAAATATCATGCAGGAATGATGCATGTTGAGTGTTCGTCTTTTTCTGCATACGGTTTCATTTGGCTCGAGAGTGACAGATTCACCGCTATAAATAAATATGTACACAGGAATATTATTTCTACTCACTCAATCATTGCTGCCAATAAAGGAATACTTGTAATAAGACCGACTTTGGTATCCGTACAAAAAATGCAATGTGTTATTTCTGATACTTTATTTTCAAGTATATCTTGTTTAAATCATTTTTAGATTTAAAGTACGCAGATGACAAAAAAATTGGTAAACATTCTTCTCACAAAGTTCTTTGAAAAACCATTAAAGATGTTTTGCAAACACCGCTAAAAATATCTGTTTACCCTCACGTGTTTTAAAATTAGAAAAAGCTTGCTAAAACGCTAAAATATCTCAGAAAGCCCATCTGTGTAATATATTTAGTAGGCATATATGTAATATTTATTTTGTAAAGTTCACCACACCAAATGCGTCATATCAAAAAATCAAACAGATCGTGGAAGTTTCTGAAATGTTCACGAATGAAAACCTCAAGACATTTTAAAGAAGCACGCTTTTAGCCTGCGATTTAGTGAATAAATAAATGAGGCGTTAATAAAGTAAATAAGTGTATTTGGAATCAGAAAAAGATTCAAGAATTTTGTCTTTGTAAGGTAGTATTTTGTTTGAAAATTGCACAAACGAATTCACAGCAAATCAGGAAAACTCACCTACCTACATACCTTTGTTCAGAGGAAGACTTGAAACAAGTTTGTAATTTAAATTTTGTAAATTAAATGACTATTCAAAATAATACGTTATCACTTTCAGACAACTGAGAAGGAGGAAAACCATTGCGAAATTATTTATAAGCTTAATTGCTGTGACTTTAGATGCTGTCTGCGTTGGTCCACGACCTAGGTCATTAAATGTCCATGTCTCACCACATGAGTCACATCGCTTCATGGGCAATATTTAGATTTGCACATCTTACAGCTTGTGTCCACATTTCCATATGAAACTTATGGATTTCTCCCCAGTACCTCAAGTAAAATACATTGTGTGCTTAAACTCATTCATAGCGTTTTATAAAACTAAATCTGCGCTTCTATTGAGCGTTTTAGTTTCCGTTTTTTTGGTTAAACGCTATGAGTAAGTTTTAACGTAGTGTGTTATGCTTGTGGAACAGTTCCTGCACATTTCACAGTAGATTTAGTTTAACCAGATCCTGCCGGCGCCGTGCCAAAACCTCCGCTTAATACTTCCGAGAACGATTTATTGCAGACGTGCTTTATTTTATTTTCCCTTGGATCGGAATTTCTTATCGAGATGCGCCGTTTTATGAGCGAACTGCATTCTCCGAGAAATGCATTTCTAGCCGACACGTTAAGATGCCGTTAAACAATTAAAACATCGTGCAATATGATCATGTTGTGCGAACACACAGCACGACAGACGTGTTATGGTGTTAGCGTATATCATATGAAATCAGTTCACAGAAGAAATAAATCTCGTAAACACACAAACGTCAAAACTAATTTTTCATCTCTTTCTGGCTGTGAACAGTCCCGGTCGAAAGCTCCTCAGTTTCATGACGTCTATTTTGTGAACCACAGGCTTGGTTTCAAATGTATTCAATAGAGTTTTCCTAAGGTTTGCGAAAACTTGTGAAATAAATACAGTCAAACCTGGATAAGTGAGAACTGCTTCATAATTGAGATAAGTGAGAACTCCTTCATCCCATCCCCTACAAAGGTAAAATTATGAACAATTTTGAAAATCTAGAAATCCAAAAAAATATTAATTCTGAAAATAACCTCTTAAATAATATCCTCTTTCCCAACACTTCGCCATTACTTTCTTTGTTTCCAATTAAGCCCCGCCCCCCACTTACCCCCACCAGTACTACAAATTAAATCCTTGCTTAATTTGGTAATTTTGTATTTTATGTTAGTTGATATTTACACCTGAAGATGGGAGGTACTGCTTCTCCCGAAACTGGTTGTGTTTTTTAAAAAATAAAACTCAAGTGAATTGTAACAAAGTTAAAAAAGTATTTTAATTAAGTGAGAACTGGATAAGTGAGAAAACTCTATAAATGAGAGTAATAGCCAGGACCCGTTATTTTGAGCTCCCAAAACCTCTATTAGCGAGAAACAGAAACCTCTGTAAGAGAGAGTCGTTTTTCCCTCATAGACCTCCGTAAGTGAGACTGCTACTCATCTTTACCTCTATAAGCGACAGTCGAGCTTTACTTACAAATTTAACAACTGTTATTTTATGACTCATTCTTAACTTTCGTGGAACTTCCTACCATTGTTTTTGTATTGTTTTCTCGTTCTATTTCGTGGAACTAAAGTTATTCTATTGCATTTTTTTCGAATGGACACGTGTGCCTGTGTACCGTCCTGTTTGTCGGACTTACTCAGTTTATAGTTATCAATTACGAAGGAAAGTTCTGTTCTGGATCATGTCAAAACGGAAAATTAAAGTACTGTCATTAAGTAATACACTTAAAATAGTGAATGCGTTTGAATCCGGAAAATCGCGAAATAAAATTCAGAGGGAGTTTAATTTACCAGAATCCACCTATTATAAAATTATAAATTCAAAAGACTATAAAGTCTGAGTGCTCTGATGGACATGGAAATATTAAGAGGACTAGTGGCTTGTGACTTGTTCTTGCTGCGTACCCCTATAAGAGAGAAACGCTACCCATGTACCTGCATTAGCGAGAAATTCGGGTTAGTGAGAAACCTCTATTAGCGAGAATGAGATTGTGCTCCCTTGAACTCTCGCTTATACAGGTTTAAATGTACATAGTTTCCTTCAGTCAACGCTTCCCTTTCATCACCTTCTATGAGTGTCCTGTCAGGTCTTCCGACATTGGCGATCACTGCAGAGAAATCTTCGCGGCCATGCGCTGTCCGGAACAACTGCTCCACACCTCTCTTTCCGGTCCAGTCTGGCATATTTCGCAGCCACGACGTCTGCCTTCTGCCAGCTATTACCTGATATTATCAATTGTAGAAAGGGTTACTTTGTTTTGCGCAATGCATTTTCCAGATATTAAATTTTGCATTCGTGATAAAGTGAGAAAAAAAACTATCTAATTCTCAACTTCTAGCTTTTTTAGGGCGCTCGATTAAGTATTCTGAAATATGATCACAAACATTTACGCTTTTATGCGTAAATGTTTGTGATCATACTTCAATGCAATGAGACTAAATTTGCAAAGCTATCTTCTAGTTCATGGGTCGGCAACCTGCGGCCCGCGGGCCGCATGCGGCCCTTGAGGCGTCTTGGTGCGGCCCGCAACGCACGTGCTGGAAAATTACAAATCGATTTTCAGTAAATGACAAAATAAAAGCTTTATCAAGAAATTTAAAATTATAAAAATGAGCGTATTGAATGAGAACCTGAAAGAATCGTGGGATTCCCAAATTGAATTGGCGGGAATTCTACAATATGAGATTTATTTTGGGGGGTAGAATTATAGTGAATTTGGGGGTAATTTTCATTTGTAGTTCGTACGTCAATTGATTAATATTTACGATGCATGACTCACAAGAGGGTCCCAGGGGCCGCGGCAGGAGAGGGGAGGGGGGGGGGGGGGGTTGCTAGTCAGCATTTGCTGAAATGCTGACCATTAGATCCGCCACTGCCCAAGTGCGGCCCGCACTAAATGCCACGTAAAATATTTGGCCCTTTTACAACAAAAGGTTGCCGACCTCTGTTCTAGTTCATTCACCATATTTTGACAAGCATTTCCCCCCAATACCATATTTTGGCTGCTCCTATCTATGGTGCGGTTATTGCTTCGCCTTCCTGTTTCACCAACTGGGATGATATCATCGACCAGTAAATTATGCGCGGCCTGTCCCCAAACTGTACGAGGACCTCACTGAAAACATACTCGACGCACGTCATTATTATTTTTAGCTTATTTTTGTTGACGAATTGCCTGTCTAATTATTCATTCGACACATCGATATACCAACGCGTCGATATTTATTTTTTATTTCATACTTTGTACTGTAGTCATCAGAAGATACCATAAAAGCAATATGACGAGATGAGTCAAGATTTATTCTGTCTGTTTTTTTAATCAAATCCATACGTTGATTTAAACCTTTTGAATCTTTTTATAACAAACAATACAATATCTGTAAGCAGCCTTTCTTATTCATCATGTGGAATTTTCTCTCCCTGCTAGAGATGCAAAATTATCAAAGGGATTTTCTTTAATATTAGCATTGATACATTGACTTAATTTCTGAAAACTGCAATGAAACCACTCACGCAAAATTCTCAACCAAAACATGCTGCTTCTTTTTTGAACTTTCTTTTACAAAATACCTTTCACTATTGCATATTTCTTCCGACTTTGTTTATTTTATAAACTTTATTGATTTCCAGATCTCATTCATGAAAAATTGCAGCCTTTGAAAATTTGAATAGTCATTATTTTTTTAAAAGGAATTTTCAAACAAAGAAAACATTCAAAAAGAGGCTGTAAAACTTTTCAAGTTTCGAACACCGGCGTTCTTGAGTAGGCCATGCGCGCGCAGGTCACGTGTCTCTCAAAGCCTTCTCCCCTCCCCCTCTGACTGTCCCGCCCCTCCTCCCCCCTAGCAGTCGTTTTGCGGTATGACTCACCGCCTTTCCAACATGATTACAACTGAGTACCTTTATAAAGTACCCACTAGTACTTCGGTATCATTACTGTGGAACACTTCAACTTACAAAACCTGCGGTATTTTTCCTGCGTAATTTATCATTTTCATATTTCGTACAAATAAAGAAAAACCACTGTGATTTTTGTATCTTGCAAGCATATTGCAGGCCGCTATATGTCCTACCCTAGGACTATGTTGGGGGCCGCAAAGAATCGAAGGCTAAAAAAATCATGAAATGAAATCGTTGACGGGAAGAGAATGTTTTCAAAAGCCTCGGCAGGCCTCAATCAATGTGTCCTCTAACCGCGTGTTTGACATGCCTGGTCTATGGTATTATTGTTCTCATTTTCATAAAGCAATATTTAGAAAAGACACAACAAGAAAAATAATGTATCTTTTGATCGTATTTATGTTCAATTTAGTAGTAAGCAACATAATATGGTGTCCATTTCCCCTAGAAATATTGCTATACTGACCAGGAACCAAAAAGAGCCTCAAATTTGGAAAATTCATGACTTAATGACTGACACTGTGACACAATATACATACTTCTACTGTATGTATGTGTCAGAAAGACACAGCACATAGCTCTTTATTTTACAAGTTGTGGAAGGCCTTCTCATGAAGTTGTAAACAACGGCACGACAAAACAAGAATCCCTAGGTCAGAGTCCATGAATTTTCGGTTTAATTTTATCGAAGCTAATACCATATTTTGAGAGGGATTGTTGCTAAATCACGTTAAAATCTTAGTGCTATTTGAGAATTTCAATAAGATGTCTTTCTTTTCTATCGCGAACAAATTAATTGTTGATTTTTGAGGCTGCACTTGTTTTGCTGTGTGTCGACCAGTATTTTACAAACTCCCTCCACTTTTCACACGTTTGTTTGCATAGCCCTCACATCTCAAAAGCCCATTAATCACCGACCCTTATTTAGTTGTGAGGGTGTGAAGGGATCGATAATGAATGCATTTTCTACTCCAGGGAACAAAATTATAGTTGTCGCCCGACTGGAAGAGGGTTGTTGTGAGCATTGGGAATTTCCATTATGTTATTCGAAGTAATTTGGAGATTGACTTGATAATGTCGTACAAAAATCGATGCCGTCTAGTAAGTAAAACTGGTAAACTAGTAAGTTGTAATGTTCTTGCGTCTTACAACCTACCAGCCGTATTCATTAGATTGTTTAAACCAAAAATCAGGTTTAAACATTTTTGTTTTATGGAAAGTTAGATATTAAGCTGAATCAAAACTCTTTTATGAATTAAGGGGTAAAGGTATTTTATTGATGTTATGTTTTATAATCCTTGATTTATAGGTTGGTATGAGGCTGACCACCCATATTGCAAAAAAAATGGTTCAATTTGCCAATGTCACCCTTGTTTCAGGGAAGGTCGGCAAAATTTGCTAGGCTTATGTTCATTTGAGGTTTGTATTTTAATTTGTAAGTACACCTGCAGCATTTGTAAGCGCGAAATTACACGTGTCTGTTAGTGGGCATACATTTGAAATTAGTTCTGAATGTTAATGTATCTTTGCAAATTAGAATACAGTTTATTATTTAAACCAAAACTCGGGCTTAAACATTTTTGTTGTTGTTTAGAAAGTTAGACTTTAAGCTAAGTCAATGCTCATTTATCAATAAAGGGGTAAATATATATTATTGATGTTATGTAAAGTTGCTTATCATCAAAACTCACATCTGAGGTAGGTATATTGTATTTTTTGTCATTTTTAAGTAACTACCTACCTACAATAGTCACAGTGGCTTCATGTTAAAGATACCATCTATTTAGAGCGCGTACTAGCACGTTTCTTATGAGTAAACGCAATGTAATGTTTAACATAGCATTCCGATTGAAGATACATTAACAAAGTCCTATTGATCAGAATTGAAATCGTTTTCTTATAAAACGCAAATGTCCAAGAATAACTTATTTTCAAAAGATTTACCTAAAGCTGTCATCAACATACTCCTACAACAGTTTTACAAGCGAAAATCTTGCCGATTTAAAAATCAATGGCTTGTGAGTTGAGAAGGCTATGATTTCACTCCAGACCCAGCCTAATGGTGTTGCAAGGTTTCCAATCAGTAGGTATCTACTCCTGTAAACTCTAAATGTAAACTGAACTATAGCGTTTTCTAAAAAATGTATTGAAACTAAAGCAGTGTTGTAGTGAGCGTTTTAGTTACCTTTTATTTTTGGTAAAACGATATGGTCTAGTTTAAACTTTACTCTGGTTACTCTCGAAGCACTCTCAACAGAAATGGTCCATTTATCTGTGAAGTGTGAACCCATTCAGTGAAATTAACAGTGTCTACGCTATATGCCAACATAAAAGCATTAACACTTCCACTCGAATGATATTTATCACTATTGGTCCCTTTTAAAAAGCCGATGGCGGGCATATGGAGTATTACATATTTGAGGCACCTATGTATTTACTACGTCTTACATACAAGAACATGTTTTTATAACATACGAAACAGATTTCAATTTCAAATAGTCGTTGTTATGGCTGAGGAATCAACTCGCTGTTCTTGACTAGCGTATTTGCAAAAGAATAACGTTGGTTCTAATCACGCCTGGCCCTTTGATCATAAGTTGGAGCCTGGTTCAACATATGCCATTGCAAACGCATAAGCTCCTGCTTTTGTATGAGGACAACTAATCAGGCAAAATAGGTTGGTGAATTGCATTCCTCCTCTATTTAAAAAAAAAAAAAAAAACAAAAAAATTCGAAGCATGTAAAAAAAGAAATTCCTTCTATTTTCGCTTCGTTTTATACCATCTTCATAATATATCTCCAGGAATCTGTACTCCAAGTATATAATATTGAAGTTTACGTGCCGTTAAAATAATATTTATTGAAAGTAGAAAAGCGCCTGTTGTGATCATATTACTTTACAATGAACATTGTTTTTTGGAACGCTTTGGTTGAGTTTAAACGCGATTTTTATACTTGGGATTCAGATCTGCAGAGGCTCTTCTTCTTCATGCTCCGCTTCCCATCTGGCACCTGCCTCCCCCCCCCCCCTCCCCCTACTCTACCTCCCCAACCCCCCCAATCCCCACCTCCATCATCAAACTCATTTTCATTCCAAGTAAAATCAGCACATGCTGCGCCGAGCGGCCAGCGACTCACCGTACTCTGAGTATAAAACATTGTACGAAAACTAAATCACTCTCTAGGAGTGCCTTCGTATATAGCATACATTTTCGATTTACGCAATCGAGGTGAGATGTACGCAATGTTTTATACTCGGGGTAAAGAACACGCCATATTGCGCAAAATTATTACTTAGGTACCCAGACTAGAAACTTGATGGTAATTTTAATGCTCAACCATTGATGAAACCTGAGTATAAAGTACCTGAGGTTTTTTTTGCATTGTGTTACATGACTAATAAGTTGGTATGAGGCTGACCACCCGTCGTGTAAAAAAAAAAAGTGAACTTAGGTACACATCTTAAGGTTTGTAAGAAAGTCTAGTTTTTCGTTTGCGATAATTGCCATCAAGACATTTTGATCAGTGAACCTTGTAAGAATGATTCACTACGATCCAAGTAAAATGAAAATGCATTTCGGGATTATACTTACTATTTTTTTTTTCATTCAAGCCGTTTACATTAAGGAACGTATTAAGGTGGACATAAATAAATGCATCATTATTTCGGGAAAATTTTCACCGAGAAGAAATCGTAGTCCACCATCCATAATCTATAATCTACGTTGCAAACAAATTTGACACTAGTAGACATGTATATAAGTTCGCGCTTACACATACCGCATGCGTACTCATAACATAAAAACCCATGCAACTCTTGCAGACTTTCCTGATACAGGGAGGGCATTGGCAAAGTGAATAATATTTTACAGTATGGGTTATCAGCCACATACCAACCTAAAAATAAAGGAACCAAATAAACCTGTTTATTTCAAATCCCTACTTTTGAAAAAAAAACTCGTTGAACTGATCACAGCCAATTCAAAGATATTTCAGTAATTAATTAATTCTTGAAACGCATACAAAATTATATTGCTGTGTTCTTTAAGCTTCGTTTTTGCTTTTTTATTGCGAAAATTTATCTCATTTATTGCGAAAAATTGTTCAATGTTCAATCTTAGATACCCGCGTATCACTTACATAACTTTTTACAAAATTCATATAATTTTGACCGAAAAATAATTTTGACCCACATCTTTCAAAATTGCCTCTCACTATAAACATTTGACGCAGGTTCATCATACAACACTCTTAACTCCATATTAGCTCATTTCCACACAGAGTTGTTACATTATGAGCTTACTCGGCATCCATTTAAAAGTAGAGAAACACTTTTAGATTCAACACGCAATGACTCATAGAGAATTTTTGTATACTATCATCATCATCATCATCACCGTTCATCAATCACTGTACTAAGTACATAAACTTAGTTGGCTGTTGCAGTCCCTGGTTATATTGATAGAAGCACTTACTTTTTGTTAGCAAAATTTCAATCACTGCAAAAAGTTGCTTCCTAGCGTTTTATTTTATCTGAACTCACAATGTATCTAATCTAATATAATCTAAGTTGCAAAGATATTTAACATTGGGGATTCACAATACATGCATTTTCACAAGCAAACACGTATAAGTTCGCGCTTGTACATGCCACATGTGAACCTACAACATAAAAACCCAAACTCAGCCTTATCCCAACCTATTAGAGAAGCATGTTTATAAAATATTATATCACCTTTCTCATCTAGAATATGATATTTCATTTTAATACCAACATAGGATTTCATTTTCATCATATTCTTTACAATTTTTCATGCAATCGCACACAAAGCAGTAAAACTGTGAATAAAAAAAAAAAAAAAAAAAAAAAAAAAAACGCAACTAAGCTAACTTCTTGCCGCGCTATCCCCGAAGGGGTCGCATGTGGCGAGTTGAACCTATTTTTTTTTACAGGTTAGGGGGCCGGCCTTACGCCAACCACTTCAGTTGAAGCGGAGGTTTCCCAGCTCCCGAGAGTGCTGGTACTCATTTCTTGTGAAGGCTGAGTAAACCTTGCCGGTATTTTATTTTGGGGTTTGAAATAAACACCGAAACGGGAAATCATTTCTGACACCCTCGCCTCGGTGGGATTCGAACCCGAGCTTTCGGCATGGCATGCAAGCACTCTACCACCTAAGCTATCGACCGGACTAGACTAGGACTAGAATGCAGATCGAATTCATTGTTATAAGATACTCAACACCCAATTTAATGGCTTTTGATTAAGATTATACAGAAAAAATAGTGCTGCGTCTAGCCACATGGACAGGGACTGTATATACCAGATTCTAGATTATTCTATATCATCAGAGGATGTACTAAGCACCCGTGTTTTAATGTTAATTATACCTAAACTCCTTTTTTTGGTAGCTGCATTCATTCACCTGCGAGACTAATACTCTATTATTCTCCATACAAATGTACGTTGTAAAATTACCTCCTTACTGCTTATGAAATCCTTTACTCTTTTTGTCTAGAATATTCTACTCTTTTAGAATAGTTATTATATGATTAATGTTTATTTGAGTATGAAATAAGTAGTAACTGAATACATCCATGTATATGTAACTACTAGACATAAAAAAACATGCATTTGCTATTCGTAACTATTTATGCAACTAGTATCAAAATGAATATTGTAAGCTGCAAAAAATATTGTACACTTGATTTCGGTGTTATTAACAATAATAATAAGATGATTGTTGGTGAGCGCTGTTTTTGTGTGGACCACACCTCAAGAGCCCTCAAAATCAATATTAAAAAAATGCCGACGCATTGTGCCACGCTTCTGTCCGGTTTGTCTCTGTTTATTACTAGCCAAATCGGAAGTCAGTTGTGTATGGATATGTATGAAAGCATTCACATAATAATCTGTCCGGTAATTCATTGACAATCCGGATAGAATGGGTTGTGTCTGAAAAGGTCCTTTTTCTATTCGCCTCCGAATCGTCGTTGTTACTACCCCTAAATATATTTTTGTGTATTTAATGTTTACAAATTTCATCTCATTATGGTAATTTCCGACATCAGCAAAAAGTCGTTATTTGTATTCCTAAAGTCGTATTTAGCGCCCTGAATACATTTCCCTAATGGCACGTTTTTCATAATAAATACATTACTTATTTAAACGATTCTCTCTTCACCCAATCGCGATGGGCTCCAAGTATAAAGCTTTACGTTAAAACACAACTTTAAAATTTTACCAAAAATGTATGAAAACTAAAACAGTAAGTCTAGTGAGCATTTTACTTACCAGACATTTTTGTAAAGTATTTTTGTAAAATTTTATTGTTGAATTTTAATGTAAAGTTAGGGTACCGATTATGAATGAACTTGCTAATGTATGAAATTTTTACTTTTACTCATTTATTTTCGAATTATTCAAATGTATTTGGTTCGTGGACGCAGCGTTTTCACGCTACGTGATTTCACTAACAATTATTTTTCGTCTGTTTTTTTATGAATAAGTTTTAATTGGTCTACTTAGTGAGACGCTTCCATTTTGGGCCATTCATCTTCCACACTCTACTAACTATGTGACACACCAATTTGGTGATATATTTCCGTCCCCATACATAAAATTATGCATATTTTTAATATTGTTGCCAGCTACTTTTTTTTCACTCACAAAATTTTTTGATGACTCTTCGAATGTGAGAGTTGATTGTTGTATTTTAGTACCCGTTTTTTTTTTTCAAAAAAAAATCGTGATTCTTCAGATTCAGATTGAGGAGATTGTGAAAGAATGGGATATACAAAGTGAGCGTAAAAGAAGAAAATGCATGAAAAAGGTGATGGATATGAAGGAATTGAAAGAGGTATGTCAGGATAGGAAAAAATGGAGGCAACTCTGCAGAGGCTCTGGCCACCCCTAGCGGAATGGCGACAGAGTTACAGTTACAGTATATCCAAAAAAATTTTTTTTTTTTTTTTGGACCTTTATTAAATTCAAGATACAGTTTTTCATTTAATAAATAGGAATCGCAAGAGAACAGGAAATTCATTTTACAGAATGCTAGACAGTGTTCACTGTGATTTGTAGTTCACTGTGATTTTTTTTTAAAATGTGTTAAAAAAATGGAATATTTTTGTTCGTCTTATCTAAAAAAATGTTTAACAGTTTTTCATAGAGTAATTTAAGTATCTATAGAGAAAATATTCTAAGACTCTTAATCGCTTTTTTTACGCGCTTATAATTTTCTATCGATTAGACCACCACGCCTTGCCCGGCTGAGGTTTGATTTTTTAAATCAATAACTTCTGTTTTCTTACTTGGGTACAAGTCGTCATTTGTTGCAACAAAACACAGACATACGAGAGGATCGCAGACATTTGCTGCAACAATACAGAGAAATTTATCTCAAAAATACTCAAGTAGAGAATGTGACGCAAATACTACTTAGTACATATATTTTTAAGGGTTTGGTGGTTTACACAGTGAAAGTCCATTGTATATTAATCAAACTAACAAAGTTCCAATTCATTTTTTAAAAAAATATTTCTGTGTAGCACTTTCGCCTACAAGGCTTTTTTGATTTGATTTGTTCTGATGATGCCTTGTAGGCGAAAGTGCTAGACAGAAATAAAATTGTAAAAAGTGAAATTTGATTAATATACTAGTACATATTATGTTACAACAATACACATACGTTTGTTGAAATATTACACAGAAATTTGTCGTAACTATACACAGACAGCCGGTACAATGACATAGGTATTTTTTACAACAATACACAGAAAGCCTATAAAATCGTACAGACATTTGTCACAATAATCTCAAAAGCTCATACAATCGCATTAACATTTGTTGCAATCATAAATGTTTTTAAAAATACAAACATTTGTTGCAACAACTATCAGACAGTGACCGAGAAAAGCGTGCATTTGGCATGCAGCGGACGCTTGGACGGGCAGCAGATATGCCGGCTAGACTTTCCCCCACTTTGCTACTTTTCTTCGCCAAATTTAATCGCTGAACGGTCCGCAAAATTATGTTACCGTTACCGCCGCCAATGAACCGTCGCGGCTCCCCGTGTAAGAGATAACGTGTGATTCTGTGCATTTTTGCTGAATAATTTGCTACTTCGGTTAATCGAATGGATTGTGTTATTTACAGGTATTTTTTCATCATTAGCGTAGCGCAGATCTAACCATTTTTTTATCATTTAAATTCTTATGTGCCTATGCAGTATGCAGTTGAATAAAGGAATTATGAAATATTTAAACATTCGGTTTTGTCAATAGCTCAGTTGGTGCAGCGCTTGTGTTCAATGCTAGAGGGCTAGGGTAAGATTCCCAAAATGGGAAATGATTTCGCTTTTCGGTATGTTGTTTATATCCAAAATTAAAATACTTGCCAATTTTAGTCAGCCTTCACAATTAATAAAAAAAACAAGCCCTCTTTGAAGCTGGGAGACCCCACATGAAGTACAGTAGTTGGCTTGATCTGGGGCTAGTTGCATGGTTGTTGCTTAGAGTAATTTTGGGACTTTTACGTACTAAACTATTGTTTATAGATGCTTGTACCCAATAAACGAAAACCTAGCCGTCGTAAATCTACGTAACAAGAAACTCTCTACATAGGTGTCTGCGCTTCTGGCGTAAGAAATTAATTAGGAGCATTGTTGAGGCGGTTTCGTTCATATGGCGAGCGAGCTGTCTGCTCACTGCGCAGTTAAATAAACCGGCGTTTCCTCGCTTTTTGTTCAATTAAAATATGATTATTCAGTATATTGTTGTGCGGGTTTGTAGGCCGCGGAGAGGCCAGTGGCACAGCCACACATTGCCATTTTTATAACGAGAAAAGCAAAAAATGTCTATATAATACTCGGAGATTAACGCCCATATTCAGATACGATGCTATGACAACTCACGATACTTGCTTTAGAGGGCTCTGTCTTTTCAGGCTCTGTGTCTTCAGAGGCGGGGTTCACACAAAAATATCGCTCACCAAAATTCATTCTTATTTGCTTAAACTCTACGATTGGTTGCTTGAAATTGTTCTGCTGGGTCTTGACCAACGACCAAATGGATAACGTCCATTGCTTTTTCTTCTGTTTTCCCCTGTACTGTACTGCAAGTAACTTCTTCGAAGCTTTGCTACCTTCTGATTATTTGCCGTCTAGGTATCATTTGCTATTTCGAGCCGCGAGATATAAGGAGGCATTCTCTCAAGTGATCGTCGACGTCGGGAGACTTGACGTGACACTAAAAGAACAAAGCTAATGCTACTAAGCTACACATATAGTGTAACTTCATGCCGCGTTCTCCATGAAGGGACACGAATCGCCAGCTCGTCGCCTTAAGGTCGTAAGGAATTTAGCAGAAATGCGCATCACGGCTTTTGCTCATTTAAGATTGTTTTTTTTTGTAAGTCCACATGCGATATTTGTAAGCGCGAACTTAATCGTGTCTGATTGTGGGAATAGATGTAACACGAAGCTTATCTTTGCAACTTAGATTATAGATATTTAAAGCACAACATTAATGATTCACGTACTGTGTCAATTTTAAACTGAAAAATCTCATTCGATATGTCATCGGAACATGTTTTTCAATGTCCCATCATCCGACAGAACGTGAACCGATAGTTTTTACTTTGAGAGAAACTTTGTCCCATGCACATTTTTAAGTGGTTTCTTAAAATATATTGTAACTGGACTCTTAATTGCTGATAATTGCCTTACTTATCTAGCAATGCATTCAGATACAAGAACGTAGTCACATACAGACTTTTGTGTTTCAGGTTTAACTGTAAATATTTTAGGTACTGTTACAAAATGTAGCCTGCAGTAGATCATTTGCCATTTCAGACAAAGTGTAAAGCGTGGAGTGTTTACACGGTAATTACATTGTTTCGCACGTTCATCACTCATCGTCATCAGTCTGCCGGCTCGGATGATGACTGTACAGATTGTCTGAGAGCATTCTTCCCTAGCTGTTGTGACCCGCTGGCCAAACCAGCCATTACACAATCAAATTATAGCCAACATTTTAGCCAATGGAAGCTGTAAACAAAAAACTGTTTATTTACGACTGTAACATTAGAATGATTACAACGATTTTTTTTTTGTTCGAATGTCGATTGCCGCCCCCTAAAATGTGCCAATTGACTAAAAAAAAAAATTTGAGGAGTTACAGGATCATAACATAACGGGAAAGTGAGGCTCATCGACGTTATATTTGAGAAAATAGCCCATTTTTACTAAAAAAATCATCGATTTTTAAAATAAAATAAAAACTATTTGTTTAATAACCCTGCATTAAATTTTATAAAATGGTAATTGTGATTATCTTGAAGTTTTATTCTTGCAATTATTTTGATAAGACTTTTAGTTATGGAGATATTTGTCTTTTAAAACTTTTAAATGGTCCCAGAACAATTGAAAGAGGCTTGACCAAACCATCACTACGTCCATCTGTTCTTTGGATTCTGTAAATAACATTATATAGCTTTTGGTGTTTTGGATTCAGAATCTCATATTTAATATTCTAGTTTCCCGATCAGCATGAATTTCTGTTATTCATCCATTTTCTTGCCCATTTCAATACTCGATTGTGAAAATCACATCATTCGTTTTTTTGTTTTCGAAGTATATTTTCTTAATATACTTTTGTCCTTTTTATTACAAAAAGAAACCGAAAGGAAACAACGAAAATACATAATTTAACAATTGTTAAAACTTTTAAACGAGAATATTTTGTACCCTTAAAATTACTGTATGCATTGATCCTTCTCTTCAATGGTTTTAAAAAAATATTTTTGGACTTCGAAAAGAGGGTCTCGATAACCTTAGTGGTCAGGAGAAAATGCTTTTAGTGCTTGTATATAACGTTTGTTGGTGTTTCTCATATAAAATACGAGCACACAGTGTAGGTACATAGAAGGCAGACCCACCATTACGTAATACATCGGAAGCGGTCAACGGTATTTACTCATTTTAATTAGTATATACTCACTGTAGTGCTACATACCAAGTGTGACTCATCGTTCACACTACCTAGCTAGCTACGAGTATATGCCTGCAGACCTTCTAGTATAATTTTTGTTTAGTATAGATCTGTACTCTGTAGACAATGAAAAAGAAAAATTACAAACAAGGGTAGATGCATTCCTTGAAGAATTTGGTTCTGAATTATTAGTGAAGAAGGGGATATATAAATATTAATAATTCTTTAAATTAGTCCATGTAATAATAGTCTCTATTTCTATTGGGCTTAAAATGTACGTATTTTATTAACAATTTGTATGAAGACATCTTCATGGAATTACTTGAATGTTAGTATACTTTCCATAAACTTGGAACTTATTGTTCTGTTCTAGCGTGGTTCTAGCAAATCCAAAACAAACCAAAAAATTGTTGTGTCTTACATTGCATGCATTTTTAGTTTTAACTAATATCTGTATTTTTCTTTTTGTTACAGGTAATCATTGACTATTACT
The DNA here is from genome assembly GCA_951799405.1 of Agapetus fuscipes. Taxonomy (NCBI): domain Eukaryota; kingdom Metazoa; phylum Arthropoda; class Insecta; order Trichoptera; family Glossosomatidae; genus Agapetus; species Agapetus fuscipes. The sequence continues at coordinate 7,850,244 of OX637350.1, forward strand.
TGGAAGGCTACAAATTTTGGAGTAGTACAAAAAATACGGTAAAGCAATACACTTCTATAATCTATAATCTATAATCTAAGTTGCAAGGATATATTCATTTAAAGCTCTCAGATGTATGCCCACAAACCAACAAGTGTAGTTCGCGCTTACAAATGCTGAATGTGTACTTACAAATAAAATCCAAACCTCAAATGAACATAAGCCCCACAACTTTTGCCGACCTTCCCTGAAACAGGGGTGACATTGGCAAAGTGAACCATTTTTTACAGTATGGGTGGTCAGCCTCATACCAACCTATAAGTCAAGGAATATGAATGAATAATAAATTACATTTAAATATAAAAAAGAACAAAACCTTACAAAGAAATCTATACAAAAAAAGTCAAAAATTTCCTATGCAAAAAATGTAGCAAATGAATACACCAACATTAGAAATCAACATTGCAGATTAGCCGCCACTTCTTCCTGTCCTTGCATACTTCTTTCATTTCATCCAGAGTCATAACTTTTTTCATACAAGTCCTCCTTTTATTATGACTCTGGATATCCCAGTCATTCGCTATTTCAGAGATTTGATCCTTCCATACTTTTCTCGGTCTTCCTCTACCACGACATCCATCTATTCTAGCAACATATACTTTCTTCTAATCTTGCGATATTAAGTTTGTGACCCATTTATGTATTTATTTATTTTTATCAATTATTTTTTACACAGCCTGATATAATAACGTCTGTGCTTGTTCCAAAAAATAACTACCTAGGCATATTGTGGTTTAGCATGTATATTGTATACATAGTCCATGCAGTTTAATAAACCTCGCATTTCTGATTCATTAGTTAAATATTTACCTCTTCAATGCACGTCCGCTTCTATTTGCACAACAAAAAACGCACGTTCTTCTTTAATGCTCCTCCTATACCTCAAGTACAAAAACTCGACGATCAAACTCAAAAATACTGCCTACTAGAAATGTATGAAAAGTAATACATCATCTAGAGGTACTGATTAAGATTGCATACATCTTTTGGTAAACGTTAAGTTTTACAAAGTCTATCGGAAGCGGCGACCAGAAAGCCGAGAAGTTGCCTCCGTGTTCGCTACCGGAAGGTCAACAATCTGCGCTTCCTCATATACCAACGTGAGCCAAGTGTATTCCATACAACAAACCGCGTACCTCTTCACTTATTCTGCTAGCCTAATACCTTCCATCAGTAAAAAAACTATTCACACTTAGAATTAATTTATTTTTCGTCTTCTTGTGTCTCTTAAGTATAGTTTATTATGGCGATCACTTTATCCTTATTCTTCTCCTCGGTTTTGTTGACCTACTGTTTTGTTTGTTTCGAGTTTCCTCCTATGATGTTGGCTCTCAGCTGTTTTCTGGATCTGGATGGTCGCATGCCAATGTGTCAAAGTCTAGAACTAACTGGATTTTTTAAGAAACCTGTGGGGAAAATGATCAATTGGCTGACCGAAATGTATGCCCATGACGTAGGGTTATTGTCTGATGTTTTTGTACTATAATCAATAATCTAAGTCGCAAAGATAAATTAACATTTAAAACTAATATCAAATGGATGCCCACAACAAACACGTGTAGTTCGCGCTTACAAATCGCTCCCCCAGTTCTTGTTTGCTGTATACGCCAATCTTGTCAAATATGACTTTTTCATCCAGTTGTCTTATGAATCAAATTCTACACAATCTGAGCTTAAATTTATTGTTTTCATAAGACACATTGGTCCAGTACACATGCAAACATTGCTCATGTAAAATTTTCTCAATGGCGTATACGACAAACAAGAACTAAGGCAGCGAAATGCCGAGTGTGTACTTACAAATAAAATCCAAACTTCAAATGAACATAAACCCTACAACTTTTACTGACCTTCCCTGAAACAAGGGTGACATTGGCAAAGTGAACCATTTTTACAGTATAGGTGGTCAGCCTCATACCAACCTATAAGTCAAGGAATACTGAAATCAGAATAGTAGCATTTTATTTCAGTTGCTAAACATTTCTTAACAAATTTTAATTCCGTTTTTATGTCTGTAAAAATGGTACAAGCTTAAACCAAATCATAAAACCAATCGTCTTCCTCTTAGCTCTTTCGACTACAAAGCTAGATTACCTCTTTCAACCTCCTCAAGATCAACTTACAGTTTATGAAAGATGAGCACTTGTGATGGAATTGGGATTTCACCGTATAATGAACTCGTGGCAATCTAAGGAATAGATTATAAAGAAAACACCCGCAGTGTCCGACAGAAACGTCTCAACTAAGAACTTTGCCCCAAGTTGTAACTCAACCATGGAATCAAAAAATTACGGAAACTAAAACAGCGTCGCTAGTGAGAGTCTTAGTTTCCGTGTATTGTTTGTGAACGGTATGTTTGAGTTGAATTGAGAAGTTTAATACTTGCGGTACTGGAATCTCTTATTCATGAGGTTTCCCATCGACCCGTGAGAATTCCGCGAAGAATGTGACCGCTGCTCTCAGCTCTTCTAGATAATTTTTTGAAGATTGTGAAAAATTAAAAGTGATGAGATAGTCTGGTCGATAGCTCAGTCGAAAGAGTGCTTGCATTCCATACCGAGAGCCCGGGTTCGAATCCTATTGAGGGTGTCAGAAATGATTTCCCGTTTCGGTGTTTATTTGAAAAACCCGAAATAAAATACCGGCAAGGTCAAATCACAGTTCACAAAAAAATAATACCAGCCCCCTTGGGAGCTGGGAAACCTTCATTTTAACTGAAGTATTTGCGTAAGTCCGGCCCCTTTACCTGTAAAAATATTTTTTTTCTACTCGCCACATGTAAAACTCTTGACTCGTGAAAAGAAGTTACACTATATGTGTAGCTTTGTTGCGTTGCAATGAAATGCACCTCTGATAAGAGCACCATCCCGCGAGACTTGGAGTGGAAACTTTTCCGGTATGCTGGCACTCCAGTTCTGTTGAAGTCTCCAGCTGAAAATGTTTGGAGAGTCCATGGAAGTTGCATTGGAGTGCTTGACCACAGAGTCAGGGAAGCTCTTGAAATTTTCCCTGCAGTAATTCCTTGCAATGAGTAGGTACTTCAATACACTCTGTAGAGAAGATATCTCGAGATCTTTTTCTGGATTTATTTTGTTCTCCCGTTAATTAAAGTTTTTCAAAAAAATATCTATAAGTTCAGCTCTTAACTTTTTCCTGTCAGATCCTTCTGAATTTGAAGATCACTCAGAAGAAAGCCCCTTGACCTCTGAAATAAGCTTATCTTTACTAATAATTCAGTACCATTCTGTTACAATTTAAAGCCAAGAAAGCTTATTTCTATCAACTTCTTTGTGATCAACGAGTTTTCCATTTATGCAAAATAACAAATCTTTATAAATGAACATTATCCCGCTTACCCATCATAAAACTCTGTAATAAAGTTGTTTTATAATCTAAGTTGCAAAATTATATTGGACTCATATTAAATGCATTTCCATGAGCAGGCACATGTTAGTTCAAAATAAACCAAAACTCATATGAACATAAACTTTGTTAGAACTACTCCTGCCGCCTTTTCATGAAACCGAAGGGGCATGGTTAAAAGTGAACCAATTGTATACAGCATGAGGGGTAATTCTCATACTAACCTATTAGTCAAAGACAGATTAGGTTAAATCCATCACCGAGAAAAGAGAGCAAAGTTTTATACCCAATCGGATTATGGACATGGATTTTCTTTTGACAATCTTTTTGGATATTGTTTTACTATTCCAGTCACAATTGTACACAAAAGTAATATTTATTTGTTGCGTAATTTGGTAGAGGAAGTACAACAATAATAATTAACGTTTTTCCTGCCATTGTCTGTGTTTTGTAGGCATTCTTGAATCCGTTTTGCTTGTTACGTGCGACCTCACAATATCTGGGCAATATTTTAGGACGTGCTACGTAGCCATGGATTGTTTATAATAATTTAAACAAACAAAAAAATATAGTTTTTTTTTGACAATGCACAAAAAAGATAATCGTTGCAATTTTACACATTAAGCTTGCATTGTTAGTTTCTTCTAGGAATGACTAATAAAAAGTATCTACCAACATATTTCTTATCTATGTTTTTGTCTCAGTTAAACTTCGCCTCAAAAACAATGGAAATATAACTTTCTATAAAGTTATTATAAGTTATTAAATTTCAAAAGTTTTCTTACTTTATACATGTTTTATTGTTTTTCTTTTATCATTCAATTCTACCGGGTAGTATTATATTAAAAGCCAGTCATATAACGTTTACGATCATCTGTCTTTATCTGTTTAATTATTTTTTACTGACGCATTTTCTTGTGTTCACAGTTCCTGACTAATAGGTTGGTATGAGGCTGGCCCTCATGCTGGAAAAACTTGTTCACTTTTGACAATGCCACTCTGGTTTCATAAAAGCCAGCAGGAGTTGATAAATTTGTTTATGTGAGATTTGGTTTATTTTAAACTTGCATGTGCCTGCTTGTGGGCATGCATTAAAATTGACCCTTAATGTCGATATATCTATGCAACTTAGATTCTAGAAATTTAATTCACGAATCATTCTTTAACTAAAGTGAACTTTACATCTGACAAAATCTGATCTGTGGTTCATCTACTGATTAATTATTTGTGAATAAAACTGATAGTCACTAAGTATTCTGATAAAATAACAAATACACTATTTTCTGTTACAAAAGAATTCACACAGTCCAATCGACAAAATTAAACACCTGTGTGATAATGTTTACTCTATAGATTAACCCTTCATTAACCTGAATTGAATCCTCCCTTAAACGTTCATCTGCTTTATTACGACCCCATTACAATTTGTTCAACACAAATAATTACGTGTTGGGGGAAACGCCATTGTTCTAAACACAAAAGGAGGTTTCCTAATGGAGAATGTCACACCTCTGTGAATAATAAAGGGATCTGCTATTTGTGTACAGTACCCAAAGTACATAATTACGTTAAAACTCAACAATAGCGTTTCACCCAAAATATAGAGATGGGATTCAGAAGCATTTTATTTTATTTTTTACATTTCTTGGTAAACGCTACGAGTGAGTTTCAAGGCAAAGCTTTATACTTGTGATATCACACACGTAGTAGATGATCCATTTATGAAGTGCGGACCTATTTATTTTCACAAATAAGGGGTTCAGTCTTATTCCGATCCCTTTACTTGAAACGAGAACTTACCTGCTTCCTAAGGAATTGGTTCCTAATTCTTATGAAAGCTTAATAAATCTTGCTTGTGCATTCTAAAATTTGTAGAAAACGGTGAACTGAGAGATCATGTCTGACACCTCGTAGGAATCGAACTCGAGTCCTCTGGCTTCTTAAGTTTTACTAACTGTGCTTATCGATATCGATCGGACTTATTTATGAATCTATCTACTCATGGATTGAAGAAAACCCGCAATTCTAAATTTACAATTTAAATGACTTTATCTAACCAAAGCTGTGACTGTACCTCTGTCGTCATTCCTCTAAGGGGGCCAGAGCCTTTGCAGAATTGTGTCCATTTCATTCCGTCCTTGAATACCTCTTTCAATTCATTCATATCCGCTAAGTATCATCTAAAAACATTTTTTTTCATAAAAATTCAAATAGGTATTTACGGTGCATTTGTTATTGGCATGTGTTAATATTGGCTGTTTTCTTAGTGTATTATGGAATGGCAGGTGGTGCCAAATCAAACAGAGTTTTTATTTATAAATGAGTAAAATGCAAATATTATTCTTACGTCACATTGTAGCATATTGTTGTGTAATAACGAAGTGACTAGCTACTAACATATTCAAAGCCTTAACATACAGGTGCACTTACGTTTCCTGTCGTACAATGAGACATTATGTTCTTACATGGCATAAGTACAAGGTAATTTATTGTAATGTGATTTTTATTGTACTCCAAAAAAAAGGCAATTAATCTTTGGACTCTAGTCCAGAACGTTTATGGTTCGAATCCTAGTCAGTCATAAAAACACATTTTTAATTTTACGAACATGCTACGCTGTGAATATTTTTGTGTTCATCACAAGACAACGCTGTATTTTGAACGTTAACCTAATATGTGACTTTAAACTGATTTAAAAAAATACCCACACGATTGACATAAGTGTGTCCTTTTCACTCAGTATAAAGTCGCTACGCTAACGTTGAAAATACGTGGCCTAAGTCTTCTTTAAGTTGACGCTGGCTACCAATTTATGGTAACCGAGCTCGCCGAGGACTCTAGTGGTGTGATTCACGGCAAAACAGCAACAATAAAATATACCGGGTTGTGTTTTAGCTATAGCATTTTCTTGAAAGCTGTGTTTTATCATGTTTTCTTTCAGTTTGTCATTCATCTTTTCTTGTACGTGTTTTCAAAATAAGTTCCAAAGTTATATATGCAATCGCTTGATGTGCGCGATTATTCTTAGATATTAAATAATTTTAATCTTTAGATTTCCTCCTTTTTCTTGCAACATTTAGTTTCGCATCCTACGCACTCGTGCTGGTAAACAAATAACTTAATTATAAGCTCGTGTCGTGTCTATATTTACAAATATTTAATTACTACCTTACTCTCAAATATTAATTATTTCCAAGCCTTTATATGAGAGTGTGTATCGAGCATCTCATGCATCGATCGATAGACCAATAATAACAAATATAATCTCTTAATCTACTAAATAATCATATGTTATTTATGGTTTCGTAAACCGTTTTAGTACTCGTACATTACCATTTCCTGGCTGACTATCCGCACCAAAATGTTAAATGTATACTGTTTCTTAATTTCAAATCAAAACTCATTCTGCTGCACAATTTGAGGTTATGAGATATGACCATTGAATACAGTCAAAAATATTGTTACTTCCAAATTTTACTCTCAAATTGTGAGGTATTAGCTGAAATAAAGATCAAACTCGTAAAGACTACGTGTAAGTTGAATGAAGTGTATCTAAAATTGATGAAAATATGTGGATACTGAAATCATACCAAGATTTTGTATTACATCGGCCTTATTCAGTGGATTTGTTATACTAAATTTAGGCTTGAACCTACTTTTTTGGATGGAAAAACTGACTTAAAACCAGCATAAAAAAATGTTTTTCTTGTGAATAAGGCGGATTGAAATCATAGTTAAAGTAGACTTCTAGTAAAAGCCGGGACAACTTCTAGCTTACGTGGCTTATAGTGAGACTTTTTTTAAGAAATCAGAAATACATAAATATAAACTTTATTGTGTCAGTATTGTAGCGTTATTAAGTATACATTTTTTACATTATAAATCATTTGAATTCAATGTAATGAAATGAAGAACTAAATTGCGAATATTTTAACAACAAAATGATAGCATTTTTACAAAACTATCTTACTAAATTTCAATTACTTACAAAAAATAAACTCTACTGCTTATGCATGTAAAACAATACGTCATTAATCTTTCATTGTGGACGGCCGGCCGGGCCACCATCCACTATCTAAAAATTACAATCTTAATTCGGACTCCCACATTTATTAATCAAGAAAAAAAACTAACAAGATTATTAACAATTAAAACGACCACTAGTTTCACATCACTGCAGTGGATTATAAATGGTGATTGCCGGTCTCATAAAAAACAAAACAGTGAGTCACCTATTACAGCCGTACCCCAGGTTTAAACTCTCCCATTACGTTTTCCAAAAAAATGTATAGAAATTAAAACAGCTCCTCTAGTCTTCGTTTTAGTTTCTTTGCATCTTTTAAATGCAAAGTTTTACACTCGAAGTACTGAACATAAAAAGGCAAGATTTCATCATGGAGCAACTGTACATGTAGAAATAATACTACATACCTGTCTGTTATGACCATTTGTCTAACTGACATAGGTGTAATTGAATCGCCCTTTGTTAGTACGTGCTAAAGAAATTTTCAAACAATGGTATCTTAGTTAAAATCTGATTGAATTTTGTATCAAATAATATATTTTTTATTGTAGGCTTTCGAGTATCCACTAAGGGCCAGTACTGTTATCATTTCGATTCACATAGAGTATGTATTTTCTTCCTTTCTTAAGCAGTCTGGTATATTTAATTCATATTGAATTATTGACCGGTCCGTGGACTAGTGATTCACGCCAATAACTTGTTATCGGAAGACTGTGGGATCGGTATTGGAGATAGGTCTCTTTTGGTGGGGCTGTATTCCCTGATTTAGTTATTTTTACCTACATTAATTTCTTTTTTACATTTTATAATCAACTTATCTATCTATAATCTATAATCTAAGCTGCAAGGATATGTTAACATTTAAGGCTCATATGAAATGCATGCCTACAGACAGGCACATGTAGGTTCGCGCCTACACATTCTGCATGTGTGCATACAAATAAAGAAAACCTCACATGGACATAAACCTTGCAACTCCTGCCGCCGTTCCCTGAACCGGGGTGGCATTGGCAAAAGTGAACCGATTTTTACAGCACGGGTGGTCAGCCTCGTACCAACCTATGGTAAATAGATTACGTTTTTTCTCATAATGGCAGACATTTCTATCTTTGTAGAGACTCATAAAGTCAAGTAGAATCGTCTTACATGGAATGCACTTTAAAAAACGAAAGCATAAATCAGATAAGAAGTTGTTTTTGTTTGTCAAAAGCTGCAACAGTCCAAAAGTTGTCCTGATATCGTCGAACAAATAAAAATGCCTTTTTTTACGTACATTTTTTTATTATTTCGAAAACTTTTTACCCGAATTAGTAATGAAGAAGGACTAAGATTAGAAGACGTGTCATGGCAAATCGGTCAAAGATAGCTCGTCCACAGACAGCTTAGTCATGGACAAATCGGTCATACGACAGTTCTACCACATGACTCTTCGGTCAATGACATTTCGGTCACATCAATATGGTACACATACAGCTCTATCACAAAAAACTTGCCCTCCAAAAAACCTTTGTAGTTTTCTGTGATGGAGCTCTCTGTGGACCATATAATAAAAATAATAATAATAATATTGGGATGATTTATTTGGTGAGCGCTGTTTTTGTGTGTATCACACCTCAAGAGCCCTCTGCGAGCCTGGTCGTCGCTGTAGAAAGCGCCAATTCTCAAGCAAGACCCAGTTGTTGTAAGGTTGGATGGACCTTTCAGTGACCGGTCTTTGGCAAAGGTTTATGAATTTTTCAACTCAGCTAAGAGCACATTCGAAATAAAATGGAATATATTTTGTGCTCCGCCGGGATCTGAATCCACAACCTTCCATTTACGAGTCCAAAGTGTTGCCACTGGACTACGGACCGGTCCAAGATGCCAACGACACGCGGTGTACCTGAGCGGTAACCCATCCAAGTACTATCCGCGCCCAATGTTGCTTAACTTCGGTGATCTATGGGAACCGGTTCTTTCAACATGGTAACGTCGTTGACTATAAATTGTATGTGACCGAAATGTCGTTGACTGAAAAGTCGTGTGGACGAACTGTGGTGCGACCGATGATACTTTTACTGTGAACATATAATGCAAATGAAATAAAGGCATCGTTTTTATATCAGTAGGTCGATGCGAAAATCCTTAGTTATAGTATAAATTCTAGATTAGGCGCCTGACATGTTTTGTCCACTCCACCCGCACAGCACCAATGTAGCTGCATTTAAATGAGTACAACTTTTTGTGTCGACATTCCGAGCATTCCCAATTATGAATGGAGTCATAATGAGTCACTACTCACCATTGCTCACAAAAATAATCCATGAAATTTTTTAACAATAGCTAAAAGCTATTTTTCAACCGATTTATTTTCAATCAATTGTTTACGATATTTACTATCAATATATTTTTCTTTCTACGTTTTAATGTTGATGAATCATTTTTTCTGTAATATATAGTATGACGAACACAAGTCAATTTATCTCTTTATGGGTTTACCTTATGATACAGAAAGAAAAAAAAAAGATTAATTATTGTCAAGTAAGATAAGATAAAGAAAACTTTTTTTAAGTTTAACATAGTAAGTGAGTATCAAAAAATTGTATGTAATTTGGAAAGATAATATCAACCTTTCTAATAACTTTTCGACCACTCACTTACTACCTAATTAAGTTAAAGTTGCTCAAGTAACTGACTTTCTATATTTCTTGTTTCAATAAGGGTAACTTAAAGTTATAAACTCCACCTTCCATACTTGTAGTTCGTTCAAATCATTCCTTATTTTTTTATGTTCTCACTCTTAGGTATGTATTATTTCTACTCTGTAGGTACTCGGTTCATTTTCTTTTGGGAGCATTCCTACGAACTTTTGTTATTGTGGCGCTCTAAAAAAATACTGTTTCTTTCGTATGCAGTTTGTTGCATTGGATGTTCTCCCAACTGGTTCCTGCTGTGTCCAGTTGCTCTTATACAGAGACCAGAAATAGACAACCGCGTGTAAACATAAACATACACGTGTCAACATCTCACTGCGTGTCCAACATTGTGTATTCAACATCCACAACATGTCTATTGTAATGTGGAAGAAAAATATTCAACTCATGAATGATTTAAGTAATTGCATTGTATTTTCAATTACTTACGCAATAAAAGAAGATAGTTGTGATGTAAATAATCGATTGATTCATTTTAATAACCCTTAAAACAGCTCTTTCGGCTTTTTTTGGCCCACCCTTCTGTAATAGTCTGCCTCTGGAGTTGGGATCAGAGGCAAACGTTGTCGGTTTCAGGAAGTTGCTTAACACATAAAAACGCCCTGGGGGTGGCTAGAAAATTTGTGCTTTATTATAAAATAACAGGGATACATGACAACTCAGTACCAACTCGTATGAAACCAAACTTATTTTATGTTTCTAAAAATTAGATTGACAAAAGACAGTTTTAATTATTTTTTATTTATTTATATGCTCAAACGTTTTCGCCTAATAAGTCATCTTCATGAGCATAGTTGTTACCTTTTTGTAATTGGTTTTCAATGTTTTAATTGTGCATTTTAAATGCTGCGTTGTTGTGAATCAAAAAGGATTGATTTACAAACAAATTAAATATTTATTTACTCAATGATTTAATATTTTAATCCTTTAGTTAACGCCAGAAAACTTACAAGGAATAAAATTCCTTTATAATATCGTATTTTAATACCATCATAAACTCATGACCTATTCCCTGTATCTGCTGTACAAGTCGAGTAATAAAAACATTTCACAAGCTTAATTAATAAACTTGTATGAAATATCAAAGAAGATAACAATGGCTGTTATAAAATCTTTTATCTGATAAATACGGAAATGCCTTATTGCATTTGCATACAATTTCAAAGAAACTTTTATCAGTGTTTTAATAACACGAAATGAAAATATTATGATTGTTTCTTGTTCATTTTTAAATGCCTCTTAATTGAAAATTGACGATTCTTATTTGAAAGGCAGACTACATGTAAGAAAGACCTTTTGTTCTCGCTAAATCATACCCTGATCTAAGAATATTCCACTTTTCTTTAGTCCATCTTTATAATTTCAGAAAAAAATATTTTGTAAATATTTGGAAGCAAAGAAAAACATATCCAAAGGGATATGATGCCATCGCTTTACCCTTATACTGAGCTGACATCTTAGGTTATTTTATTTAATTAAAATACAGACAAGGATATATACAAGTAATTATTTCGGTTTAGATAGGGTTCAGCTCAAAAGGACTGTTTGACTTTAGCCCACATAACGCATCTTCTATAGGGTGCCAAAAAGAAGACTCTGGAAGTCTTTGTTACATATCCTCTTATCGAACTTTCGGGAATATTCGACCTTGACTATAAAAATTACAATACTATAAAAATACCATGGTTAAAAAGAGAGTCACTACCAAAAACATACAATTTCTTCTAAAAGCAGATGTTAACGAACTTGAAAGAAAAAAAACATTATGGTTTTAATTTATGTCAGTAAAAAAGGCGGTATATTTTCTGTTTAACCCTCTTTCTAAAGGATATATCATATTTAAAATCTTCTCGCAAAAACAAAATTAAATTGTTCACATGATTCTTGTGGTGACAATTTGCAAGCCGGCCATGTATACGAGTGAGTAACCCATACTATAAATGTATGGAAACTGAAACGGCTACAGCAGGCGCTCTTTACGTTTTTATACATTATCTGATGAACGCTATGGATTAATTTAAACGGAATTTGTTATACTAGGGGCATGTACAACGCGTAGCTATATTTTGGCATATATTATAGCCCCGGTACTTCGCGTTGCCAAAACTGGTTGTTCGGGAACGGTTCACATTTGGCCAACATGGCCCCAACGGTTTTATTTTCCTCTACATTATTGAATGATGAACGCGCGTTCCCGGAATGTCAGAGCACGGCTATTTTAAATGCTTTACAATCTTGTACTCAACTCACTTACAAAGTATTTCTTTTTCCCGTATTAAATTACTCAACTTAAAAGTTAAACGTTGAAATTCCGGAACTTCGTGTCGAATTGCCATTTCGACACCAAAAGAATTAGTATCGAAAAATTTCGTTTTGATTTTTCTCTAGCGAGGATTTCATATCTCAAAATGTCAATAGCTTTTCTTCTTAGAATTTTTGATAGCTCTGAGTAAACAAAATGTCGTAGATTTTTTGCCTCACAAATTCAATTCTTGTAAAGTAATTTTAAAAGAAAATCATTAATCAAAATTATGGAGAGATTCTGGTCTTCCCTAGTGTAAAAGCAACATAGATACAGCTACAATTTCAGATTTCTAAAACAGTGTCTTTTTCATGGCAAACCGCTATTACTAACTTTTTATTTTTAAAGCATCTCAATTTGTCAAGTGACAAAAAATAAACTTCTGACAAATGACATGCATTTGCTTAAAATACCAGCTCTGTCACCGGTATTCGATTTCTCTCAGAAGTCTAGTATGCTGGTGCGTATGGAATGTGCACTAGATAGAGAATATTCTGCAATAAGACTTCCGCATACATCAGCTGAAAAGATGTGACTTTAGCGGAGATCGCATTCCGCTATTTTATACATAGATTGTATAACGACTACGCAGTCAAATGAATTCAAGAAAATATGCATCAGTTCTTACTATCTTGAATAAATAAATAGTTAAACTTCGATTCCGGTTAATAAGTCAGTTGGTAGGTCGCTTGCTTTAATTCAAAGGAGTAGGGCTCAGTTCCCACCAAGGGTTTCAGAAATTATTTCCCGTTTCGGTGTTTATTTCAAGACCAAAATAAAAATCTGGCAAGTTTTACTGAGCCTTCCTTTTTTGCCTTTGTTTTTTGTTCATAGTATGTCAAACATTTCACACACGCATATAAAAAGGGCGTCGATTTTCCAACATAGTTCATTAAATCAGTGAACAATCAACACCACCTATCGACTATCGTCTATCACGTGTTGATTTTCCCGCTTCTTCTCCAGTTTCAATCGTAGGATTGGTTCGCAGCAATATCTTTTACTTTTCTTCTCCATTCTTCCCTGTCTTGTGCGGCTCTTTTTAGGTCTGCATATGTTGAGCAGCGCACGTCCACCAACAGGTCCTCCAGGTACTCTTGGCGTGGGTGTCCCCTAGAGTTGGTCCCCTCGGTCATCCCTCCATTATGGCATGAAAGAGACCTTCTTGTCGTATTACATGGCCGATCCATTTTGCACGCCTTTCGGACAAGGTCCTGAGCAGATGCCTTCCTCCTTCGATTCTTTGGAGAACTTCCTCATTTGTAGTGTGGTCTCTCCTGTGGTCTTTCCCGCTTACAATAAAGCATTTTGTTCCCATAATTTTTTTTTTTTTTTAAGAAAATCCTGTGCGGGAGACTCCCTAGATTCTGAAGACTCTAGGGGTCTATGACACTTGTTGTAGTGCCGCAGAGGTGTACGAGCTTGGTCGTCGCTACAAAGCGCCAATACTCAAGCAAGACCCAGTTGCTGTAAGGCTGGATGGACCCTTGGTGACCGGTCATTGGTAAAGGCTTATGAATTCTTCAACCCAGCGAAGAGCACATTCGAAATATTAATGGTATTTTTGTGTGCTCCGCCGGGATCCGAATCCACAACCTTCCAAATATTTACGAGTCCGAAGTGTTGCCACAACGGACTACGGACCGGTCCGATTGATTGCATGAGCCTCCTCATATTTGTCTATCCTATTGTTTACAGTCGATTGGCCTATCAACTGATGAGATCGTGGCTCAAAATATCAGAAAGATATAAAATTGAACTTATTAAAGCAAAATGCTAATCACAATTGTCCATATCGCACGTTTAGTCATAAAGAGAAATAACTCAAAAACTTGGAAAATCGAGATTTTGTAATAAAACACAAGAACAATGCGAGAAGAATAGGTAGAATGCGACAGCCGTTCAATTTGGACGAATATGACCGAGATAAAGCATCGGTCGCCTTTTTCATCCCATACAAGTTGTACTGGTTGTCTGAACTTCAAACGTGATTTCTCATCATTCTTATTTTTTAGTTATTTCTCTTTATGATTAAGCGTGCGATATTTACTGAACCTCTAATGCTGTTAGTTTTCTCAAGATACCATTTACATACTTAAGCTACGTAGATATCGCCTCCGTTTCAAATAATTATAATATGGTCCGTCCATTATCTGTCTTGTCTACGGGTCCATTTGATCATTATCAATATGACGGCGACTGTTCTGGAAAACGTGAAATCTCTTATAATTGTCTGCAACAAAGCGGCGCCTATTCACTGTCCCAAGTACAAAAGCGTTCCCCAAACGTTCACCCAAAGTAGAACGATCAGTAGAGCCACAGTTTAAGTTTCTATCCACTTCTTTATAAACGCTTTGATTCAGTTTGAGGTAAACTTTTATACTTGGTGTTCTGATCTTCATTCTTCGTCTTCTTGAGCACGACAATGACCTTCTCTCACAGAGACGACACCACTGTGGAGCCATCAGGATGTCACGCCTCTTTTTCTTCATCCGAATCTCACCAAATTTGAATAAAATTGACTTGTCGTGGCAAATTTTCCAGAGTTTTACAAAACGTTTTGCTGTTCTCCAAATGGGTAGAACGGTTGGTGAGTGAATAGAAATGCGACAATGAAACATCGGATTGCACAACCATACTTATTTTAAAAAAAATCTTTCACTAAAGACTTTCATTGCACCTTATGGACGTTTTGCTTAGGATTTGGTTTGTTAATTTAGGTTAGTTGAATAAAACTGAACAATTGCTTATTGCTGTAAGTAAGTACAAAGTTATTATCCAGGAAATACCGATAGAAAAACGAAAAATATGTTTATACCTTCGAGTATTTTGAATTAGAATATTTGGCAGTGTCATTCCCGTATCATTTAATTCATTTATGACCCACGGATCATATTTTTTTTGTTATATGTAGCATATATTTCCAAAAGCCGATGAGCTTGTATGTGAATAAAATAGTGAAACTTGATTAAAAGTATATTTTGAAGAATGCAGGCATTTTAAAAAAATATATCGCACGCTTAATAATAAAAATAAATAACTCGAAAATTGGGAAAATCGAGATTTTGTAATAAAACGCAAGAACAATGCGAGAAGAATAGGTAGAATGCGACAGCCGTTAAATTTGGACGAATATGACCGAGATAAAACATCGGTCGCCTTTTTCATCCCATACAAGTTGTACTGGTTGTCTGAACTTCAAACATGATTTCCCAACATTCTTGTTTTTTGAGTTATTGCTCTTTATTATTAAACGTGCGATATCTCACTTTTCCAAGAGCAAGCAAAACTCACGGATTTTTTTTCGATTCACTAGTTTAAATTTTTGAGACTTCTTCGTTTTTCTGTATCATTGTATCGGCCTTATGGCACTGGCTGGTGCCACTGACCGTCTTGTCCTTCCTGACTTGCATTTTTAGTTTTACAGCATCTCGGACCACAATTTAAGCGCTACCCATAAACCTCTTCGTGGGAGGTAATGAATTATACGCGCTCCTCAAAAAAAAAAGTACTGTTTCCATGAAATAAAGTGCAATAAAAAATTTAATCTCCGATCGATGCCAACGTATAGAGACGTTAAAAATATCCGATGAAACAGTTACACTATGTATATACATATTATTTTTTAATTTGCCGTATTTATTTCGGAACACTTTTGGACTGAATGGAAAAGTGTGATTTGTTTATTTATTTTTTAGAAAAAACTATGTAGGACTGACAATGAGAAACCAAAACGTCACCAAAACATAACCATTTTTTATAGCATTTATACAAAAAAAAAAAACAAATAGTTCAAACTCCGAATGAACTTTCGAATAACTTTCAACTGCATCCGTTTTAAAATTCCAAATTTTCCGAACTATCGAGAATCCATTTTGTTATTTATGTACCATAAGGTGATGTCACATTGCCGAGGGTTTTTTTTATTGTGCCGATTCAATTTCAAAGAGTTATTTACTAGATGGGAACCGAACGAAATTAATTATCAAATTGTTAGTTTTTGCAAATATCATATTAGCAAAACACGAAGTTATTCAAATATATTTATACCTCACTTTCACTTATACATCAATATGCGCATATTTCGATATGTATGAATATTCCACCAATTCTCTTCCTGAATTTTGTTCACCACGAAACTGACATATGTTCACGACGTATTCTTCGTAGTAAATCGTGAACCAATAAAAATATTCAAAGCAAGGCACGAAAACATTTTCCAGAAAAAACTATTTTAATGTACGTACATTTTTATTCTAAATTATCGTAATTTTCTATGAAAATGTATTTCCTGTTACGTTTTACAAAGGTTTCACGATGAAGAATTTTTTAGAATTCATTTTAACATTTATTTTTGGACCTAGATCTTTCGGCTCATTTGCAACTAAGGAGGTCCCCAAAGACTTTGAGAAATCGTTTAAAATTACATTACAATGTAAATTTCTTTAGAGACCCCCAGAGACTTACAAAAATTGTACAGAAAAAACATGTCAACTTTTTTTACAAACTTCACCCGATATGCCAATATGTTAGTACCAGTTAATGAGTGAAAAATTTCGATGAGCGGCCATGTTTTTCCCACCACCAAGGCCCCCGATGGGCTTAATCCGGGCCTGATTTTGGCACCACCCAAAAGTAGGTAAAAGACTTCATGCGAACCGAAAAGTTTCAGTTAGACCTACAATTCTTACCACTAACAAAACCTTATATTCTAGAGCAAGAGAATGGGCTCTACTCTTGAATTGGCATTGGCAAAACTGTGAAGTCACACGGGTGGGTTGCTAGGAAAATGACAAACAAATATTTTGTTGCTAGAGTGATGTTTTCCAGGATCGTTGCCGTGGTCTGTGGGAGCTGGAACTTCCGTACGTTTCGCCCATTTCTACGATGGGCTTCATCATTATTAATTAGAACTGTGATCAAGATCATCTTCATCATCATCATATTTCACGCTGAGGAAGCCCATCGTAGAAATGGGCGAAACGTTCGGAAGCTCCAGCTCCCACAGACCACGGCAACAGATTCCGGAAAACATCACTCCAGCATCATCAGCCGGCAGTGTAAGCCTTTAGGTTTGGTTAGTATAACTCTTATTCAAATATTTTGTTATTAGTTCTAAGCACCACAGTCCCATACAAGCTTGGTCCCGAGAAAAGTGTTCTAAATTAAAATTGTACAGAGTCCATTTCGAAGTCAAAACTCATAACTGTAAATGAGCATTTCCTATACTTTCTACAAATATAAGAAATGTGCATTTCAACTACCGTTCGTCTCCTATTGTTGAATTGCAAAAATATGCATATATTTTTCAACAGCATCTGCATGCATTTAAAGCGTGCTAATTTCTTGGAAAGTAGTCCAGAGAGTTGGGTGCATGTCTGAGTATCACTGACTTTCTTGAACACTTTTTGCAGTTGTTTTGGCGCGGCATGCACGGGCGGGCGACGCCTCAGAGATAAAAGTGTTATGATGTTTTATTTGCATATTTTTTGCGAGTAAATCACGTACAGAGTTTGCTAATGAGGGCCGTGCATGCCGCCCTCGTTACCGAATGGCGAGAACATCGTATAATATGGGCGCTGCGCTACTGTATGGGCGGTATTCGCTACTGAAAACCATGTGACAAGTTACTCGTAGAACGGCACAGCGACAGAACATCACATGACAAAACATCACATCACAAAATTAAGAATTAGCTTAATTTAAATTCATCTAAAACAGAGATAATGTGGATCTCTTTTATTATTTGTTTATTTTTTAAATGTTATTTGTTGTGCATTTTCCTTGACTTATAGGTTGTTATGCGGCTGGTTCACTTTGCCAATGTCACGTCTGTTTCAGGGAAGGTCGACAAGAGTTGCTGGGTGTATTTTCATCTGAGATTTGGGTTTTTATGTTGTAGGTTCACATGCGGCACGTTCAAGCGCGAACTTATACGTGTCTGCTTGTGAGAATGCATATAATTATTTGGATCCCCATAGTCATATATATTTGCAACTTAGATTAGCTAGATTAGATTGTGTCGTTGGACATTCTGTCAATGGGCATGTTGTCGTGACACGGTAATGTTTTATACTTGTGGTATTGTTGGTTTTTTGTACTAATAGTAATAATAACATTGCGTTAGTCTACCGTGACATGTCGGCGACGCGTGATTCAATCTCTGCAAGCGGAGAGCGCTCTCGTTAATCCTTTTGTGCCCAAAGAGGGACGCTTTATTTATCGAGACACTTCTAGAAGTGGAGTCAAATACAAACTGGCCAACACTGATATTTCAAGCCGAGATAATATCACGAGCACAGATTCATAATGTGAAAAGTGCCTCGTCAGGGAACGTGAAATAAAGTTATGGACTAATCCATATAAGACTGTTGTTCTTTTCTTTTTTTTTTTATTAGACAAACAAACAGTTATACATGTAATATATGGGATAAACAACATAGTTATACAATTTCAAAAACCAGCAAAGTTCTGTTTTAATGTTTAGAACTTAGGCCATCTGCCCCAGCGATCTCTTCATGATATATAAATACCGATCATATGCTCAAACCCTTAACATACCCGTCCTATGTCCGTCAGAAGGATCTACAGCACATGGACGCTCATACAAAGCTATATATTTTCTCAAGTTCGGTCCATAGCTCAGTTGACAGAGTGCTTGTCCGGTCGATAGCTCAGAGTGCTTGAAAGTCCGGTCAGTAGTTCAGTTGGTAGAGTGATTGCATTCCATGCCAAAAGCTCGGGCTTGAATCCCATCAAGGGTGTCGGAAATGATTTCTTGTTTCGGTATTTATTTCAAACCCAAAATAAAATACCGGCAAGGTTTACTCAGCCTTAACAAAAATCGAGTACCAATGCCCTCGGGTGCTGGGAAACCTCCACTTTAACTGAAGTGGTTGGTGTAAGGCCGGCCTTCTTACCCGTAAAAATAAAAAAAGTCCCACTCGCCACGTGCGATTCCTTCGGGGAGAACGCTGCAAGAAATTGCACTATGTGTGTAGCTTAATTGAAAGTGTCGGAAGGCCTTCCCTTGAAGTAAAATCAACGGCACAATAACTAGAACCTCTAGGTCAAAAGCGTGCCCATGGCTCTAAAAGTAAGTGGTTCGATGTTACTGAATTTGACGTACAAAAAACAATGCCATGGATTCCGTGTTTCTGAACGTCACCTATTTTTTTTTTGCCTGGCCAGTTGTCTTCATGCGAAAGTAGAAGCTTGTGTGCATGCAATGACATCTGTTGAATCAGGGTTGAAGTTACTGTCGATACCGGCGTCACCATCAGTACCTTTTCTGTCGCAGGTACCCTGTCGTCACCTCCGACGCGTCTGCCAGTGGACAGAGTCTGTCCCCAGCTCGTGACTTGCGAGCCCCTCGAGCGTGAAATTGAGACCACTTTTTGTACAGACGTTTCCACTCCGGCGCGCAGAGCTCCCAGTCGTCTGTATCCGAAAATAATCTTCAATCAATATTTTCATTGTGGGATTATTTACGATGTGCAAATTGTCTCGGATGTTTTTATTTCTGGAGCATCAACGCCCGAGTTGCTCTGCACTCTACTGCTATTTTTAGATTCAATTCCAAGTGAAATTTGCCAATCTCTGTATCAAACCTGAAAGTGCAATGTTTCGAATTTCGCTGAATATATCCTAAATGACGTTTTTTCTTCCTTCCTCAGCCTTTCTCAGTCCACTCTTGGACGTAGGCCTCTTCCAATCCTCTCCATTTCTGTCTATCGGATGCTGTGTTCAGTAATCCTCTGCCTGCAGCTCCCTTGATGTCGTCCAGCCACTTCAGTTGGGGCTCCCCGCTCCCCGCTTGGACATTCTGGGCCACCACTGGACGACCCTTTTTGGCCACCTGTCATGGTCCTGCCTTGCGACGTGACCAGCCCAACGCCATTTTAAGCAGGCCACTCACTGTATAACATCAGTGACACCAGTGCGTCTACGGATCTCCTTGGAACCCTGTCTCTGGCACTGATTCCCAGCATCCTCCTTTCAATGGCTCTTTGGCACGTCCTCCTCAATGTCGTTCTACATCATAATATTATATCGCTTAGTTGTATATTGTGATAAAAAATAATTTAAGATGATTTATTTGGTGAGCGCTGTTATAACTGCACCTCGAGAGCACTCTGCGAGCTTGGTCGTCGCTATAGAAAGCGCCAATTCTCAAGCAAGACCCAGTTGCTGTAAGGACCTTTAGTGATTGGTCTTTGGTAAAGGTATATGATTTTTTCAACCCAGTGAAAAGCATATTTTAAAACATTAATATTTTTTGTTGTGCTTCGCCAGGATTCTAACCCACGACCTTCAATTTACGAGTCCGAAGCGTTACAACTAGACTACGGATATGTTCTCACTTAATCTATTATGTTTGTAGTCTTTGTGGATATGTATAACAAATCTATAAATAAACTAAGAATGAAGTCATCCTTATCTCTATCGGCGGAATAACTTTCAGAGGTATTTATAGATTAAACTATCTCAGATTAGTCATGCTACGTTGTAATCGATTTACCAAGGCCTAGATACTGCTAACTGCATCGCTTCTGATGCAGCCTTTATTATAATCTATAGTCGCATTATATTTACTCTTAATTGGAGTAAGAGACGGGGGTAAGATTTGTGTCCATTCTAGACAACTCTTTCTCTCTGTTCCACTTCTTCCTATCTCTCTAATCCATAATTGTATTATATTTTCTTTTCTTTTTCAAGTTAGACTTAAGTTAAGAATTTACGTCAGTCCTTAGTTTAGACATCTCCACTTTGTTCCAGTTCTTTCAACCTATGGAATGCTCCACTTTGCTCCCCTTTGTACCATGTACGTTATCTTTCATGATATTGTATTTACTCATTATTGAAGTACGATTCAAAGTAAGATTTTTACTCCCGTCTAGACTGAATACAACTCCTCCTCTTCTCTGTTTTACATGTTTACGCTTAAAATCAATTTGCTTTTAATGTAATATTTACTCCTTTTTGGAGTAAAAATCAGGCTAAGATTTTACTCCAGTCTAGACTCTAGACGTCTCCTCCTCTCTGCTCCACATCTTTCCACTCCAAAGCAAATTGCTTTTCAATCTGATTTTCGTCGTCGGAATTTTCATCGCTCCACAATTCAATAACGAAATTCTGTATTGGATTTACTCATTTTGTTTTCATTTCTGCAGACTTGCCCCAGATTGCTTATTGAAAAAGTTTAATGAATGAAATCAAATTACCCGTTCACTTTTTATGGATATTTATATTTAAGTATTAAGTGATAAAATACTTTAAAAGTATTTATAATCACCTTTATAATACTTATAACGGAAACAACTTTTCAAATCCATTGAGAATTAAACATGGAAATAAATTTATTGTTGTGTCTCTTCTATTAAAGATTGCCGATCACCACTAACTCTTATAAACTTGACCGCTATATACTTATAATCTAATCTAATCTAAGTCGCAAAGATGTGTAACATTGGGGATTCACATTACATCATTCTCACAAGCAGACACGTACAAGTTCGCGCTTGCGCATGCCGCATGTGAACCTACAGCATAAAAACTAAATCTCAAATGGGCATACACCCTGCAACTCCTGCCGACTTTCCACCAAATAAATCATCCAAATATTTATTTTATAAAGGGTGTTAAACGCGAACTTTCATTTGCTTGCTTGTACATGTGCATGGAAGGTAAACCTCGATTGCTGATTTATCTCTGCAACTTAGATTACACACAGACATTGTTTGCACAATATTGTAACCACATGTGACGTAAGAAAGCCGATCCTCCATTGTGTAGGCTCTGTGTGGAGTTCTGGCGTGGTATCAAATATCTGATGAAAGTAGAACAAATCGGGGACTTCAACCGCAAACATCGCAACCATTACAAACCAACACCTAGAAGCGTAAATGATTGTATAAGGTCTTATGCACGATTCTTTACATGTGGGTATCGCCGTCGAAATTTGTACCTTTTGTCTTGTGCGTGTGTCCCCTAATGATTTTCAGCTTTTTCATAAAAACTGGTAATCTCTACTGAATTCTAAAATTATCAGAGTAAAGTAAATAAAAAGCGTATCGAAATACAAAAAAAAACTGCAAAAAGCATTAAGTGGCGATGTAATTAAAAAATAAAACAAAAACGCCTTTTTTCCATTCCCATACAAATTTTACATGTCCGCAACCCGTTTTTGACCCTTTGATGGCATGATACGATCAAAATAGTCAAACGTTTTTAAAGTTGAGTATTTTTGCATATACCTTAGTAACGTATCTTTCATTTTCTGTACTAGCCACAATAATATTTACTTATTTAAACACGAAATATTGATTGCTAAGGGTTGTCTCCATTTTTGGCTCCGAAATTTTTCTTTTAGTATGTTACCAATTCCATTGGAACTGACAAAAATCTTGCAATTTTAAGTATTTAATCACGTATGGTAACTCTTTGATGTAGTGTGGACAACACAAAAAAACTCATTCGATACCTTCATTTTCTTTTGAGAACGTTTACATCAGACTCGGGAATTTGTCGTGTGTGTTTTGAGTGGAAGTTAACTTGGCATTATTAAGGTATGTATTCGAATATGTTGTCAGTTGTAAATTTTTTACTTAGATCCATTAATTCTTCTAATGATTGTATGTTTTTATCATTGCTGACAGTATTATTTTTCAAATGGCACAAGTTTAAGGTAATGTCGGGCGGTTTTTTATTTACAATCTTTACCGTATGTTACCAGTATTAAGGTGTATTCACGTAGGTTTAAAAAAATACACCTACTTACCGTTAATTTATGGTTGACTAACAAATAACATTTACGTACCTAATTGAAACATAAAACTATCTAATCAACCTTACTACATGCTATTAATATTTTAAATGCACCGTTTGATGTTTGTTATTCAAAATAGCAAAAAGGTTTATTCCGTGATCTGTGGGCTAAACGATTAAATGAAATTTGGACCACAGAGGTACCTAATTTTTATATCGGTGCTGGATACTGTGAAAAATGTACGCAAAAAAAAACATTGCCTATCTATCTAAATCTATGATAATCTATAAGCTAAGTTACAAAAATATATTGCATTTAAGACTTTAAGTTCGTACTTAAACATGCTGCATGTGAACCTACAATATAAAACCCAATCTCAAATGAACATAAACCCTGCAACTCTTGCCGACCTTACCTGACACAATGGTAACATTGGTAAAGTGAACCATTTTTTACAGTATGAGTGGTCAGCTTCATACTAACCTATAAGTCAAGGAAACTTATTGAAATACAATAAACGAACGATTTTAGGTAGTTATTAAATGTGCGTATTCATATTTTTATTAAACATTCATAGACAAACAACATTCATATTTATAGACATTCAAAATGGTGCTCTTATATTTTTTACTGAACAGTGTTTACGAATTGCTATAAAATCTTGTATTCGTCGTCGAAAAAAGAAATGAGATATCGAAATGTAAAAAAACCTAATTTTTCGAACCTGTCCGTCATTTTGAATAGACCTTAATTTAACTCACGATGTTTTCGTTTTCTTGAATCTTGCCGGTCGACAGTTATGGTACAAATTTAAACGGCGCGCGTTACCCATGTATGAAAAATCCACCAGGAGTCTAATTTTGATAGTATGTATTCCTAAAAGCAGTATTTACTTTCAATCCATCTATCCCTCTTCTTAACTTGCTTACTTTCAATGTACTTATCTCCCTTCCTCATAGAAAAATCTTAGTAACAGCTAAACTGCTGCTAGGCGTGCTATCAAAACTGCGGCCCCTTTACTCAAAATTTGTAAAAAATGTAACTTATTTCATCGCATACTCCACGTAAAGTAAAATCATTGGCTTAAGGTTGTTCGCAAGGTTGTCTGTACGTTTACGGTGGTACACGGATATTAGTGGATTGAAATGCCAGCTAAATGAGGGCGCTGTTGTGGCTTTGCGGCCTTTAAACTCCTAAAATCAATGGATATTATTGGCTTTTATTTAACAAACTACTTCATAAATGTTAGCAATTCAGCTAACATCACATTGAACTATGAAAAGGGACGTTTTACCAGATCCACAATCAGTTTAAGGCTTGTCCATGTGTACCTATAGCCAAAGGAGAGTCTGTATCCAAAAAATTAACCCACATAACTGAGAAAATGTGTACTTTTCGTCCCGTACAAATTGTTTCTTATATCAATGTATTGTTCCTTATCTAGAATCTATCCCAACATTATAAGAAATCATATTATTATCACACTTAGGTAGGTATATCTAAATAAGATTATGCATTTTGCATTAAAAATCCTTTATATACAATTGCATATACAACCACGCTTTCAAATCATTCCTATACGTACAAGAAAATGACTCACGCTGCTTGTAAGTGAGAAACATTAATTTTATTTAATAAAGGTTATATGAAATAACACTCAGCTTAACGTAATAAAGTCCGTGATAAAATGCACCTGCAGTAATTTATTGTATTGTGCTGTTTTATTAGAGACCTTTTGAGAACAGGTATTTGACCAATACACAGCGCACTTTCTTCTCTATATTTCCTTTCTCATTGTTAGTTGGTTATTTCTTGTCACCTCAAAGCTTCTCACTCCTGGGCCGACTAGCTTCAGGTCGTTCCTGATTTAATGAATAAAGATCCACGTTCTTGGAGACCAGCCCAGTCCACTCCTTAATCTAAATGTATGACGAAATTACTAGACGTAGTCTACTTGTTAACATCTTAATTTTTATCAGATTAACAGATACGCAGTTCGATCCCCAGAAAAGCTGATTTTTGTTTCATAAGTCAATAACGTTCTGAATGCAATGGCAACAATAAAATTTGGCACAAAATAAACTGCGTAGTTTTATTAAAAAAAATTGTGCGTTATACGCTTTCTTCGGTCCTTATTTGATGTTGATGTAAACTAGTATAGTTTTTTTTACTAGTTGTAAATTTTCTAGATACTTACAATAAACGCGTCTATCTCAGGTTTAAGTTAATCTAACAACAATAAAGTTTGGAGATGACCTTTTAAGCTTCGTTTTTTTTTCTAACAAAATAATATTTAATGGCATATTTGTCGCTTCAGCAGACATTTGTATTTGGGCAGTTATGATTATCATCGTGCAATCTTTCCCGCCAGTTGGCTCGTGGCCCGGAAGCGGAAACCTTATTAGTGCTGTCCAATGCCCCCCAAGTATAAGAAAAATCGTTTAAACTCAGCCAGAGCGTTTACCAAAGTTATGTATGAAAACCCTCAGGACAAGCGTTTTAGTTTCCATGCATTATTTTGGCTTAGTTTTTTTTTAAGTTTTGTGCTTGGGTATGGAGTCAGCTGGTGAACTGAGAGAGGGCGAGGAACTTCCGGTAAAGGCGTAAGGAAACCTGAGGTGCCATGTGCCATATCCGCTGTAGAATTATACCTACCTTGAAATTGTGCAATCATACATGAAATACAGGGATATCTTCGTAAAATGATTAATAATATAAATAACCATAGAAATTCCTAAGCGAAAAGCATAAATGCACGTGAGTTCTGCAACACGTTGTTCTATCAAATAGACGTGATATTGGCAAAAGGGAACCTACTATTTTAACCACAAGGATTTATTTCGAATACAAATGGTTCGTGATAGTAAATAGTCGTTTTAAAAACAACAATTATCCTCAAATTACAAGTTTCTACCTGTATCCGTAATAATTCTCGTTCTTACATATATGTGGAAATCTTCCAGGACATATTTGTCACAGAAAGTAAAAATAAGCTTATAGTCTGAAGAATGCCACATTAATAAAAACAAGGCTTCGAGTCGAATGTGGAAATAAGTATTAACGATAAAATTGACAGGTGTGATTTTGGCTGGATCACTGAGCAGCGCGTGCAGCATAAACAGGAGCAGTTTGAGGAGCGTGTTTACATTCTGCCTTACTCACTGCCATGCGCACTTTTCGTCCAAGCAGGGCTGATGTAAACCCCACATAATAACGAGCTCTATGTTGTGAACACCAACAATTTTCCCTAAATATGAGGAAAATAAAAAAATGTTGTAAATACTATATATTTTTAGGAGTTAAGAAAAAGAAATAACTATTAATTTGAATAGCCTACTTGTAGAAGAATATTAAACGTTCGTATCAGCATCACACGTATGCTAGATGCACATTTTAAATACATGTATATCGTGATTTTGCTATAAGACGCCCATTTCCATTTGATACACTGGCATGTGAGAATGCAGTAAATCTCGTATTTTTTTCGATATGCAAAATAATTTAGCTGTCTGTTTTTTAATGGCGATCGTGCCGTGTATGAGCGTATGCATCAGCAGGCAGGAGCCGTGATAATGGGCGATACTAAACGAGTGATAAGGCAACTTTCGCCGAACCAAAATGTTAAACTGTTTGTTACTCATGCAACAAATTGAACAGCCAGATGAGTTTTCTTTCTATCCGACTGGAAAATAATCCACTCAAAGAATTTCTAATCAATAATATTTTAACAAGTGAGTCGTATAGATTCTAAGTACTGCAGAACAAAAAGTGGAACTCACAAATATTTTTGTAAGAAAATGAGATGAATCCATGAAAATGATGAGAAAAGGATTTTCAGTATTCGGACATCTATAATAATTAGTTACTAAGATACATTACATTAAAGATTCATATTACATGCATTCTCAAAAGCAGACACGTATAAGTCCGCGCTTACACATGCCGCATGTGGATTTACAACATAAAAACCCAATCTTAAATGAACGTAAGCCCTTCAATTCTTGCTGACATTTCATGAAACAGGGGTGACATTGGAAAAATTAACCATTTTTGACAGTATGAGGGGTGAGCCTCGTATCTCATTTTAAAAATATATTATCCTGCATTGCCACCTTTGTTTCTCTACAACTCAAATATAAGACATATATATCTAACCAAAAATAATTTTAATTTTCAAAGCTCTCAAAGCCACCGGCTAAATCTAGTGGTTATCGCTTCAGACTTACTGATCGGAGATGTACAGTTTCAGAATACAAAAGATAAACCCTTTTTCTCTAGAGTCATAAAAAGGTCTGTGTTTATTACTGGATAATTTGATTGATGAAGGATATGACGTGGAAATTATTCTAAAACGTTTTCATTTTCATAAAATTTCATAATTTTTTCAGGCTATTTTTGTAGTATACGAGTACATATAACTGCGCCTTTTAATAATAATAATATTAATTAAATTATTAATTAATTATTAATATTAATTAAATTAATATTAATTAATAATAATAATAATAAATTTTCACTGCGCCAAATACAGGCGATTAGAAAGTGTATTCCGTCAGATGCGGTTAAAAGACCCTGGTGAGTGCGTTTGTGATGTCTCGGATTGATTATTGCTCAACGCTTTATAGTGGGCAGCCAAAGAAGCATTATAACCGCTTTCAATCCGTGTTAAATTCAGCAGCAAGGCTCATATTCGGGATATCCAAATTCGCTCACATCACTCCGCTGTTAAAAAAACTACACTGGCTTCGTTTCCCGGAGAGGGTGGTCTACCGTGTTTGTCTGATGGTATATAAAGCCATCAATGGCTTGGCTCCACCTTATCTGACTGACATGATTTCGCCTGTTGAGATGGGTGTGAGGAGGCAGACACTCAGATCTGCGGGCGATGGTGCGATCAATTTGGTTCAGCCGCACCGTCAGATCAGAGGCGGTTCGCCATTACAGTTCAACGGGACAGTGCACTGCCTAGATTTTGTAATAATTTTAACAAAATAATTGTATAAACTTTAAAATATAAAAGTATATTGTGTGGCAGATGTTTTGAATGGTCGCTGAAGTTAAAAATCATAATTATATGGAGCGCCTGAGGTTTACGCTAGTACAAAGCCGCCGTACATGATACATAATATTATTGTTTAGTTATACTCCTCGTGCATTTGTCCCAGTGAACGGATTTCAATGAACAATTCCTTTACATTTTCTGAGATCAGTTAGAAACCGTGGTATAGAGGGAGAGAGCTGATAAATTATAGGCCTTTTGTGCGTGCGACAAGGAGAACTGCGTGCATTGCCGGCATATAATAATTATTCGTGCGTGTATATTCGAAAACAATGAAATCCTTGTAGGACATTGATTACAAATAATATAAGCCAGTAACTCGAATTTGGTTGACCTCCATTCCGTCATCAGTTGACGTTAAAATAAACAGCTGCTGGTTGTTTTTTCATCGAACGTGAAGATTTTTCCCATTATTTTCTAATTTATCGTGAAACAACTTACAATTTTGTTTTTTACTAATTTCCTGACGATAAATTTTAATAATAAAGTAAACGTGGACATTATAAAAAAAATCATAGTTGAATAGTATTTGAAAAAGAACATTATTTGAAAGCATCGCAAGTGTGTAAAGATGGTGAAAAAGATCAAAGTTAAACAGCATGCACTTTCGCAAACTCAAGTTGAGCTTGTAATGCATTTCAATTTATTAGGCCGAACAGATCTTCGACAAATGCTTGATGTTAGTTATAGACAATCAAGTAAAAAGTTCAATGACAAAGTGCGTTCAAACAGATTAATAATTATATCTAGAATAATTGATTGTGTAAAATTTTGTGCTGATTTGGCTTTGATTGAGGCTTTCGCTCAAGCAAAGGAGCGACGGATGGATTTCCATTTCAAATATGTAACTGTAAGTACGAGCTTAAAATACGCTTATTTGTTATGCAACAAAACGGTGTAGGTACTTACTCGTGTATACGTAAATAAAACAATATATTTTGGATGGTTGGTGCATTAACACTGTGAAAATTCATCTTTATTTTGTTATTAAAAAATCTGTTTTATTTTCACTTTTTATTATTATTTTTTTAAAGGACACAGACCTGATGATGACTACTGTGTAGTCGAAAACGTTTGTGTCCTTTAAAAAAATAATAATAACAAGTGAAAATAAAACAGATTTTTTAATAACTAAATAAAACAATATATATTTACGTATTTCTTGCAATTTCCATTCAAAGCAAAAAAAATACAAGAAAAAATGAACTTGCGGAAATTATGAACTGCCAACATTTTTATTGAGGAGCCGCCTCTGCGTCAGATCCGTACAAATTTTGGAGACCGTGCTTTCTGTGTTGCGGGTCCGGTGGAGTGGAACAGACTGCCACCCGGAGTGAAGAACTCCAAATCTATGGGCATATTTCGCGGAGCTCTTAAGACGCACCTTTTCAAAAAGTCTTATCCGTGATCGGAGAGGGCCCTTGAGGTGTGACACACACAAAAACGGCGCTCTCTTATCATGTGCAATTAAAAATAAATAAGCCTGATATATATATATATATATACAAGATACTGCATTAGTTTTCTTTTTATTCCCATCTTGTTAACAGATTTTTTCTTTCCTACATCCATTCATCATCTTCCTACTTTGTTCATCTTGCCAACTTTTTCTTGAAACTGCTTCAAACCCCCAAGTACAAAGTTCACATTTTCATTCAGCCACAGCGTCTTCCAAAAATGTATAATTAATAAAATATTCCGTAGAGACGCTATTTCGAGTTACATACTTTTTCGGGTAAACGCTATGATTCAGTTTAAACGTAAAGTTTTCTATTTAGGGTGAAGTTGAGTTTTTTTCGAGTTTCAGCTCCGTTTTATTCCTTTCACGAGTTGCAAATTAATATTCCTTGTATGGCGACAGGCGCCTCCAAAATACAGAACAATGCTTATGTACTTTGGCGCTGGTGCTCCAAGTAAAAATATTTACGTTTGAACTCAAATCTATGGAAACTAAAGAAGCGCTTTCTAATGATCGTTTTAGTTTCAATACATTTTTAGTAAAACGCTATGATTGAGTTGAACGTTATGTTGTATACTTGGAGTGCTTTTTGCTTTCTTCAGCCAACTCCCATTGTCTCGACAAACCTGTCATTGCAGAAACGCCTCTTCACTTGCCGATGAATTAATTTACGTTCTACGTTCCTAAACTCAGGTCTGGATTAATGGCGGGTCGATCAATGTTAACGCACCAGTGCACCCAGCGTTTCAGTAGTCCCAAAGATTAAAAATAAAAAACAACGCAATTTACCTCGGGAGCTCCTTCTTCATGTAGGTTTGCAAAGAATCCCTTTGAATTGGTCCTAATCAACAATGGATTCGGTACATTTAAA
The DNA here is from genome assembly GCA_951799405.1 of Agapetus fuscipes. Taxonomy (NCBI): domain Eukaryota; kingdom Metazoa; phylum Arthropoda; class Insecta; order Trichoptera; family Glossosomatidae; genus Agapetus; species Agapetus fuscipes. The sequence goes on from OX637350.1 coordinate 7,880,822, forward strand.
GGAGATTTAAACATGTGATGTTATTCGGCTGGGTTGCCAGGGAAAAGACAAGCAAATATGGTGTAGTCCCATATGAGGGTGATGTTTGCCGGCATAGAAAAAAAATATAAATTCAAATTTGTGCTGAGTTCATACTTTAAAGTAACCCAATTAATAGATTTATTATTTGAATTCCTTGATTTATAGGTTGGTATGAGGCTGACCACCCATACTGTAAAAAAATGGTTCTGTTTGCCAATATCACCTAGTCCGGTCGATAGCTCAGTTGGTAGAGTGCTTGCATTCCATGCCGTGAGCTCGGGTTCGAATCCTACCGAGCGCGAGGGTGTCAGAAATGATTTCCCGTTTCGGTGTTTATTTCAAATCCAAAAATAAAAATACCGGCAAGGTTTACTCAGCCTTCACAAAAAATGAGTACCAGCTCTCCCGGGAGCTGGGAAACTCCCACTTCAACTGAAGTGGTTGGCGTAAGGCCGGCCCCCTTACCTGTAAAAATAAATAGGTTCAACTCGCCACATGCGACCCCTTCGGGGATAACGCGGCAAGAAGGTACACTATATGTGTAGCTTAGTTGCGTTAGTTGCGTTTTACCACTGTTTCAGGGATTTGCGGCAAAAGTTGCAGGGCGTATGTTTTCATTTGAGATTTGGTTTTGATTTGTAAGTACACATTCAGTATTTGCAAACGCGAACTTCCATTGTCTGTTTGTGGGCATGCATTTGATATCAGTTTTGAATGCTAATATATCTTTGCAACTTACATCATAGATTTCTACAGATAACAGTAACTTCTTCAATATTAACAGCCAATAGTGACATTGCAAATTTACAATATTTGCACAGATCAAAAAAGGATAAAGAAATCGTTGATTTAAACGTCTTAATTAGTACTTGGGTTTCGTTTTGTTCACAGTGACTAAAATATTAGATGGGGGGCCGTGTCTTCTGTTGCACCAGGGCCCCCGGTTGGCATAATCTGGACCTGCCTATACTGTACTAAAGCTCCGTACTGCTTAAGAAGTTTAAATTGCATGAATAATGTCTACCACAAATATTAAAGTCTTCTCGTATTTTATCTGCCAAGTTTTTTTTTGCGTGTGGGTGTTTATTTTGGTACCGACTTAGATTCCGCGACCTTGTGTTTTTTAATGACAAGGTTTTTGACATCTTAAAATATATATATTTTCGCCATTGTTACAACTATAATGGATTAGTGTAATGTTGTACCTGCACTATCCGTGACATTTAAGATGATTAAGAAAAAAAATACAATGCGTGCCTAATTGCGTACACTTGTTTTTATCAAAGTTGAACATCGCGTATTAAAAGCCTTGAATCGTGCTTCTCGTTTAAATTTTCTTCCTTTTTTATAACAAATAATTACACCCACGTTTATGGCACTTCCCTATTACAAAAAAGGTGATAGATATGAATGAATTGAAAGAGGTATGCAAGGAAATTAATAAATAGAAGCAACTCTGCAGAGGATCTGTACACCTATATCGAAATGACTTCAGAGTTGCAGTTGCCTATTCTCAAACAGTGTTATGCATTAGAATTTTTAAACCAGATTTCTTTAGAGATCTGGTTTAATTTCTCGATTTAATCTCAATTTACAAAAAAGGTGATTCATAAAAACTTTATAATTCAGTTTAACACTAAACGTGTTTCAAAACATGATCACATTTGTAAACCACCTCGGAGTAGGTTTATTTCGTTCTAAACTAGATCGACATACGCAAAATGGCGATCTTCCTCATTCCCCAGCTGATCGTAATGTACGAGATAACTTTCAGAATAAAAGATGTATGAATCAAATAAGAGTTTCAGCAATTACAGTAACTTTAAAATATTAGAATTTTACACTATAACAACAAATTGAGGGCATGCAGCAACGAAACAAATATAAAAACTGTGACAAGAAAAAAAGTGACAGATGCCGCGTCGTGTTATTTTTCAAGTCGCCAATTTTGTAAAACTGTCACTTTTCTTGTAAATGAAGTATGCAGGCCCATCTTTGAGATTTTCTTCGTGATGCCTACAACCAAAACCTGAAGCCACAATGAAGTCATGCTTTGAAAAATACTTGTTTCCATTTTTAGTTCATTCGAAGTCGCAGCCGACATGAGTTTGACAGCTGGAGTGTCGAGAAACGTTCGGGAGGGGGCGTTTACCCGAATTCTTCCGAGCGTCTCCGAAAGCTGTCAAAAATCATGCAAAAACCCACAAAAACCTCAAAAAATTTCATAGACACCAAAATACCTACATAAATGTCGAGCATTTCGTATTTTTTCATACAGAAAAAGCTACCGGAAGTCTGTTTAAGCAGGATTCGGTAAACCAAAAAAAAAAATGTACGTATTTCGCTAATGAATCACCTTTTTATTTATTTTGGTTTAGCGGGCTGGTACAGATTTAAATTGGTTTCTCAAAATCTCGCACTAAACAGGTATGGGCGGAATCTAATGAATAACACTGAAAGTATTTAATGAGACATAACATTATACTATACGTATACATGCGTTGAAAATGGTTAAATCATATCAACGCGTAATCCATTTTGATATAAAGTTATCTATCATAATTTCCCTCGGCTGGATGACGTCACAGCTTATCACCTATAGTAAAATAAATAACTTGGATTGCAGATAATCGGGGTTTTTTTTATTAGTTTACAGCATTGTGAGATATATTATGTATAAGTGCAATGACTTATGACATCCGATGATAAATATGATAATGTTCTAATGAAGTATAACTGTATATTTTGTGTCTAATGTAATTTCATATTTTGTATAGATGACAGCGCCGGGTGGTTTTCGGATTCGCAACTAAGGTCCTTATTAACCATTAAACCAACCACAAGTCACCTAGCAAAATGCCAAGCGACGTTATATTTTCTTCTCCAGCTTTAAATGTACGGACTCCATTACTCTCAATTCACAAAAACATTTTTTAGATTCTTACGGTTATTCTCTTACGGTGTTATTCTCAAACAGCAAAGCCACGGCTCATACGTAGCCTACAGTGAATTTTCCATACGAAAAATCGATGATCCGTTGATCAGTTATAGGTCAAATATTTTGTGAACAACACTGTTAGATTCCCTACAACTTCTCTTAAATTCCAATTTTCTTAGACAAATTCCCTACAACTTTTCTTAGATTCCCTACAACAATGTGTGTTGATTCCCAATAACAATTTCTCTCGATTTCCAATAACAATTTCTCTCAACTCCCGATAACAGCTATTTCTCATTGCATTTGATGGAAAACTAAATTTCCTCGTTACATTTCGCCCACTGCATGTAGGTATCCAGTCGTGCCTTCATTCTGCACCGAATCCCAATCGATTCACGAAGTTTCTGCTCCGCTCGTCTATTCGGCGTCTGCGCAAGGATTGTTGTCTCCTCCGTTCGTGGCTCAGTTGCACCGTGGAGATCACCTACCAACCCAGGGGTTACAGGTTCAGGTTTCCCGCCGAGATCAACACGCCATTACAATTAGTGCTCCCCTGCGGCCACAATGGGCGCGAACTGCGAACTAGCCAAATCACGCCTTGCAAGATCCCACAATAAATCCCATTTCCCATTTTGATTTCATAGCTCATTCTTTTGTACACCTACATTGGGATCATCACTACCCTAAGTATAAAGTTTTGCGTTGAAACTCAATCATAACGTTTTACCCATTGGCTGAAGATATATGTGGACTAGAAAGTACTTAAACGAAAATATACACTATATCCGTTTCAACTCACTAATTAGCAAATTGTCCTTCGTTAGAAAGAGATCAAAGATCTTCACAGTGTTATTTCGTTGTAAAAAAAAACTCGGGTGAAAAACGAAATCTTTCCTAAAGTTGGTAGCATTGAAACTCACGTCTGCGCGAATATTGTGTGCACGTGATAATAATCTTTTGATCGAAGTGTAATTATTGAAACACAAAATAAGGAAAGCAAGAAAACATAGGATTACTCAGGTAAGAACGTTTTTGTTAGACTACAACACTGCTGTGTTTAACAGGACTTGGTACCACTGTACCCCATAGTATGCATCAATTCCGTAGGCTAGTTCCCACTCTTCTATATTATAACTCAATGTTTTTACCAAAAATGTAAAGAAACGGAATAGAAATATATATTTTAGTTGTCACACATTTCTTGGTATTTACTAAGGGTTGAGTGGTAACATTAATTTAAGAGCTGTTTCGTTCGTCCGATTTGTCTTTAACCTTATGCCGGATGGGAAGTCTAGTAGTATAATAATAATATAATCTTTAATCTAAGTTGCAAGGATATATTCATTTAAAGCTCTCAGATGTATGCCCACAAACAAACACGTGTAGTTCGCGCTTACAAATACTGATTGTGGACTTACAAATAAAATCCAAACTCAAATGAACATAAGCCCTGCAACTCCTGCCGACATTCCCTGAAACAGGGGTGACATTGGCAAAGTGAACCATTTTTTACAGTATGGGTGGTCAGCCTCATACCAACCTATAAGTCAAGGAATACGAGTAATAAATGACATTTAAGTTTACAAAAAAAACAACTAAACCTTAAAAATAAATCTATACAAAAAAAGTCAAAAATTTCTTACGCAAAAAATGTAGCAAACTAATAAACCAACATTACAAATTAGCATTGCAGATTTAATGTAGTATGTGTATTCAGTAGTATATTGGGATATATGAAACCTTCGGTTATCCCATCCGAAACCACCGGACGGAATTCTTGTTGTACGAAAAGGGCGTAATACCTTAGGCGCTGGTCATAGTTTTACTGTTTCTTTTTTACAAATCTCTTTTCTACAAAAAGTTTACTGTTTCTTTTCCACAAATCTATCGTGGACGCTAAGTCTCTATGCTTTTTGTTTGTTCGGATAATTTGTGTAGAACCAATTGTGAATGAAATCCGAGGAAAGTTTTCTGTTGCCGAATAGAAAGTCTGGGAACATTTTGTATCACATTCACTGCAAAATTAAGTTGACTGATATAATGGTATTAGCGGTCATTCAACGCGGCTTACTTCTAAAAGTGTTTTTTATTCTATTTATTCACCTTCTAGAGAGTTATTGTTTGAAAACATGTTTCCGGTCTAATGCCGACTTTAGTCAATTCATGGCTTTGATTCCTGGCAGAGAACAAAAAAATATCATGCTCTTCGCTGGGTTGAAAAAATCATTTGCCTTTTCAAGGAACGGTTACCTAAGGTCCATCCAGCCTCGCAGTAATACCACAATCATAAATATTTCACGGCTTTTTCGGCTACCTTTAAATGCTTGATATTGCTCTTCCAGATTTTGACCGTTGTCCATTGCATTTTCATCTTGCTTACGTTTCGTTACAATATATACCTACGTGTGCAACTTTGAATATTCGATAATATTACATGTCTGCTCAGTAAGCAGTCGAGTCTCAGCTAGCTATCGTATCGGTCGATAACAAGCGATAAAACATGGCCGCGCGTGAACACCTGATCGGTTATTGTATGGAGAGAATTTGTTCGCCCAAATGTTTTATAATTTGCTATCGACCGATATGATCGCTAGATAAGTCGATACTGCAGAGACTGGTTAAAGTTCTAACAAATTTCAACTCGATGTACAGAAGCCTGTTCTAGAATCGTCCAAGCCGAACAGTTATAACGATCCACCAGACTGCATACAACATAAATATAAAATGCCCCACCAGTTCGTCACCCCAGTGCTTGTTTGGCTCATCTGCCATTTCATTCAAATATGGCCTTTCGATGAAATCACATTCTACACTATCTGAGCTAAGAAAAAAACGTAAAACACGATAATGTGGGAGTTGCTTTAAATATTTTTTAAATAATTTGGTATAGTGCTTGCATTTCATGCCTAGAGCTCGGGTTCGAATCCCTTCCAGGGTATCAGAAATGATTTCTCGTTCCGGTGTTTATTTAAAAAAAAAAAACCGGCAAGGCTTACTCAGCCTTTACAAGAAATGAGTACTAGCCTCTTCGAGAGCTGGGAAACCCCCACTTCAACTGAAGTGGATAGCGTAAGGTCGCTCCCTTACCCGTAAAAACAAATAGGTTTGACTCGCCACATGCGAAACCCTTCGGGGATAACACGGCAAGAAGTTACACTATATGTGTAGCTTAATAGTTTTTATGAGGCGCATTGGTCCAGTGAACATGCAAACATTGCTCATGTGAAATCACCTCTGATGGACATAAGACAAACAAGCACTAAGGGGGCGAGATGGTTGGTTTGTTGGCTTTTTGTGAAGTGCAATAGGACATGACTGCAGCAGCTATTTTGGTTTCATCTCTCCAGTGCTCCAGCTCTCTCAGACCCTTTTTTTTGTTCCCGGCTCTTTGCTTCAATAATCATTACGGAGCTCTCCAGTAAACCAAGTCTGTTACGTTTAGACTCAACCATTGAGTTTAACCTAAAATGTATGAAAGCTAAATCGCTAACTAGTGGCGCTGTGTAACAAATATAACATCCAACAAACATACTGACATACTTTTTTTTTTGTAAAAATGAAAAAAATATTATCGTAAAAAACAAGAGCTTATTTCATAGGAAGGCAAACTATAAATAATAAAAGGATTGAATCACGATTGAAATACAATTGGTATATTATAACTATATAAGTGACACCCTCTAAGATTGATATAACTATACAATGACACCCTCTAAGATTGATTCCGTTTCTACACCATTTAGTATTAATTTATCCACCTGATGATGCGAACGGATGTTTGCGAAACCGGTTGTGGTTTATAAAAATATACTCACGTAATCGAAAACAAAACTGTTTTTCCTTTTTTCAGTAAAAAATGTACTTAGGTACTTATTCATTTATGATTCGTTACTAACTGTATTTTTTATGGTTGTGATTTAATTACTCATTTTATGTGAGGCTATTTTTATTAGGTACACGTTTCCTTTCCTCTTTTGAAAAAAAAATGAAGCAATAATAATAATTTACGGATACTCAAATGGACTTTAAAAAATCAGCCCTTTGGTTTTGCTGTGGCAAATTATGGTGATACAATCGTTGGTTTGATTCTTAAAATATTTGTTTTTTTTTTCGATGTTTATTATCTTCATCAATACTCGTCGAAAATCTACCCATTTTTATAGTAAGATGGTCTTCTTGTGATAGCGCTGAAAAATGAAGAACTTTGTAAGAAAAAAAATTATGGATTTTATTTTTTCTTCTATCTTTGAAATGACCTCATCTCCCCACAGCTTGTTTATTGACTCCAATTTAAAAGCTTTTTTGCTCACTGCTAATTTTCCCTTACAAAAATATATCGATTAATATTCATATTGAAATCAATCAATATCAATTTAATCTTCCAGCTTTACATTCATCAATTCATTTTGATTAACCCCTTATTCATCAGTCTTCTCGTAAAGCGTCAAGTTAATAATACTAGACGTGATTAACGTGTGCAGAAAACCGTTAATAATCAATTAACTCAAACTTTATTCCCGTCACGGCAGACAGAAGTGCGAGGTGGCGAATGGCTAGTCAACTGGATATTATTATCAATGTATATGTAGTGCAGTTAACCAATTAATGGATAATCGCACATTAATCAATCCTGGTAACTCAATCTTTCGTTAATCATCTGAAAACTATCAGTTTCACAAGAAAACTGAACAAGGGAAACTAACTTGAAATAAATCTTATGTACAGATTACAGATAATTGAATACCAATATGTTGGTATGAGGCTCACCCCATGCTGTAAAAACTTGGCTCATTTTTACCAATGACATCTCGGGGTTTCAGCGAAAGACGGCAGGAGTTACAAAGTTTATGTTCATGTTAGGTTTGCTTTATTTTGTATGTACACATTCCTCATGTGTAAGCGTGAAATTACATGTGCCTGATTGTGGGCATGCATTAAGCACGAGCCTTAATAATGTCAATATATCTTTGTATCGTGATTTTAGATTATTGTAGATTTACCTACATCATTTTTGTAACAAAATATTTTTCTTTGGGAGATTCTAGAGATCTGCATTTTTACGGTAGGTGTTGTTTCTTAATTATTTTTTTCCTCTTCAGTCTTTCTCAGTCCAATCTTGGACGTTGGCCTCCTCCAGTCTTCTCCATGCCTTTCTATCCTGTGCTGTGTTCAGCTATCTCCGCAGTGTCCTTGATGTTATCCAACCACCTCAGATTGGATCTCCCTACTTTATATTTGAACATCCTAGGACGCCATTGGACGATCCTTTTTGGCCACTTGTCCTTAGAAGTTGTAGAGTCCAACTTAATACTAATTAATCGTATATAATCGTAGGCGGCAACCTAGTTTTTATTCTAAAATGAATTAAATACATTAAAATGAAGAGAAAATGGTTCTCTCCTTGTTCATACATTTATCTCATTTGCTAATAATTCCTTGATTGCTGCCTTTGGTTCTACAAGTCTCAATACGAAGATATCTGATACTTTTCATGGGAGTTTTTCTGTTTAAGTGTTATCAGATGACTGTTTGTCTTCCTTGTTTAGTGGGTGCACATTTTCTATAATAATCCAAACACAGAAGGACCTTAACTGTGCCTGCATATTCATTGAGCGAAGGCGGACGTGCTTTGGCATACCGCTCCTCCACCGCCCCCCGCCCAGGTGGGCGCCTCAAGGGGGCGGCAACATTAATGCACACCTTTCCTCCAATAACAAACCATTATCATTATGCATTTATGCCATCAGCCTAATGAAAACACGGACAAAAAAATACACAATCAATTCTGATGTGTTGAAAGACATTGATATGTTTTTTTTATTCAAATAATAGTTTAAATGGGTGGATGAATTGTGCAGTCGCATTCGCAGCTATGCTGAACATTTAGTACAACTTCCCCGAAAGGGTCGCATGTGGTGTATGGGACCTACATGTTTATTTTTATACGTACGAGGGCCGGCCTTACGCCAATTACGGTAAAGAGGAAGTCTGCAATAAATGTAGGTATGGATGGATTGATAAAAATTTTGCTACTGAAAATAATCAGTGGGAAAATTATGCATCATTATAAATGGGAACGTTTGTTTCTGACCTGTTCACCAAGTATAAAACTACCCCTATTAACTCAAACTTTTACAAAAAATATATGATAACTTAAATGCTCACTAGGAAACGCTGCCTTATATTTTTTAGTAATCTCTTTCGTTGAGAGTAAACGTATTCTTTTACATGCATAATGTAACTATACCAACAACAGGTTAATACTCCCATCAACTTGCTTCAGTCTGGATGCGATACAAACTATTAATTATTATATTGTTGAGTATGAAATAATGAATGTTGTGTAAAGAAAAATAATAAACGCAACGGAGCATGTAACAACCGACCCTGACCACTCTGACAAACTGTTGATTAATATTTCTATAATTTTACTTAAATAAAATAAATAAATAAAATAATCTATTGTAATTTTCATGAGATTTGCGATGACTATTATCAAAATCAATCATTCAATTTCCAAATAATTGATTTTCAATGTCATGGACGCTCTAAAATTGTATTTCAATATTTTTTTGTAAAATCATGAAATTTACAATAGAAAGTTTACTCATTTTAACATCTCCTCGCTCAAATCTTGGCGTACACAGTCAATGCGTACACATGACATCACTTGCATTTGCAACCAGTGATTGCATCTACATATATTTGGATCAATTCATCACTGTCCTAATTGAATCCGTTTTTTTTTTTATAAATTGTTTCTTGAATTAATTAGATGAATTAATACCAAAATTAATTCAAGTTTACATGATGCATGAAGTCAGTCAGTTTAAGGGTTAACAAGTTAGATTTTTTTTTTTTGATGTAGGTAATTTTTATTACATGTCCTTAGTTAGTAAAATATATTTTCCTATATACTTCCTGAAAATATTGTGAACTTCGAGACTATCTAATCTAATCTAATCTAAGCTGCAAAGATATATATCATTTAAGATTTATATTAAATGCATTCCCACAAGCAGATATGTATAATTTCGCGCTTACACATGCCGCATGTGGACCTACAATATAAAAACTATGATTTACCAATTATAGTCTGAATCTGCCTTTGAACATTCACAAAAAACATTATTATTGTATACGTAGCTACCTTCCCTCCCCACTTTTCATAGACCCAAAATTTTGCAAATAAAAATCCTATACGACTGCTTGTTTTTCAACTCATCGTGAAATTTATAAACACTCATCATCGATACATTAACGAATGCGTGATTTTAATCGTTTTCTAGATAACCAAACAACCATATTAAGCTTCCTGCAAAAAAATGTGCGATGAAAGTTTTTTAATCAAAACTTTTAATCTGAATTTCCCACCTCTACTCGGACTAACCACAAATTAAAGTAGGTGTTTCAAATATGTTAAACAAAACGCGAAGTAATTTCATCGTCGCTTAAAATTCTCCTATCCCACGTAGGAAATATTTCATAGCCGGTAAATGTTGTTGTGACTCGGCACCGCCACATTTTGATTAAATAATACATTGCCCGTGAAACTACGAGTATCTACGGACACGTTCCTTCCCGCGTACTATTTTTGTATGTGAAGTGGTTTTTTATGGCCCACGTCTTCGCCTACGAGCCACTCCTTTTGGATGCGTGTGTGATAATAAATTGTTAATGAATCTGTATCGAAAACGAAAGTAGATCTCCTCAAAGGTCGGAATAATAAATTAGATTATTGTAATTTGGCGAGCCGTGAATTTCTGATTAGCAATACCATTCATGCCTGTCGTGAATAAAATACAATGATACATCAAAAATACTGCTGGCAACTTGTTGTATTCTTCTATCTTGCTGTCCCATTCTTTTATTATTTGTGTTCATTACATAACTCATCTTTGAATGAAAAAATATAATGAAATGGTACTCGGAGGATAGATACAATATAATTATATAAATATGCAATTGTTATTTTTGATTATTTGACGTATTCAAATTCGCAAAACTAATGGTGTACTGTTTCTGAAGCAATCGAAAGAAGCATTTCGAAATGTCTTCAGCTCCCTCCAGACATTCCTTTCCCAAAGCCTTCCTTTGTTGTTCCATCTTCTATGACACTAGCTCGCACATTATCATCATCGCTATAACCCAGTGTAAGTCTTAGCCACCTTTTCTTCTACATCTAATTGGAGTATCGCAAGTTTATCCTGCATTGATCCTTGGTCACCATTCCAATGCTCATCCCATACAGATTTTGTCTAGTTCCTATTTCAGCTCCAAGCTTTGTATGTTTTTCTTCTTATCGTCTTTTGAAACTAAATCCTTTACACGTACCCTCGTCATCGATTTGCATACTTGATGTGTCCCATATTGATCTGAACGATTCAATCACCAATCTCCATACTGTGGTTAATATCCATCATCCATACACAAGCAAGCAAATTAATATTTCATGATCGATGAATATTATTTTTTTGCCATTCGATTGTGCTCTTATAAGGAGCGCGGTAGCTACATTTTAAAATATTCAAATAGCCCGGCCTCTGCCTAACAATGTTTTCTCCTTTGCAATTATTGCTCTTGTGTACCTAGAGTGTGTGGTTAATAGTTTGTATATGGATAACGACCTCTGGTTGTGGCCGCGCAGGATGTCGGTGAATAGACATTAGTATACAGTAACCAGCGACTACTTCAAACACACTTGCCTTATTTGCTTTGCAATAATATTTTACTGCTCAATGATACTTCAGCAAAAAGAAGCAATAAAAACATCGGTGCAAATTACAGCAGATAGATTTCGATGCAAAAACAGACGAGACGCTTTTTATGTGAAACATAAGTAATTTCAACAGTCAAGAATGTAGGTACTTGAGTGACTTTACAAAAAATGCATAAATAAAATTATCATCCGCAGTTTTTATGTAATCATGTAGGTACCTGAAATGGCACTGTTGTTGAAAACCAGCTTTAATTGCCTAAACAATTTATAGGTACTTCTTGTTGATAGATACTTTAAACGTTTAAGGGTAGATTTCAGGGATCAAATACTGGGAAAGACAAATTTATCGACCTTAATCAGTGAATGGTTGAATAAACAAGTTCTCTGTTTCCTAATTTATTTATTGTGTTGATTCCATCAATCTGACTTTTGGGTTCATCGAATCGGAGGTCAAATTTATATATTTCATGTATAGTTGTCCGCTTCCATTTTTTCAATGACTAATAATGCCTTTGTTTTGTTCCAGATGACATAAAGGCGGTGGCCGACTGGCTGGTGCGGTTCGCTAAGAAGAAGAGGTCTGCGGACAACGTCTCGGTGGTTGTGATCTTCCTTAAGGATCCACTTAAACTGGTCGAGAAGGCGACGTGGCTGCTAAACAAATTAACGACAATGGACGCCGGGTAAGTTAGAATCCCTTTCCCAAAATCAGAATAAAAACCTTTTCCATCATCGTAATTCGTAAGACAATATGAATCATTGCTATGTGGCTACTTCTTAAGTAGACTTTTTGATTGCCCATACTCTGGGGAACTGTTGTCCATTACCGCATCGCGTACCAGGTTTAAGATCGGAATATTTTTGTCTTTGAAAAAGTCAATGATAAATCTTGGCATTTTCTAAAATGTTCCTTATGTCATCGAGTACTTATCATAAACGCTTGTACTCGCTCGTGTAGTGTTAAAGATACAAGAAGAAATATAGGTTTCTATCCCTTTCTCGGCTTTAACAGAAATATGTTTCATATTTTTGAGAAGAGTTCTATCTGGACTGCAACGATTCGAGTATCTTGGGAATTCTGTATTCTTTTGTAGTCATCTGTATTACTGGAATAGGTATGCTAGTTGGCAGACGTCTAGATGTTTTCATGTAGCACGGATGCTAGTTGTGAAACTTCAAGTCTCAGGCCTGCGCGGGAGGCAGCCGCACCCACAGTCACTGCACAAAAGTGCATACACCCTGCAGACATAATATTATGTGCCACATCCAATCTAGTTGGTAATACATCCGCGGCACATAAGCCAGAGCCACTATTACATGTGCCATATCTCTGGCTTATATACTTATCACGATGTCTGCACCCACAGCTGCGCATTCAGTACCCAGTACCCACCTGTAGCCGCAGACTATCGATCCCCGATATCATATCAGCTGATGCGTAGCGCCTCGTGCGAGTCGCAACGATAGTTCAGTCAAAAGGTGCAATTTCATTTTTAGTTTAATATTGTATCAAGATGCTGCAAAGCGAAAAATTGTACCTACTGCATAAAATTTCTCAAACTGTCTAATGCATCTGGTTGGTATACTAAGGAATGCATTAAGACATACAGGGTAACCGGAGAGCAAAGGCGATGGACAGGCGAGAGTGGAGGATCCTGGATTCAACCGAAGTCCACCCAAGGCTATCAAGCTCGTAATAATCAATCCAATTGCATAGACCTGATTGCTTGATGAACTTTTTAACGAGCAATAAACTTCTTTCGAGAATGAGTTGTAAGAAAATAATATTTTGTTGATCTGGCTTCAACCAATTACATCGATGACGTGATCCACGTGGGATCAGTTATCGCCAAATTAAAATATTTCTGTTCTCACAAACATTTAATTAGACAATTATAAATTAATAACGCCTCTTACCATTACTAAACATACGCAATCAGATAATCTAATTATGGGGCAGTGGCATCGGCGACCAGACTTTAGCGTAATTTACGAGCAGAGTTCTATAGTGATCTCCCGTTTGGGATCATTTTGAACTGGTTACCCACAGCCGGCTTGTGAGGCTGTCACCAAAGCGATTATCACACCTTGTTTATGCTGCCAGGAAGTATTTACTATTTGGCCAGTTCACCTACGTAATAACTCATTCCGTTTTGTATGTTTTGTAAAATTTGCCTACGGACAAAACTGACATTTTGAATGGATTCACAAAGACAAATAAAAATTATAATGAATCAGATATCCATATCATCCATATCAATGGCATAATTTTACTGGGAACATCATTTTTCCAACGATATTGTGGTCATTTTGAATGAAAGAAAATGTGAAAGAAGAAAGTAACTTTACTAGTTCCTTGGAATGAAATTGGTATGAATAATATATGAAGTGTTGTTGTTTTGTTTGCAGCTTCGATAGTTCGGGTGGCGCCCAGACAGATGGCTTCCACAACACCAACCAAGAATCACCGTTCTCCAAGGACGGGATCATGTTCAAGCTGATGGGAAGTGAAGCTCACAGACAGAATGGGGACGAAGACGGGGCTGCAGTAGACCCATTCTTCTGTCCAAAGCCCCTAAACGGCAACTCACAGACCTTCAGCCACCAAATGGAAGAAGACGATGATTTCGGCCCAGAAACAGACGTAGACGCAGTGGATGACGCCATTTCATCTCCGAGCGCACCAGAAAAAAACATGTTCGCATCTGAAAACTTGCTTTCATCAAACGCACCAAAGTTTGATCATGAATTGGTGAAACCAGAGATGGACCCTTTTGCTCAAGACGATCAAATGGTTGATCCGTTTGCGCGCGATAACCACTTTGAGCGTGACACTTTTGAGCAGTTTGAGCACGCGGCGCACTTCGAGCACGCTGGATCTCCAGATCTGTTGCACGCCGCCCACGAAGACAACCAGTTGGCGCAGCATCACGCGATCAATGAGCTGGACCAGTTCATGAGGCAGGACTCCGAGCGGCATGACGCCTCCACACCACCCATCGATGCAGGTAAATATTTTAATGGATCATTATTTCATAGGAAATTACCTGCTTGTAGTTTTGACTCGGTCCCATACATCAATGGCATATCTACAGTGAGTCTGTGGGCTGACATGCTAGCTCTTAAAGTTGATACGTAAATACATACTACCTGTAGTAACCATATTTTTTTTTATTCATTGCTAATCAAACCATTTCTTCTCAGTCTAAAAATGCAGCAGCAAATGCTCTTCTTAAGCTATTTAGCAAAATTTTGGGTCAATTACAATATCAGCATGAAAATGGTAACTTTGGAGCTTAGACTTTCTCTAAGTCCCATCGATGTGTAAGTCACTCCTACATATGTACAGGTATGAAAGTGGCTATTTTCATACAAGTATAAAGATGGCGTTTTATCCTGGAAAATCTTTGTCCATAACAGAAAAAGGAAGATTGTAGGTACCTACTTTTCTTCATGGGTACGCAGGAAGAAACCCGAGTATATAAAAAAAATATATATAAACTAAACGCTCACTAACCGTGGTGTTTCATTAATTTCAACACATTTTTTTGTAAACGCCGTGGTTGAGTTTGGAAGTAAGGTTCATACTGGGGGTGAAGATTCTGTTTATTATATTATGTAGTGTTGTTGTGTGCAGTGGATATTATGATGACACGTCTAGTTGCACTGTGGGTGTGTCAATGTCTCGCCACCACCTCGGTGGCGCGCGCCCCAGCTGCGAGCGCAATGCTGTCGGCGCATCTGAATTTCCTAAAAGTAGGGATTACTAAACAACCACGAAGGTTTTTGAACTGCTGAAAAAAAGGAGTCTGAAAATTCCAAATGAGATCCGCACATTTATGCACATAGACTGAGTTGTGACATCATACGGCTGAAAGATAAATAATATGTTGTTATTGGTTGCTAATGACACAAACTTGTGACGTTTTAAAAAAAATCGTAATAATTTCGTTCCGAGTCTATTTCCAACAGTTTAACGTCACACTTCTAGGTGAGAAGGGCTTGTAGCAAACAAAAAAGGTTTTTGTATAGCAACTCATGTTACAATTTTTCCAGACTTTTCTATTGAGACTCCATTGTGTTGCGTATCATCCGAAGTTTATCAACAGTACTTTGTTTTATCTCATGAATTCAGCAACAAAAAGCAAACGTCACACTTCTATTAGCATAGGGTCGTTAGAAAGTAGAAACTAATAGAAAAGTATTTGCTTGCCTTTTCCCTAGCAACCCGGCTGTTAAACGTCACATTTTTTTGTGTCTACGCTATTTTTATGAGTTCATGGTTTCAAAAACTCATTTAAGTTATTTGGATTCACCTTAGTTTTACATAAATAAGTCTAATATAGACATTTTTGAGTGTAATTTATTAACATTTAAAAATCTTGCAATAGAGTTCCTCCCAGCGTGTTGATAGCTGTGAGGGTGCACTGTAATAAGGGTGACCTGTTGTGCACAATTAAAATAAAAAAATAATAAAAATATTGATTGTAATATCGTCTGATAATCTCATTTTCTTGCACTGAATTCAAAATTTCAGTCGGTGCGCTAAGGTGAAATCACAATTCTAAAGGCAAGGGTGTTAGCAATAAAAAATAAAATACAGTATACGATATACTGGGCGCGAAATGCGATTTTTTTCTCAAGGTGCAAACGTCATAGGGTATATGTAACTAGGGTCGTAAACAACTGAAAACAAAATATTGATTTATCTTTTCCCTAGCAACCCGGCGGCACAGTTTTTTGTGTATTTTTTTATGACTCCAAAAGGTACACAATAATAATAATAATATTAGGATGATTTATTTGGTGAGCCCTGTTTTTGTGTGTATCACACCTCAAGAGCCCTCTGCGAGCTTGGTCGTCGCTGTAGAAAGCGCCAATTCTTAAGCAAGACCCAGTTGTTGTAAGGTTGGATAGACCTTTCAGTAACCGGTCTTTGGTAAAGGTTTATGAATTTTTCAACTCAGCGAAGAGCACATTCCAAATATAAATGGTATGTTTTTGTGCTCCGCCGGGATCAGATTCCACAACCTTCTATTTACGAGTCCGAAGTGTTGCCACTGGACTACGGACCGATCCAAGATGCCAACGACACGCGGTGCACCTGAGCGGAAACCTATCCAAGTACTATCCGCGCCCAATGTTGCTTAACTTCGGTGATCTATGGGAACCGGTGCTTTCAACATGGTAACGTCGTTGACGACACAAGATCCCAATAAGCATAATCTAATATCTTTATAAGTTTTTTCTGACTTGTTTCAGTAAATTTATTTGTTCCTTTACCATATTATGCGCAATTTGTAATTCATACTTGTATGTAATGTGATATTTTTTAATATTTTTCAGGGTTCGGTGGTTAACACAGTGAAAGTCCATTGTATATTAATTAAATAACACACAGTTTTAATTCACTTTTATTTTATTTAAATTATGTCTAACGTTTTCGCCTAAAAAGGCATCCTCAGGACAATGACAAGACAGATTGTCATTGTCCTGAGGATGCCTTTTTAGGCGAAAACGTTAGACATAATTTAAATAAAATAAAAGTGAATTAAAACTGTGTGTTATTTAATTAATATGATATTTTTTACTTTATCTTTATTTTTTAGTATGATGGATGTGGGGAAAAATTGTGTCATGCGTGGGGGAAATGTGAATACACAGCTCTCAACTCAGTCTCGCTTAGCCGTCAAACGAGCTGCCGCGCGATCGCGCTGTCTGCGTTCCGTCTAAAATCCAAATCCAGCCGGCTTCTCACCATTCCAGACTATTCCCTTCTTTTGTGCACGTTTCTTACCTAACCGAATACTTTCACAATTTATACGATAACCGATTCTTTCACATCGAACATTCAGTGGTACGTTTCCTGCAATTTGAGTATTTTCACTCCCGGTGTCGTTTTG
The DNA here is from genome assembly GCA_951799405.1 of Agapetus fuscipes. Taxonomy (NCBI): domain Eukaryota; kingdom Metazoa; phylum Arthropoda; class Insecta; order Trichoptera; family Glossosomatidae; genus Agapetus; species Agapetus fuscipes. The sequence continues at coordinate 7,898,403 of OX637350.1, forward strand.
TATTGTGCGAGGTTATTTTAAGGTTTATAATCGTGTGTTCCCAAATTAGTTGTATTATTGGTGTGTGCATCCTCGTTGTGTGATCGCCCCAACGCTGTATTGCCATTTCGCATTCAAATAACACTTTCAAAACTTTATTTATCGATTTATTATGCAGTTTGAAACTTGCACAATCTTGTCGGGTGTAACTGCCAAAATTAAATTTCTAAAAAATATTCTATCATGGCGGATCTTCACGTCTGGCTTTTAATTTTCGATTCCTACGTCATTTTATGCTTCTTAATTTTGTGCAAACGGAAGGTGCAGTTGTTATTTAATATATTTCCTAGGTGTGAAATCAGCAGAATCCATCTTGGCAAAAGCCGGCCGCAGCAACTGTCATTTGTGCATAATAGCGTATTATTTCGCATTCTCCAATAACACTTCGCTTATTATTCTAAATTACGTCATCATTTAATATTTCATGGCCGTGTCAACGATCTTTGAAAAAATAAGATTGTATCCATCATAACTTTTTCTTTTAGAAAGTCCGGTCGATAGCTCAGGTGGTAGAGTGCTTGCATTCCATGCCGAAAGCTCGGGTTCGAATCCCACCGAGGGTGTCAGAAATGATTTCCCGTTTCGGTGTTTATTTCAAACCCCAAAATAAAAATACCGGCAAGGTTTACTCAGCCTTCACAAGAAATGAGTACCAGCACTCTCGGGAGCTGGGAACCCTCCACTTCAACTGAAGTGGTTGGCGTAAGGCCGGCCCCCTTACCTGTAAAAATAAATAGGTTCAACTCGCCACATGCGACCCCTTCGGGGATAACGCGGCAAGAAGTTACACTATATGTGTAGCTTAGTTGCGTTGCGTTTGTGTTTAGAATCTGATGAGCTTAATATTTTCTTATGTATTTAGTATCTTTAAAACTTGCACTATCAGAAAATTCGTGATAAAATTAGGCTTGCATATTAGGTGTGTAATTATAATCTTAACAATTGAGTCACTTATCACTGCTCATGTTTGTTTTGTAAATAATCTGAGATAGGATTTTGCTATCACATCACCTGCATGAGGTACATGCTAATTAGTCACTTACTCTAATCAAGGAAATTTTATTTTTCAATCGCTGTACTCCTCCAAGACTTAGTACCAAGTATGAATAAGATGTTTTGTGATTTCACCAAAAAAACATCAGTTAACTGCGATAAAAAATGTAGCAGGCATTAATGGGATCACACTTCCTTTCATCTTTAATCAATACACTGTGAATATTTTGCAGGATGAAAATATGACTTACAAAACTACCACATGGGTGACTGATTTATTTTAGAGGAATGTTTTTTATTTACTTTGATTAATATGAAGAGAGGTCATTGACTGGAGTTTAATAAATATTTACATGTTAAGTAATGACTGGACTTAAAGCTTTTCAAGTACAGAGAGCTCTTCATGCAGCTTCACTTACAGTGATGGACAAGCGAGGTGGTCCCGTAAGGCTGGAGAGTTAGTTAATGACCTATTTTAATAGCAATGGTTATAGTTGGAAACATTATCTCCGATATTTTTTTTTTTTTGTCAAGAAATGTGATTAAAATCTAACAAATTCATGGTATATTGCTGAATAGGTTAAATAGATGTAGAAGAAGTTACTTTTTCCTTACACCACTCATTGTATGGAAATTTTTGTCCACCTTAATTGCATGAAATTTTCTTGGCCGACAAAACATCATAGCTCTATGTTATTAGGGTCCTTTGCTACCAAGAACAAAATATTAATTAGCCTCTGCTGTAACAGCCGGGCTGTGTGAAATCACTTCAAATGTCCCAGCCTCATTGTTGGGTAAGAGGTTTCATATTTCTTGTAAAGATTTGAAAAACTTAGTTTCAGAAAGAAAATATTACCAACTCCTGACTACAGCTTTCCAGCAGGTTTTACCATTCAACTATGAATGGAAACTGAATATTTAGATACAAGTTGATTACATTGTCATTTTCAGTTTTGGAAATCAACGCAAGTTTGGCAGATAATGTAGCAGAGAGTGGTGGGGAAGAGTCAGAAGACGAGTGGAACTACTTCAAAGGAGACAAGGCGGAGCCTGCTGGGGCGGCCGCTGCTCAGGAAACTCAGCTCTCTGACGAGTGCCAGGTGAGACAGCCACTGTACTAAAATCTGGCCCCATGATGGCTCAACTCTGGTAGACTCTGTTGGTGTTAATACTTTCAAGAGGTCTTAAACTTTACTCTTGGGACTAACCTATGAAGATCATTTACCGGTCAGTTTAAGGGTATGGTGTTTCAACAATAGCTTAGCGACTTAAAACTGAAAGAAAATGGCAAACTCATGAGAACCTTACAGGTAGTTTTTTGTTCAGTTTAAAGCGACCTAAAGTATTGTTGAAACAACATGCAAAATTAAGGATAAATGGTTATTGCTCTGTGAATGAAATAACTCTTCATAAATTTATTCTTCATCAACTACAACGCTTGTTGTAAAGACTTAAACTGTAAATGATAATTCCTGAAGTTAAACTCTCACAAACTTGTTAGTTTTTTAAGTTTCATGTATATTTGTCCTCTGATTAGTATACATGTATTATTTTTGATAATCTGTACTATCCTGAAAAATATAATTTTGCAGTTTCTCTTCAGTTTGGTTTGTGAGATAAACTTATCAGTAGAATATCATCATTAAAAAATAAAATATTATAAATCGAATCATTCATATTAGATAACAAACTCATAGATTTGTTTATTTTTAGGAAATCAAGAATATAGAAGCAGAGTCAGTTGACGAGGACGCCATGAGTTCTCCACTGAATCCTGACGCCGCCCCGTTTGTGCCCGTGTCCCCCACCAGGGCAGAGCCCACGGGGCTGCCGGCGCACCTGCTGGCTGACCCAATCATTGCTGGCTCTCCACACAAACCTCTGTCCATGGACAACGTCACCGTGCCTGAACCCTCAGAGTTTGATACTGAGATTGCATCACGACTCTCAGATTTAGATTATTTGAATGGACATTCTGATAATAGCGTAAGTTGCTTTTAATGAATCTTCCGATCAGTTTGGCTTACAAAGTAGAATGCCATCATTTCTAACAATATATTTTTTATTGCAGGCTTTGTCCTCTCAAGAAAACTTAAAAGAAACTCTGCATGGAAACGAAAAGCAGCATTCAGGTTTTGAGTGTGGAGACGATGATATTGCCGACTGCCAGATCAGTCCTGCTGGAGACATGGTGAACCCGGCAGAGTTTGACCGAGTTCAGAAGGATACCACCGGTGACTTCTGCGATATCCAAGTGGCATACAATCAGCACGCTAATCAACCTTTTGATGATGAAGGTATCGATGAGGAGCTGTATGAACGCCTCAAGAACAAAGAAAGGGACCCCATGAGCATGTCTTTTTATCAAGAAAAGGATGAAGATACTTGTGAGACCGGGGGCCACAATCCTTTTGACTTGAACGCCGTGCAGACCATTCCTAATGATAGCGATGAAGAGATCACAAATGAGCGTCAGCCGGACAACTCTATCCAAGCCATGCTCTCTGGCATCAATCCCTTCATGGACAAGAACCCTGAGGTCACTTCAATTGAAATCAATGCTGCTATTTCTGATCTAGACAAAGCAGTTACAAATGAAGATGATTCCATGGATCACAAAGATTTTAAGCCTCTGGAGTTTGATAATGAAAGTGTTGAAAATAATATTCACTCACCCATGAGTGACAATGTGAGTCAACTTACTGAGCCCAGTGAAGCAGGAGAAGCCGAACAACAAGAGCTGACCAGTCCACTGGAGGTGGAGCCTGCAGCCATCAGCCAGGACTCTGCTTTGTCACCTGAACCAGCATCACCCATGGAAGGTGATGGAGATATTTGTCAAATATCCAACTCTGTCACGCTAGAATCTCAACCAATCCAAATGGATTCCCATTTGTTGGAGCAGATGACAGATCTGCATGTGGCAGCCTCACCTGAGCCCGTTGCACATGAATTTGAACCAGCTCAGTCTCCAGAGCCTGTAGCCATGTCGCCTTCTCCTGTGCCTGACACTATGGTGCCTTCTGCTGAAACTAATATTATGGCCGAACCATCTCAACCACAACACTTTGATTCCTTTGGAACTGAACAAATGCAAGATCAGTTCAGCAATGAGGCTGAATTTAAAATTGACTCCTTTGATCAGCCCCCTAATGAATATTCTCTCCCCAAATCACCGCGGGATGAGCAGACTGACAAGAATTTGGACTTCGGTTTCTCTCCGGATGTTCCTGCTGAGGCACCTTTCACAAATAATGATATTCTTCTGAACTTCCAACAACCTATCCAGCAAGTCAATGAATTTGTTGAATCTTCCGTTGTTGAAAATGTACAAAATGCAAATGACTTCATCCCTGAAGAAATTTCCAAATCTTTCGAACAAAACTTTAGTGAACCAATTCAGCAACAAAGTGAAAACATGCTTAATGAAACTGAACTTAAATATGACAGATTACTCGATACTGTCACTTCCCTGGAATCCAAATTCGAGAATATGTCTGAAAATATCTGTGAAAAGCTCCCGGAGCCTAGTGAAAGCCACTTTACCGAAATTAGTCATAATAATGTAGAACCAGAACAATACAACCTCATGGAATCTCAGAAAGAAAATGATGCTGTTTGCAACATGTTTGACAAACCAGTTGAAACAATCTCAGCCGTCAGGGATGAAATTACAGACATAATCTCAGCTGCTGCAACTGAAGTACAGGACAGTCAAATCAAAACTGAGAGTCTGCAGCAAGATTTGGTGAATGTGGATCCCATTCAATTAATTGCTGAAATGAAACAAGATGAACCCAAAGAGAACAAACTTAATGTTGACTTGGTCACCCCCTTGGCTGTTGCTGCTGTCACAGGCGTCGCTGCAGCTGCCGCCACTGCTGTAGCAGCTGCCGACAAGAAGACTCCACTCAAATCTACCACTAAGACCACCACCACCACAAAGAAAGCCACTCCTCTCAAAGCAACGTCTCCCACGAAGCCCACAGCTCCTAAAGTGGCCGCCACAACTGCTGCCAGGAAGCCAGCAACACCCACAGCCAGAACAACAGCCAGTCCAGCTGCTGCCAAACCCGCTGCCCCCAAACCTGCAGTCAAAGCTGCCACGGCAACGTCCCCTACTAAGCCTGCACCAAAAGCTGCAGCTCCTGCTCCCAGACCCAAAACTGCCCCAGTCAAGGCTCCGGTGGCCGACAAGAAGCCACTTACTAATGGAGAAGTCAAGAGGGAACCAATCAAGAAGCCGCTGACCAGCAGTGTTGCGGCCAAGACAACGAGTGCGCCCAAGCCTGCTCCCAGCACAACTGTGAAGAGCACGGTGAGCAGTGCAGCTCCAAAGCCCGCTCGTCCGGCCACTGCCCCCGCGCGCCCTCCTACTGCCCGGCCTGCCACCACAGCTGCTGCCACTGCCCGCGCTGCTGCCCCCACCAAGACTACTGCTGCACCTCGGCCCAAGCCTGCAACAACCACTGCCACAAGGTAAACAATAACAACCTTTGTTTTAAGTGTTAATAATTAAATTCTAGTTAACTTGACTTCACCGTGGAAAAATTGCAATGCAATAAATTACAAATCAATAGATCTGTACTAGGTTTTCTTTACGTTTGATACTATTGTTTAGCCTTACCTACATATTATTCCCTTGCTCTTTTAATTCATATTCTGAAAATGTATGCAGCTAAGGCAGATGATATTAGATTATATAGATGACAGAAATTTTCACATTGTTTTTTAAGTACCTATATCAGAATAATTATGTAACTCATCATGTTTGTTCCCCAGGGCTCCCATCAGCCGACCAGCAGCCACTAAGCCTGCAGCTCCTGCAGATAAGCTGTCCAAGGACACGGCTAACAAGCAGATCTCTGCTGCACGACCAACTCCTGCACCCAGGGCCACTCTCACAAACAAAACTAGCGACATCAAGGTAACACAACTGACAATCTAATGTAAACACAGCTAAAGTCAAATTTATAAGCATAAGCTTTTGAATTGTCATGAAGATAAGTCTCGAGGGTTTTTATTTAGTCATACATTAAAAATAAATAAAATACTCTATATTACCTATAATATGAAAACATAGAGTTATACGGTATAGAGAAGCAGCCCACACCAAATTTTGGTCCCAATTTGGACTCAAGTGCTGAGCTTGTTCTGTGAGAAATTGTTGTGTATGAATTTGTTCACATTACTTCTTAAGCTGCCGGGCTGTGCATTTTTCACTTTACATTGCCTATATATGCCTGTATGAGAGGCATGCTGCTGTAGCAAAATGATTTAAAAACTACTATTTTAATTTCCAGACTACATCCAAAACTACAACGAAAACGACTACGACAACAGCACCTGCGAAACCCAGCAACCCCCCTCCCATCAGGCGACCCACTGGCACTGCAGTCAAGAGCACCACCACAGCCACAACCAAGACAGCCACCAAGACCACCACCAAGGCAGTCACCAAGGGAACAAGCGAGAAGATGAACGGCTCAAAGGAGCAGACAGAAATCTGCATGAACGGCTCGGCCCTCATCACCGACATCCCACTCAAGGACAACTCTCCGCAGCAAGTGGACAACTCCTTGCTGCCAGTCATCGATGCGGCGGCTGATTAAACCTTCCTGCCGAGTGCGGGCTCGAGGACCTCTTCTCCAATACATTTATTATTTTACGATGATCATCCTAAGTACTATGTTGTAGACTATAAGAATGTTATGTCATGTCTCTCGGTGTAATTTTGTGTGGAAGTTTATCTGTGGCACTTTTGAAGCACTTTTACATGAATTATTATTAATATAGAAATTTTAAATAGGAAACATTCAATGCTGAGATTGATGTCACGGAATATAAACAGGAGACGGCGCGGCTGCCTCCCAATACTATTAAAAGTCTGAATCGATAAGATTAGTAGAGTTGTGATTTAGTTAACTTATATGAGTGCGGCTGCTGGCTTTCTCTGCAGCCAGGAACCCAGGAACCCGGGCAGGAGAGCTTCCTGTGTGCTTTAGCGTAAGGCTTCTTATATCGTTACAAGTTCCCCCAGGAATCTTGGTGAGTTTTGTTTATTTACTCGGATAGCTGGATTGGATGTTATTATGTTTGTTGGATCCCTGACGTCATGGCTTATAGTGTATTACGTAACATCTTAATTAATGTTTAGGAATACTATATGATCACTACTTGTGCGCCTTAATGATTTTAATAAGTTGCTGTTGATTTTTTAGAAATAAAATCTTATAAAGAGAGAATATTTTATCCTAATTAGTTTTTGTAAGTTTTATATAATGCTCACGGACCCAGGTAAAGTTGCTCCATTTAACTTGTATGGTTACGCAGCGGGGCGAGCAGTGCTCACGGACCCAGGTGAAGTTGCTCCATTTAACTTGTATGGTTACGCAGCGGGGCGAGCAGTGCTCACGGACCCAGGTGAAGTTGCTCCATTTAACTTGTATGGTTACGCAGCGGGGCGAGCAGTGCTCACGGACCCAGGTGAAGTTGCTCCATTTAACTTGTATGGTTACGCAGCGGGCGAGCAGTAGACTCCTCCGCTGCTCTAGCTGCTTCTGCTCTCAAAGACTAATAATCAATAATTAATGTTACAATGCGGTTATGGATTCTATCTATTCACAGATATGTAATACTTCCTAGTTGGGAAAATAACAGACATTGTGTAAATTGAGTTTTTAATAATATGTAAATAAAGTATTTAGTTAACCATTATTTTAACCAATTTTAAATTCTGCTTAAAGTTATATCTTTGTAAGGTGCTATTGTGCAATGCCGCTGCTATTCAGGTTTGCTAATGTTTTGCCTTTTTATAAAATACATTGATTATGGTAATTTTATTGAAAATTGTCCTGAGCGTTGCATTCATAGTCTAAAAACTTTTGAAAATGTAATAGTTTACAATTCCTGGATCTATGATATGATTAATAATATTAAAATTCATTGAAATATTTAATCATGGATTATTAATAACAAACAAAATGAATAAATGTTTTTATATGTCTCTAATTACCTATTGCTAGCAATTATTTCAGCAGTCCTAATTTATTACTTTTGTATTATTATTATTTAATAAAAAAATAAATAAAAACCATCCATACAGTCTTTCATTTTCATAGTTTATTCAGTATGATCCACAAAAAAATTACTCTTGAATGTTAAATAATTGACAAACTTATTTTTTATTACCGACACCTCAACAATGCAGTTACTATCACACAGCAGGAAATCTCATGTCAGTGTTCTTGAGGTTCTCTGCTATCCAGGCATCCGCTACTTTACTCAACTCCGGAGTAAATTCCTCTGACCACGCTCCATTGCTCCCTACAAAAGTCAGCACTTTTAGAGAATATCTGAAATGTTATGAGTCATGCTTTGGTTCATACATGCAAAATGATAAAAGAGTCTTATAACTGCAAACGCCGTCATCTCCCAAATTTATGATTTTTGAGATAATAATCGAATTTGATTCTGCACAGTGTAACAAATCATTTGCTGTGTGCGATATAATGTAAACGTAATTTTAATTGAAAAAGTATGATTTCGTGCAAACGCCGTCATCTCCAACTGGTGTTGTCGTTTTACAAGTTTATTTTTCTCAAGATCATCGCGTAAGGAGTTGACGGCGTTTGCATTTATACGACTCATTAGTAATTGTACCTTTACGGATAAAGTGTTCATCAGATTTAAATATACCCAGGTCCTTGAGAGCATTGAAATTTACAGATTTATTTGCTCGAAAGTTCTCAATTTTCATGTACTCCTTCAAATCATTTATTTGTTCTGTGCTATAAGACTTTCCATACAGCTTGGATACTTTTTCTATTATTGTGGACAAATCCTGCAAAGATAATTTGTTTTCTTTTAAGCAACTTGTAAATGATAAAAAAAAATATGTTCACATGTATTAAGAGGTTTTCAAGAGACTCACTGTCATTTCTTCAAAAAATAGAAACAGTACATTTGGATGATCTCTGTTCTGCCATCCTTCTTTTATATGAGACCAATACGGTGTCCAGGCATCTGAAATGTAGACATTAGACTTTTAATAGCAAATAGGGTAATTGCAGTGGTGGGGAAAACGGTTTAAAATACTATGGTTGTGTTATGTGTGGAGTACATTTCAAGGATCACAACCATATATTTTTTGTATATTAAATATAAAGATATGATTGATAATTTTCAAAAATAAAATGTTGAGAATTTGAATCCCGCCAAAACGCATTGGGACCAAAGAACCACACTGTGATGTCAAAATTACGTAGATGGATCCATCGGTCTTAGAAGACCTAACGGTACACTCCATACATTGTGAGATCCATTGACGTCACATTCGCCTAAATAAAAAAATGAGCTGTTTTAGCGGAAATCGAAAATGGGCGAATTTTACAGAACTGTAATTAAAAACTAAGCCAGATATATTTTTTTTAAAACGCATATGCATTTTTAAAAGGTAGTCTTATCATTTTATGAAATAAAATAAAAAAATGTGAAATTACCCTATTCAGAAAAATTATAAAATGAAGGAATGCACTTGTCAAACTTACGAAGATTATTTTGAAAATAGCTCCAGTACTTGATGAAGTCTCCTGTATAGCCCTGAGTTCTGATGGACTTATTAAGGTGATAAAAAGACACAGCTACGTCTTTAGGGTTCCTTGCAACGTAAATAACCTGAAATATTGCATGAAACGGCTTCAAGTAAAGTCACATATTTGTTTTGATTGCCATATTATTGATGAGATATTTTATTTGTTTACCTTACACCCAGAGGTTAGTACTGTCGGCGGTAAAAGACTGAAGGGGAAGTGTGTCTTTATAAATCTGGGGGACTTGGCTTCATTCAACACCTGAAATATCATGTTCAATCATCTTGTTTAGAAAAAAACCAAGGGAATAATAAAATTATTAAGAATTTTGTAATACTTACTTCCCAGGCTGGTCTAGAAATTTCTTCCACAAGAGCATATTTTACAGGATCATGAGAATTCTCTTCCAGAAACTGCTTTTTGGTTTCATCATGGTAGAAAATGCTGAACCTTGAATAAGAAAATATTGTTCAGCATCTTACATTCTACATCTTTTTTATTTACTTGAAACACAAGCCCGGAAAAATGGATTCTGCATCCTTATCCTCATCATCAGCAATAATAATTTGAATAATTTCTAGTGTATTGATGCAATTCTAAAAATTTTATTTCAAAATGAACAAAATAGAGAACAAGGCAGCAGTAGCGAAGGGTGCCATACAAGCCGATTCCCATCGGTTTCTCGTTTTAAATGAGGCAAAAATGATAATAAAGAAGACGGCATGGTTTCAATGGGGAAAAAATATGTATTGTGTCTTTGGTTTTAAATGTATTTTTTTACTTTGTGCCTATATTTTTTAACTACTTTGTTACATCATTTTAAAAGGGAAGCCGATGGGAACCGGCTTGTATGGCACCCTTCGTCACTGTAAGGCAGCATACTTTAATGTTTTACTGTAAAGATCTACCCTGGATGAAGCCCTTAACTTACTCAAAGAATGGAAATCTGTTGGTGAGGGGAATCTCTGCGGATGTGGCGTAGTCTAAATCATTGGCGATCAACCAGACCAGTTCTTGAGTCATCGTAGTTCCTGATGACATAAAAAAAAGGTAAGAAGGATCACAAGTCATTGAAAATATACACTTTGCATAAGTTATTCTAACGGGATCTTGTAATATACATGAAAAACTGAAGTCACGGGACATTTTCCTTGATTACGGGATATTTCCTTGACTTGTAGGTTGGTTTGAGGCTGACCACCCATACTGTAAAAAAAGGGTTCACTTTGCCAATGTCACCCCTGTGTCAGGGAAGGTCGGCAAAAGTTGTAGGGCTTATGTTCATTTTGAGGATTTTATTTGTAAGTACACATTCAGCATGTGTAAGGGCGTACTGCACGTGTTTGTTTGTGGATTTGAGAACTTTAAATGAATATATCCTTGCAACTTAGATTATAGTAGTGATTAGTGGTGTTGTAAAGCTTAATTCCAATAGTCTTTTTTTATATCGTCTAATAACTCTGCTTTAGATTTTTTTTCAATTGACTGATGGAATAATTATTAGGTAAATTTTGAAAAGATTTTTGTGAAACACTGTGGAAATTCATTTTAAAAAATTGATTATTTTTCAATAAAAAATTAAAAAATAAAAGAAATTAAAAACTTTGTTTTATTCCACTTTTATTGTTTTTGAGTATGTTACAAACGTTTTCGGAATACCTTCCATCATCGGGTAACAACAATTACTAAAATCAAACTTAAAAATTAAGACATGGGTGTGGGATCTATTGGTGGTAAGGGAGGGGGTAGCAAGGTAGGTACGTGGGAGGGAGATGGTGAGTTTTGGGGCGGAGCTAATATTGTTAGGAGAGGAGACGTAATGGCGGGAAGTTGAATATTTAGCATATTACTTTTATTTCTATGTTTATTTATCTCTAATATTTCTAATATGTCCAACTTTCTCCCTTTTTGGCAGCTATTTATTAATTCTAAATTATCTATATTAAAACTGTGTCCTTTTTCTCTCGCGTGTTCTCCTATTTCAGAGTGAATCAAAACGTTTTTGATTGCTTTTTTATGCTCCATAAACCTTTCAGATATTTTTCTACCTGATTGGCCAATGTAGAACATATCGCAATCATTACATTTTATTTTGTAAACTCCACTGTAGTCTTTTTGCGGCAGTTTTGATTTGTTATTAAGGATGTACTTTTTAATATTAGAGCTAGTGTAAAATGCTGCTTTAAAATTGTCTTTTTTACATATCTTTACAAGGTCTGTTGTGAGCTTCCCTGTGTATAAAATCCTTCTCCATGGTTTCGTCTCTTCACCGTTTTCAGGCACTTTATAATAGATGTATTTTTGAATGGTGAATGTTCTTTTCTTCTTTTTAATAATATTTTTAATTGTGTTTTCGTTTTGGTTGTAGCCGTTGTTTATTGCAATGTTGAGTATAGTATTTTCTTCAATAGTGTAGTTTTGTGACGTAAGAGGAATGGATAATAATCTGTGAATCATTGAGTTGAATGCCGCCATTTTGTGTGGAATGGGATGATTTGACTGTGCATGTATGATAGTGTCTGTGTATGTGTCTTTTCTGTAAATTTTAAAAATGAATTTATTGTCTTCTATTGATGTAGTTATGTCGAGAAAGTTGAGTTTATTATTGATTCCGGTCTCACATGTGAAGTTTATTTTGGGATGTTGTGAATTAAAAAGAGCTAAGAGTTTATCTAGTTGGCGTTTAGTTCCTGCAAATGTAAAGAAAATATCATCCACGTACCTTTGATAATTATGTACTAGGCTTACGAGGGGATTATTGGAGAGAAGTATTTTAGTTTCGAAATTGTTCATAAAAATATCTGCTAGAAGTGGTGACAAAGGGTTGCCCATTGGTAAGCCGCTTGTTTGAGAATAATACGCATTTTCAAAACAAAAATAATTTTGATCTATGCAGACTTTTAAGATATTAAAAATTTCATTTTTTATTGTTTCATCTTCTTCTTTTTCATCCAGAATGTATTTGATAATATCCAAAGTTTCTTCCACTGGTATGTTGGTAAATAAGCTTTTGACATCAAAGGAGACTAGTTTGCAGTTTTTTGGAGGGTTTGTGTTGTGAAGTTTGTTGCAGAATTCAATGGAGTTCTTGATTCCGTAAGTGGGTTTGAATTGTGTCGTATTGAGAAACATTTTATTGGCAAGCTTCGCCATTTTGTAGCATGGGGCATCAACATAGGACACCACTGGGCGAAGTGGGTTTCCTTCTTTATGTATTTTGCTTAATCCATCCAAATCCATCCAAATCCTTAATCCATCCAAATCCAAAATTTTCAGAACGAAAACGTTAGAACCAAAAACGCATTGTGCTTTATTTTGCGACACCATCTCCATACACATCATTAATCCTTCGAACCGTTTCTGCAGCACTGGTGCCACGGTGGAACTCGCACTCGTAAATAACGCAATATTTCAAGTTTTCCATTTTGTAAAATGAGTGACGCAAAGAAAAAAACCATTGAGGAACGAACAAATGAATTACAATTTTCAAAACACAAATACATGAGTGAGTAGCTGTATAAATTTTAATTTAGAACTCTGAACCAAAGAGGAGATATTTGGGTTCAATGTGGTCAGTACAGCAAAACGCCAATTTCATAGGTAAGGACCTAATATATTGAAATTACATAAGATCTACCTGCCTTGTTTATTTTATTTCTAGCAAGTGGTCAAACTACAAACATGTTAATGTGCTTCAAAATAATGTTTGTTACTTAGATTATAATTGGTCATTAAGATTGGGCACAAGTTACTAATTGCATGTTAAGAAATGTTTCACAAAATAAAGTGGCTGAACTGAGGATTTTCCAATTTTTAAATACCAGAGTAGTTAATTATTACATCTTCATCTAAAACCCAAATACCAATTCTAGCTTAGGTATATGATTAATTTGGGTTGGAAACAATTATTTTATTTTTTTGCAGTAATGTGAAAAAAAAAATACAAAAATCTCACCAGATCTCGGATATGTGACGATCCATGTATCATCAGGCCTTACTTCAAAATTGTAGAAGAATTCACAAGCCTCCTTGTAACCACTGGGGAAGAACCATTTCTCTTCTCCTACTTGAACAAACCCCGTTTTTTCACCTGTATAGGAAATTTTGAAGGTATTATAACAACTCAAAAAAAATGCACCCAAAGAATTGTTTTTTAATCAGGCAAAAATATTTGTGATCTGCATTTTTCTGAACAAATAAATTTACAAAAATAAAAAATATTTTTTAAGCATATTTTTCAATACCAAACGCTCCTAGCGTACCTACTTGAGAGGTTTTTTAAGAATATTTCTTTCAAGATATTAATTTAATAAAAGGACTAAGAAATTTTCTTTCAAATATGTAACCATTCTGTAAATATTAAATCCTAAATATATATTTATTTATCTAACCCTGAACTAAAATTTGGATACAAATGTGATAAAAAAAATCTACCTGTAAAATCCTTTAATAACTCCTCATTTATTTTTTCATCCACAGGTTTTATTTCGTAGGGAAATGTATTATTATTGAAAGAAATATTTCCTTTCTTTTCACTCATTTTTAGCTTATTTTTTCACTTACAGTACTTTCTTATTATTAAGTAAGTACTTTCTTATTATTAAGTAGGTACTTTCACCTTATTTTTAAAAACAAGCTTCCACTACCAAAACAGATCATGGACTAACAACAATGGATGATATTACTATATTAGGTAAGTATTTGATGACGTATGATGAAGTACTGACTGAGAAAAGAAATCTGGTGATTGGTGTGTCTGTAGCTGTGCCACCAAACCAACTACCTGTAGGCTGTGTTTATTGGTAGTTACTGCGCAGGTGAAAGTGGTTGCAGGCCTTGTAAATCTACTAGAAATTATGTAAAAAATATTTTCTCACATACATATTCATGGGAAAAAAAACCGTTTACAGTAGGCATTTTAAGTTACCTCTAATTTATTCTTTTTATTTGCAAAACATATTGTGCGTGGTTGGTTGCTAAAAAAAAATTGATTACTTTTCATAAGGAAAAACTACTACCCATTTGAAATTATTGTCCATGAATTAGGCACACGATTATTTATTTATTAAACTGTGGTTTTATTATCTATGTCTAATGGAATGTTGGCCTTTTTATTTGCCTCAATATTGTCTTTCTTGTATTACGAAATTGTAATAAATTGCTAGTTGATCACACCTGACTACCATGCATTGGAATTTTACTTATTTAACTGTTGAAGGTTATTGTTGAGAAAGTCCATCAAGTGGACACTCTTCTGTACCTATTTGTATTACCATTCAAATTCCTGTTTGGGGATTTTTAAACATTTTCTTAGGTGCTTTTTGATTTCAAATTTTGAAATGTTTTTTTTTGTACTTTGTGATTTGCTACTTATTACATTATTTAAAGTAGGTACTCATCCATCACGTGATTTGTCCACTATATTATACTGCCGTCCTCCTTGATTCTTGTAATTTTCATTTTCCTTGTCCTCGACCGAAAAATTCAATATTATATTTTTTCTGATGCATCATTCTGAAGTCTTCAAAGGACATTTTGATTGTCAGTGGCTGGCCTTCAATATTGTCACCATTATTCTCTAAATAATAACTGTGTACAGGGCATTTGACATAAAGTAAAAGATAATGATTTTTTGTTGTTTCTTCCTTTTATTGAACATCTCAAATAAGCCAATACATTTTTGTAACATTCCATAATTCCATCATTTTACAAGAGCTTAATTTTCTACATACACACATGAAAACCATCAATCAATATCCATGAATCCATTTAGCATATTCAAAACAATAAAGTTGAAATTATGATATCAAGGCTCCGAGGCAAATATATTAACCCTTTCAGACCGTGGGTATGTTTAAACATACACAGATTTCAAAATTTTATCATGGTAGGTACAAAACTCATAGAGGCGTGGAATTTTTTTTATTTGCTAGCTGGTATTCTTGCTTACAGCATTATATTTTTTCTTTATGTTTCTTGCTTGCATTTTAACCGCCATAACGTCTGTCAACTGTCAAGCCGGCTTGCGTTTCAACTCTGACAATTTTTCCCCTCAAAATCGTCAATTTTCAAGGTAAATTGAAAAAAAAAAAATCTATAATTTTAACACTAAAAAAAAAAAAAAGATTGGAATTTTTTTTAAAAAATATAAATAAAGAAATCCACACTAAAAAAATTTTTTTTTTTATCTAGAAATATGGTCAGGTCTGAAAGGGTTAATGTACCATATCCAACAATAAAAACAAATATTTAAATTACCAGCAGGCAGCACAAGCTTTTTTTTGTATTTAATATTCCAAGAGGGCAGTGATCATTTTGTAAATGATTCCAAAAATGTAGATGTTCCTTTATTTCAGTATTAAATTTTATGTTTAAATTTATATTTATTTTATGTTCACAGGATAATTAGCTAGATAAATAAATGGTTACAGGCCATGCAGATGAAGACAGTTTTTGTTTGGCTTTTTTATGTTAACCGCCCTACCTTTGGGTTATTATTCAAAACGGGTATAAAAAAAAACATTGTTTTTTTTTTCAATAGCTTTTGCATAATCACGGAGTGAAATGTATGGGACAGATGAAAATTCCCCGAAAACGTTTGTTAGCTTTGGCTTACCTTGAAACACTAAACGCAATAACGCAAGTATAAACTTGATGTATATGAACGTATAGAATCCATTCGTGGGTTTTCGGGTATAGACATTCTTTTGCATGAACGTACATGACACGGCTTGTTGCATTGGGGCGAAAATATAGCGAACGCATCACGTACGTTTGTATGGGTAGGGCGGCTAATATTGTCATATCAGTGTATGCTAGTCGAGTATGCTCACATCCTCTATCGTTATTCATTTGCTGTCTTCACCTGCTCATGACCATGGGCAGTGTTGTTTGTGTTTGCATTAGTCAGCAGCTGTGCGGTGCTGGATGCCCGTAGTGAAGAGTATCTTGGCCTTGTGCTTCTTCTTCTTGCCGCCCAGGGTGTGGGATGAGGGGTGGTTGTTACTGGCCAGCATGGCGGCCGAGATGGCCTCGCTGAGGCTCACGTTGTAGGCCGGGGGCGCGGCCTGCTCCCCCTCACTCTCTGAGTCTGAGGGGCGGCGGGTGGTGCGGGGGGAGGAGGCAGCCAGCGAGGGTCGCACACTCCAGTTGCCAACACTAGATGCCATCTGGAAATATAGAAAACATTACAATAATTTTCTTGAATACCTGAAATTAAAAATAATAAATCAGGAACAATGGAAGCTAAACTAAAATGGGATCAGCACAAATTTGACTTGAAGTTGAGTTTTTTTTTTGACAAACGTCACACTTATATGGGACTATGTCCATAGAAAGCGATGATAATATATTTGTTTGTCTTTTTCATAGAAACCCAGCCGTGTGATTTCACAATTTTGTCTATGTAAATTCATGTGCGAACCTCCTCATTGGTCTTTCACAACAAAGAATTACAATATTTTTGATGTCAAAAATAATCATACTGGAAACACCTTCGCTAAGCAATTTATTGAATTTGGTATAAACTAGATGTTCTCAAAGTCTGCTATTTGTAATGGAAGGCAATAAAAGGCATAATAGAAAATCAATGAAAAATTTAAAATTGGGACTTTGACAACTAAAAATCAGAGGAAATTCAAAATGTTTTCATCTCCACAAACTTAAGAAAGTACCTTAGCAAAGGACAGTCCTCCAGGATGTTCTGGCTCCGTCTCCTCAGCCTCTTCAGGTCCCCAGTCCTGGAGGCCATCAGACGAGGAGGGCGGGGACAGGCCGGGCTCCAGCTCAGGTTGGTAAGCAGGGAAGTGTTCCTCGGAGTGGATGTTGAGCCGCATGCCCGGTACGTGGCCCAGCAACCGCTGCTCATGCTGGGATATGACGCGCTCACGACGCTTCTCGGAGCGCTCGCGGCGATTCATCTGACGTTTACGCTCTTCTAACTCACCTGAGAATACAGCAAGAACTATATTGTAAACTCAAATAATCAAGCTTTACATTGTTATCGAATTAAATCTGTACATGAATTGGCATGTATAAAATTGTAGCGTTCATGGCCAGGTGGTTAGGGAAAAGGCAAAAAAATATTTTGTTCCTTGTTTTTTATGGTCTTAAGACCATACATATTTGATGTTTGCCGGCCTAGAAACAAGTTTTTATTCAAATTTGTGTTCAGTCCATTCTTTGATGATGTATGAAATGTGTCTGAATTTGATATCCTTTAAATTAATATTATCTTTGTGGAAGATACCCTGGAAATTCATGAAGACAGAAATTGGTAAATGGGCAAAATTTGAGCCTAGATTTTAATCATTTTGGTCGGTGAATTTGTCAATTAAAAAAAAATAAAGGCATTATAAAACATAATGTCATGTGTAATTATCGGGTGTCGAAGCTTTAATGGAGAAAGCAAGAAAATAAAGGATTTCACCTGATTAATGAGTATTCTGTGGTGTTTGACCGGCCTGCTTGTTTCAATGCCGTAAGCTAGTTTCATCTCCACTAATGTGGACTCAATGTGGCCAGCAGTCACCTTTGAATGTCAGCAGGGCCTCCTTGGTGACGTAGGGGGTCTCCAGCGCGAGGTCCACCAGCTCGTAGGGGCAGTGCGTGGGCAGGTGGCGCAGGCAGCGCAGGCGGCGGCGTGCCTCCGCAGACACGGAGCCCGCGGCCCGGCGCAGCACCCGTCCCCGCAGCTCACGGGGAGCCAGGCGCAAGGAGCCCCACGACCACTCCAGCAGACGGATGTCCAGCCCGTGCAGGAAGATAGTCTGCCCATCAGCAGCTGGGAAAATCAATCAACTTTACAGTTACAATACAATGCATCATTTGCACGAGCGCCCTTGGAGATCTAAACAAATCATCAAGCCATCATCATTATCAAAACATAAAAATAAGCTCCCCGCAATTGGATAAATAAGAAAAATTATGAAAGACACAACAGCAGTTCTGGTAAGTGATTTTTTCCTGAGTGTGAACTTATACTTGTCTGCTTGTGGGAATGCATTTAATATGAATCTCAAATGATATATATCTTTGCAACTTAGATTTAGACACAATCGAGAGGAGTTTACACACTAGGGCAGAGGTTCCCAAACTTTTTCAAGTCACGGCACCCTTTGAAATTTTGAGTTTTCTCACGGCACCCTAGTCATATAATATCGATCTGTAAGCAACTAAGCAAAGCAACTAAGCTACACATATAGTGTAACTTCTTGCCGCGTTATCCCCGAAGGGGTCGCATGTGGCGAGTTGAACCTATTTATTTTTACAGGTAAGGGGGCCGGCCTTACGCCAACCACTTCGTATATTTCATATTTGTATGGCTGAATTCCATAAAATGTTTGTATTCATGTATGCCAGGGATGGCCGACTGGCGGCCCGCGGGTTATGTTTTATGCGGCCCCCGAACAACTTTTTAAAAGTATTACGGTAGATATTTTTTAACAGAAATATAAAATACAAAATTTTCTACAAGAGTCCAGGTTAAGTTCAAATTGTAAATAATTACGACCTGATAATAATTTTTTTAACAACTAGCAAAATAAAGGTTTAATTACTAAGAATCAGTAGGAAGTATACTTTGAGTAGGCCTATAAGGCAAACACGCCAGTTTGATGTCGCACGGTGTGGCAACTACGCTTTCCGAAAAGACTGACTGCACGGCAACTGCGCGTTCGGAACCAAACAAAACACTCAGTGACTCTGAGATACTAAGACTGTGCGCACGCGAGGTTAGCTACTGTCAAACTGCTGGTGCTTCATCACTGTGTTTAGTTTTAACTTACAAACCTAATTGCGTTATTTCACGATGAGTAAGAAAAGAAAAGTTTCACAAGAAAACAGAGTGTTCCAAGACAAGTGGGAAACCGAGGATCTGTTTGTAAATAACAAGGACAATAAACCCCAGTGTTTAGTGTGTTTGCTTGTACTGTCTGTCCATAAAGAATATAACCTCAATCGGCACTACACTCAGCACCATGCAGCTAAGTACAAAGATTACACTGGATACATTGTATACTGCATGTCTGCATACATTGTACGCACACAAGCTTCTGCTTTCGCATGAAGACATCTGGCCAGGCAAAATAGGTTGGTGAATTGCAATCCTCTTCACAATTTTTTTTTTCTTACTTCAGGGGCGCCTCGCGGCACCCCTGATCTCTCTCCGCGGCACCCCAGGGTGCCGCGGCATCCACTTTGGGAACCTCTGCACTAGGGGTTACACTTATAACAATACACTTTAACATAGTCAGTAACTTAAGTCAGGCACAAATCGACATAGAAAAAATCAAATCCACATAAATGATGAGGTTTTTTTAATCAAGACTCTCAAAAGTAATGAATAGTTAAAATATAGTAAGTATATTTAAATATGAAATTTTGGCTGTCACAATAATTTAAGTGACCAATCGTAAAATAGCCATAAATAACTGTCTTCTCAAAATATAGAATGATTTAACATAACTTTCACATCAATAATATTTCAATGGTTACCTGTTTGACATTGTGGTTTTTGAAATGCCTCACCTTGATAAAAGTAGAAGTATTTAGCATCATCTGTGACATTATTCGGCTCTGTAAGCTGTGTATCTTGAATCGCAGGTTCATTGATTCCATCCATCACAAATATTGGGGCGTCTGGATTTAGCGTGACATTGGTTTCCTCCAGTTCCTTCTCCTTCATCGCCATTTTTTCAAAGACGTCTATGAATGTTAGGCCTCCTGGCTCCGAGGCCAGCGTCATGTCAGGGATTCCCCTGTGGCAGGTCTCCATGGGTGTTATTGGGGGCTGGGCACCCTGGAACAGCTCACTCTCCCTCTTCTGTATCATGTTGAGCGCCTCTTGAATGAAGCAGTGGTCAGACCTGTCCGGTTCATCTTCAAGTTGCTTGGCGAGCTCTTCACGTTCCCTGGTGATAATGTCCATAACCTAAAACAATCATTACAATATCTTTCAAAACTACAAAATGATAAATTATAAGAGCAGAATTTAATGCGGAAAATGTTTCCGATAAAACATTATTGAGGCTGTCACATTTGAACTTACATGTTTTTTTTTATTTACCCACCCAAAAGTCTCCACAATAAAGCTTTATAGCATTTTCCCCTGAGCATGCTAACTGCTTTAAGAACTGAAGAACTTGTATTTTTGCTTGTCCTGCTCAATATGTTTGCTTTTTAATTGTTACAACATCATTTCTACGCCAAGTCAAATGAATCATACAGAATATAAAATGACATTATTGTAGAGCTGCAAAAATATTAATAGAATCACTTGAGAATAGGAGGCTTTTGAGAAAAAATAAACTAATCATCTCACATCTGTAGCCTAAGTAGCATCTTTTATTGTGGGTAAGGAAATCATTTGTGTATTCAGATTTTTTTATGAAAATGGGAAAGCGCATCTACACATTTTAAAACTAAATCAGAAACACTCTATGACTCCCTGGTTTGTAAAATTTCTTAAATTTACACCCCAATATTCAACAATCCTAATAATGTTTCCCTTAGGCCTCACTAGTGCCCAAGTGTCAGTGACGTCAATGAAAAATGATAGTTGGATTGGTAAATATTGAGGTCTCCTAAGTAAAAAAAAAGAGTTGTTAATGACCTCATTGTGAGAAGCGGTGAGCAGTTTGCTGAACAGCGTGGTGTGCTGTGTCTCTGAGACAGCCATCAGCTGGTGGGGTGTGCTGGTGCTGGGTGTGGCAGGGTCTGCAGCCGCTGTGAGGGTGGGGGCCACCTCCACAGCCATGCAGCCGCGCACCTGCCTCATCAGCCGCATGCGGATCTCACAGCCCACGGGGAAGTTGTCCTGCCACACACCCTGGACACTGTAACATAAAACAATAGTGTAAAAACAACTACCAGAATTTTGACAACACAGTTTGATTCCATTGAAACATAATTTAAAGGTGAATAAAGCGGAAATACTTAGTATCAAACATTACACCAGACTGAAATTAAGTTATCTGTCGGAGCATCACCATAGAAAACAAAGCCTGCTGAAACACAATTTTTTAGACAGGTGTGAATCTTGATTTACTCAGCCTTTAGAGGAAATGAGAACCTGAAGTAAGATATACAAGCTGTTCATTGAAATGCTGCTTGTATGTTTCGTAAGGCAGAAGATGATATGAAAAAAACAGACTGCCCTTGTATTCTTCCCTATCACATTTTCTTGAATGTTTCTTATCTAATCTCATTTGCAAATATATGTAACATTAACAATTCACATTATATGCATTTTCACAAGCAGACATGTATAAATTCGCGCGTAGACATGTCGCATGACTTACAATATAAAAATCCGAATCTCAAATGAACATACACTCTTGCCGACCTTCCCTGAAACAGGGATGACATTGGAAAAGTAAACAATGTTTGATATGTTTTGTTGGAAATTTTAATAACCAAGGCTTCATATTTATCTTCCACAATATTTTTAAACACAATAAATGGCAAGTGGGTTCACCTTTTGAGGTGCTTCTTGTCAATGGGCTGGAAGCAGATGGGGCAGGGCCTCTGCGAGTCTTCAGACAGGGCAAAGTAGTGTAGCAGGCAGGGCCAGCAGTAGGAGTGGCCGCAGCGGGTGATGCGCCCCGCCACCACGCCGCCCAGGCAGATGGGGCAGCTCAGCGGGGAGCTCACGCGCACATTCTGCAACGCAAACACTTCACTGATGTAGCATCAACTACAAACATTTAGGTTTTGTGCAAAGACATTTAGATAAGAAGTTTAATTGTATTATCAATAAATTAAATATAATAATTTTCATATCCAAACATTATTTTGGAGCATTCTGTGTAATAAAACAATATTACAATGATTTATTTGGTGTGCACTGTTTTTGTGTGAACCACACCTCAAGAGCCCTCTGCGAGCTGGGTCGTCGCTATAGAAAGCGCCAATACTCAAGCAAAACCCAGTTGCTGTTGGGCTGGATGGATTCCTTGTGACCAGTCTTTGGTGAAGGTAATAATTTTTTCCACCCAGTAAAGAGAAATTTTGAAAATATGAATATATTTTGTGTTTTGCCGGGAATCAAACTCATGACCTTCCAATTAGGAGTCCGAAGGGTTACCACTAGACTATGGAGCAGTCAATAAAAGAAACAAGGAAGTGCTTCTTTGGAAACAGGGCAGTCCCGTGTAAGTGGTTGGGATACATCTGACCATCTTATTAGAGATATATATTTATTATTAAAATGTATCATTGAATACTTTAAATATACAAGGTGGATTTGACAGGAAATAATTGATTTGGATGACACTTGTGAACAAACTATGTGCATACTCATATGTATTAGTTATTCAAGAACAAATCACATAGGTTTAGCACATTTCACTTGCAGACTTTTGATTTTTTTAACACAGATGTCAAGGATAAGTCAAAGTTGGATGACGTCTATGATTGACAGCTGCACTGTATGCAAGTTTACACTTGACGCCTATGCGTGTCACCCGCAGTTAAAGGGTTAATGATGAATTAAAAATTAGCTTACGATCTGCTCAATCAAATCCCAGCTGACAGGGATGTCAGGATCCACCAGATGTGGAGCATAGTCACCATCAGCCTTCACCACAAACTGACAACTGAAAATGCACAATAATTAATTTATGTATATATTGCATGACAAAATTTCATTGGTTAGTAATAATTAGGGCCCGGATTAATATGTATCAAAAATCACGAAATATGTAAATATAATATGGATATAAAAAACTGAAATATGGAAAAATATGGAATAAAAAACAACTGTTACCCAGTACAAAACCCTTTATTTTAACATCAAAGAACATAAAATATAAAATCAAAGAACTTAAAGTGCCTTATATTTACTCTGCGTCTATCTTTTTAGTCGAGTTGTTGCAGTACACAATAACATGTTTCTTTAAATTTTCAAAATTAAAACCTTGTCTGTTTTTTCGAAACATCGCCTTATACTGACTGAAAGACCTTTCAACATCACAGGATGTGATTGGGGCAAACTTAAATTTGCACAACTCTGAGGGTGAATATGCCTCCTCTGGATTGCCAGCTGCTGTTCCATTTAGCATGTTGTTAATTTTTTGTAGCGTTGTATACCCTTTATTTTTTTCAAGTACAGACTTTATTTTGTTTTTTACCAATTCAGCAACAGGGCCTTCCGCCTCCATAATTGTGGTTTCAATTGTTTTAATGATCTTAACATTTTCTTTTAATGATGTTGATGGATTTTCCAGTGCTTTGATCTGATGGGACAGAAAACAAAAATTGCTTCTTATGTAGATTAGATCATTTCGAAGAGTTTCATTTTCGAAAAGTTCTTTTGCATTTAAAATACTAGCGGATTCATCTTCTAATTCAAAAACAATCGTTTTAATCTCAGTATAATACTCGCAGTAGTACTCAACCGCTGCTAACCACGTACCCCAACGCGTCAGCACAGGTTCTGGTGGCAAAGGTATGTCTGGATGCATTTCTTTAAATTTTAAAATCCGACTTGGTGCTTTCAAAAAGATTTTCTTTACATTTGATACCAAACTATCAACATTTTTAAACTGGAATCTCACGCATTCGGCTAGTCTATTAATTCCATGTGCCAAGCATGTTACGTGAATCATTTTAGGATACAACACTTTAAGGGCATCTCCGGCTTTGACCATATAAGGAGCAGCATCGGTCAGTAGCAAGAAAACTTGTTCATGTTTAACACCATCGGACCACAAAACACTCATTGCATCGTTGAACAGCTTGGCTGATGTTTGATGGTTGCATTTAGGAAGTTCTTCGCATGCTATCAAAAAAGATTTGCTGGATTTTTCTTCCACTAGGAGCCCAATAATCACATTTCCTATGCACCGGCCCATGGCGTCCGTCGTCTCGTCAATTGCAACCCATATAGGTCCGTCCTGAATTTCTTCTCGAATCGATGCCAAGCAATCCTCGTAAATATCATTTACGATTTTTTTCCGAAATGTGGATTCGTCGGGAATAGATTTGCCTGAGTACTTTTCAAGAAAGCTTTTCAATACAGGATTGTTTACTTTCCACAGAGGTATATCTGCACTCATCATGGCATGACACAAATCTTTCGAGAAAGTATCACTTTGAGAACCGCTGGCTATTGCTTCAGAAAAAAATTGTTGTTTGAATTTGCTTTTCCTTGAGATATTCATCTTATGTTTTGTGGTAGATACATGCTGTGATATTAAGAAACGCTGCTCAGTCGAAACGGATTTTTCGCAAGCATTACAAAACAGTACATTACCATCTGTACTCAGAGACTGGTTTGGGAAATCTTCAATATATTTTCCTAATTTAAACCGCAAAGGTTGTTTGTCCTTGGGCATTATTTCAATGGGCACAGTTAAATAATTCGGATATAATAATATGCAGGAGAATACTTAAATCACGACGCAAGACAAAGAAATTCAATGTGCGCGACACAAGCAGGCGACACGAGTACGCGCGACGATTAACAAGTTGTGACTGGCTGACGACGAGCTGACGTTCGGCCTTCGGGCGAACGCCCGGCCGAGCAGTGAACGGCGAAACGATTCGTTCATTTTTTACTCGTTGTTTTCAGTATTTGCCGCGCCAAACCGCGAACTAATTATTTCCGAAGCGCTATGAAAGCAAAAATTATTCCGTTCTCTCTAGTTTAAGTACCAAACATTGAAAATATGGACTAATGTGATTTTCGTGTGCAAATATGGTCTTAACCTAGAAATATGGAAAAATATGGAAAATAAAATCTGCATTTTCCAGCTCAAAACATCATAATCTATGTAGAAAACTAAATAATTAATGGAAACTATTGAAATAAAAAATATGTATTTACATATTAATCCGGGCCCTAGTAATAATTGATAACCAAGTGGGATTGTAATGGAATATACAGTGGCCTACCGTGGATGCAGTTGAACAAACATCTGTGCTCAATATGGGAGCACGTCTAATATATAAGTTAAAAAAATGTGCTTCCATTACCCCTACATAAAGAGACCAGCTTCACTGACTTAAAATTTGAGAAAGGATTGAGTATAAGGTCTGTTTAACTATCTTTAAATCGACAAAGTGTGTTGCCCCGCGGTATATTTCAGAGCTTTGTGGGATGCACACAGTGGAGGGTAAACGGCTGGCATTGAGATATGCAAATACTACTGCTGTGAATAAATTGATAGTTCCATAACGATCTAATAAAGCAAAATACTTGGATCGTGCCTTTTTAACAGTACTTAGTAGTCACAAAATTTTTACAGCTAAGTACGGGATCATGTGATACGGGACCTACAAGATGGCAGATAGGCTACGAAAAAATGGCATAAAAAAAATTTAAATTAAATTAGGCTGATTTATTTGGTGAGCGCTGTTTTTGTGTGTATCACACCTCAAGAGCCCTCTGCGAGCTTGGTCATCGCTCTAGAAAGCGCCAATTCTCAAGCAAGACCCAGTTGTTGTAAGGCTGGATGGACCTTTTGATGACCGGTCTTTGGTAAAGGTTAAAATTTGAGAAAGGATTGAGTATAAGGTCTGTTTAACTATCTTTAAATCGACAAAGTGTGTTGCCCCGCGGTATATTTCAGAGCTTTGTGGGATGCACACAGTGAAGGGTAAACGGCTGGCATTGAGATATGCAAATACTACTGCTGTGAATAAATTGATAGTTCCATAACGATCTAATAAAGCAAAATACTTGGATCGTGCCTTTTGCATAGCCGGCCTTGTGCTGTGGAATGCCCTACCCCATGAGTTTAGAGCCATAGAGAGTGCAAGTGCATTTAGGCCGAGATTGAAGACATGTTTGTTTCGGAGATGTTACAGTTGAATAGTGCATTTGCAGTGATTTATCACAAAACAGCACTATAAATATTGTCTTATTATTATCCAATTAAGAACAGAGAACACGCATTTAAAGACAAAATCAAGCCTGAATCTTGCCACTGACTTGGCAAACAATTCAAGTACCACAAGTATAAAAGTTACATAAACTCCCCTTGATGGTATAAAATGTATGAAAACTAAAGCACTCATTAGGAGTGCTGTTATATCATCCATAAATTTTGATTTACACGATCGAGGGGGTTGCATGCAAATGTTTTATACTTGAGGCTAAGCATTTTCACACATTTTCAATTGATATTGGACAACGAAAGAGCATTTGATCTATAATCTAAGTTGCAAGGATATATTAACATTCAAAGCTCATATCAAATGCATGCTCACAAACAAATATGTGTAAGTTCGCACTTACAAATGCTGAATGTGTACTGAATGTGATGAATGCCTAATATTAATAATCAACATTTTATTCCGATGCTGACAATACCAACTTTTAACAAAGAGAAACACAAATCTGCGGGCATACTTGGACTGCAGGAAGAGTTCCTTGCTGTGCTTGTGTGTGTTGGTGTGGACCAGCCCGTGGTGCTTCCTCACCGCCCCCCCTCCCCCACCCCCTGAGGACTCCCTCGGGGCAAAGTGGAAGTTCAGCAGGTGATTCAAGTTGTGCTTCTTGCTGCCAGGCAGAAATACTGAGCCAATTTCAGCGTCACTTTCTTCTAGCCTAGAATGAAAGCAACAAAAGACTAGTGCACCATAACTTTTACCCTTGTTCAACAGATGCCGTTGCATGCACACAAGCTTCTGCTTTTGCATGAAGACAACTGGCCAGGTAGGCTGGTGGATTGCATTCCTTTCCAACAAATCTGTTAAAAAAAAATTGTGTCCTTTTGAGCATATGGGAATCTCTGTTCTCCTTGATGATCACTGTACATTTGAAAGAATATTTTTTTGACAAAAAAGTATTGTCCATCACATTCTCAAATTTAATTCAACCCCCGAATGACCTAAATGTGTAATGTAAGCTTACAAATACCAAACACTTTGATTAGGTGAAGAAGATAAAACATCTGTGTAAATGGCATCACAGCTGCAACCAGCGGTCTGCCCAAAATAAATTATTTAATGAAAATTCTGTTAAAAAACTAGAGAAATCTAGACATAAGAAAACAAAAAACCACATTTGGCAAAAGTTCAATATCATTACGTGAAAACATTCACAGAAATCTGATGGAAAAATACAAATATATTTTAAGAAAAGTTTTCAATGCAAGTTGGGGAAATAACGAGAAGTTGAATAGTACGAAGAAAAAAATTACAAGCATAATATCATCTGTCAAAAAGAAGAGGTGTTGGCAGAGGTCATGTGACCTACATTGATTGTGATTGTGCAATAATTGTTGATTATAAAAACATGTATCTCTAATAATTATTTATCATAACTTTTTCAGGTGTACCTGGCATTCTGGTTTCCACCCACCGCACCGCCATACTGAGCCCCCCGCGGCTTGGGGCGCTTGTCAAATGCTTTTCCCTTCTGGGGCGCGGGCCTGCGGGAGACATCGCACTTCGCCGGGAGACTACTACAAGATTCACGCTTTTTGCTGCACCGAGGCCACAGCTTGCCGCTTGACGCATCTAAAATCACAATTCGATGTTATCAAATCAAAACAAAAATAATGATGACCGCCATTACGAGATGAGCACATTTTTTCATTATGGACAATTTGCGCGACGCATTTACCTTGCTTCTTGGGATCGTTATTCTGCGTCTTGGTCTGCGACTGGGACGAACGACTGTTCGACTTCTTTTCCATGATAAAATCCTTCACTCTTCACGCCTACACTGGAGTAAACTCCGAAAGGAGAGAA
This sequence comes from Agapetus fuscipes, assembly GCA_951799405.1. Classification (NCBI taxonomy): domain Eukaryota; kingdom Metazoa; phylum Arthropoda; class Insecta; order Trichoptera; family Glossosomatidae; genus Agapetus; species Agapetus fuscipes. Next base: position 7,926,725 of record OX637350.1, read on the forward strand.
AGACACTTGCAAGACCGACATTTTAGAAAGCCATGTTTATAAATCAACTGTTGAAAAAATATCAGCCTTTGTGAATTGCTGATGTAATAGGAATATGAGTAATTGAGTAATGCGTCAAAGAAACAGTAAATCACTGGGAGCAGGAAACTCCCTGTCGTCGAAAACGACGAATTTTCAAACGAAACTCTATTTACGGATCGCCCTCACTATGGCGACTTGGCGGAAGTGAACAGTATTGAACACATGCGCAGCTGACATTGCGCACTTCCGTATAGCATTTTACGTTCATTTTATGTACATTAGGAAGCTTTTTTTTATCATGTGTAAATTTGATACGTTTTTAAAAATTAAAGGAATCAGTAAATCTTTATGATCAAGTTTCAAAGAATAAATAGATGAGGTTAAAGCTTGTGGAATATTTATTTCCAACTTCATTGTGCTCGAAAACGCTCCACTCTTTATCGATAATGCAGGAATAAAAATCCGCGGGAAAAATGAATCGTTCAAACTAAAGAACAAAATAATAGCATACAACAGAGATCTATATAGTAAAAAAAATAGCATAAAACAGAGATCCATATAGTAAAAAAATCATAGACCAAATTTCAAATAATACGTAAATCAAACTTTTAAAAATAAGGCAAATACTCACAAAATAAAATTCTATAACTAAAGGCATATTTATATGCACTTTTTTATTGTCCAGAAATATATAATAATATATTTTTAATGAGAACTTAATACTCACAAAATAATAAACAGCGATACTTTTTTTCATCAGTAGGTTCTAAGACGACGAAAGAACTTGATTTAATTTAATATTGGTTGAGAAAAATGAGAAGTTGGTATATTATGGCACGATTGACGGGTAGATACAGTACCAACTGAGACAAATCGGGTTGATTAGTATTAATAGCAATAGAAGACCGCTCAGTTTACATTACAACATTCTTATTATATTCTTATCCAGCGAGGATCAACAAACTACTTATGCCTAATATTCATATAAGTAGGCAAGATGGTGTAAATAACCAGAGTTTAGTAAACGGTCAGCTGGTAGTATTGGAATCTGAACTCCCGTTATTAGGTAGGTATATCAGCAGGGATAATCAACTTCTTCATTCTTGAAATTTTGCTTTTTATATGCTGAACAATTTTTTTGATACCTATAAGAATACAAGTCCACAAAAACAAATACGATAACGATATTAGGTACGTATCTAGTCTAATGAGGTAATCAGTCACCTGGCGATATTGTTTTTTTTAACAATATTCATTAAGCACTACCTACTGGGTTTAGGTCTCCCTTACTTCCTCTGAAGGTGTCCCTCTCTCCTATATATTTTTAGGAGTATGTAGGTATATAATTACAGGCCCGGATTAAGGGCGGTTCGAGCGGTACGACCGAACCAGGCCCCCCAAACACTGAATAAATACTGAAAAATTATATATTTATATTGTTTTGACCATTTTTGACTCAAAAAGCAACGTTTCGTACAGACAAAGATATGGATAGTTGAGAAATAAAAGGTTCTCTCAGGGAACCTTTAGGGGCCCCACAATATATTTAAAAGAAAACACTTATTTTTCACTTTTTTCGTTTTTATTTGTATGTGCTGTTACGGTTCGAATACCCTGTCACATGAGGTGTGACCTGACATTTACCATCTGCAGGGTCGAGAATCGTACGCTCCTATTTTTTATATCAGGCTAGCCAAGCCACCCTCACGCAGGATTCAACCAATGAGGATCCTGTATTCAAATCAATATTGGCGTCACCCAAAAGTGGATAAATAGACCCCACGAGGGAAGGAAGGCCACAGTTGAACCTTTACCATCTTGCCTTCAGCATCTTCTGTCCGTAGATTATCCAGACTCACGGTCGAAACTCTTCAATAAATTTATTTGCATTCAATTAATAATCTTCTCCTTAAATTAAAACCCCTTCGAAATTCAGTTATAACATGTGCTATATTTCGGAAGTATTTTTTTCTTTTTAATTACACAATTATTCATTGTGAAGTTTCATATGAAGAAGATTTTTATATAATGTCAATAGTTTTTGAGAAACATTGGAAAACCTGAAACTACTTAATTAATTAAATTTCTTTAAATATTTTTTCAGGTCGGGGGGGGGGGGGGGGAAGGGCGGAAAATTTTAGGGAGGGGAGGGGGGTATGGGGGCCCCCGTGATCTCCCCCGCACCAGGGCCCCCAGGGGGGTTAATCCAGGCCTGTATATAAATCACACTTTTTATAATGTATGTATCCGAGAAAAATGATTTTATACAGTGTAAAAAATGTATTAGATACTTGTGAACAATATTATTTCCGTTACAAAGTTATTAACCCCTGGTGATTGATATAAATGTTCCGTTCAATCGAGTATGCATTTTAATAATTATTCCATAGGAGATGTTGCGATCTTACCGGATGGTCCGCAGCCCCCCAGACATCGTCCGCAGTCCACAATACCGGAGCACGGAGCACCACGTCCAGTCTTCTCTGCGACCTCGCAAAAGCAACACCTATCCCAGAAAATTAAACTCTTTCACCATGAACCACCTGTATCTACTTCCATTGCTCGCGGCTTTCGCTATAGCAGCACCGGTCACGTACGACCAAAGACAAGATGGAGAAGTCAACGTGAGAGCTGATCTTCAGAACTTCGTGATTGTAGCGCTGCTCCCAAAGATAAACGGCGCTGGTTCATTGTTGCTAGACGCGCTGTCCAAAACCATTCCATCTCGCAGGAGGATAAACAACTTACAAAGGCGCCGAACTGAACCAAGTGTGGAGGAAGACCAAGTTGAAGAAGAAGTCTCTGAACAATTCTTGGAGCCGAAGACGCCTTATCAAGTGGACATCAGTCAAGCGAAATCCACTTTGGCGAAGCTTTACCCGGTACAAAGTAAATCTGCTGTGATGGGAAGGAATTCTCAAGCTCGGCATGGATCTGCTACGATCTCTCCGGTGCTTTCATTGTTGAAGACACCTGCTGAAGAAAGTCCAGTGCCAGACGTGCTGCCAGTGAAGGATAATCAGTATGTGGTGAAGCTGGAAGACATCAAGCGTTTGGATGACAAGGAGCTGTCTAAGAACAAGAATGAGGACAGTGGCTTGGTGCTGGTGGGAGCCATGGAGCAATGCGGACCAGGGGCCTTCCGTGATAACCGAGGAATTTGCCAACAGAACAAAGAATAACTTTCATGCCTATTTATTTTTATTGTAAGTAATTTATTCTACAATTTTAAGCACTTGTATACTTGGTAATTATTATCACCAAGCCTTTATTGCAATGTTTTTATTTTATTTACCTGCGCTTGTGTACCTACATTGGTTATTATTTATGTATCAAGGCCGACGTAAATTTCACCTTATTTATGAAAAAAAAATTTTTTTTTTAAAAGCTTGTTTGATTCCTCATCCATATATTTACTCCCAAGTCCTAGTTATTTTTTTAAATCATGTCTATGTTTATGATGCCACATTTTTTTATTAAATGTAAAAAATCAGGAAGGTTCTACTCAAAAAGTTACATTCAGGTCATAAAAAAGCTGTAATATAAAGCTACTTGATCTGTGTCTTGGATTTCAGGTTTTATTAAGCATAATATTTTTTTTTAGGAAATGGGCGTTATGTCTGTATTTAAGTAGATTAATAACCAAGTGGATCGTAATTTTTTTTTTTTGTTTTGATGAAATAAATGTAAGTACCTATTAATAAATAAATAATATATCAGTAGGTAAGTAAGTAAAATAGTCTTGTTTGAATAGGGCTAACCCATAATTTGTAGTCTATTTGGAACTTTGGAAGTTCATCAAGTGAAAATATTTAAGTATTAGAATATTTAATGAGCTTAATTCATTCATACCTACCATTAATATTTTGTAGTAAGTAGGTACATATTTCGAATCCCTACGTACTTTACTATATGTAGAGTACCTACCTACAATACAAAGGAGATTTTTAAAAGAAAAAAAACATGTCGTGTAGGAGTAAATGCAGGCAAATATTTTATTTCAGCACAAACCAATGATAAAGGTTCAACAGTTATTTCTATAAATAAATAAATAATTTAATAAGCGCGACAGATAACAATAAATATTATTATTTTGATTTCACTTTGCTCTTCAATTATGACGATTTTTCCTCAGGAGGGGAAGAAGGAAGTTGGCCAACCGCAGCTTCATTCTGAAAAAAAAATCAGAACATACATATTAGGAAAACCTTACCAAATTTGGATCCCTTGAGATTTTTCACAATGCTTTTGCATTTCCATTACTAAAACAAACATATAGGTCCCAATCTTAGGTCCTGTAATATTTTGATTTCAAAAAGTTAAAAAGTTACAATGAAATATGATACTATCATAATATTTTGCTGCATGTTCATTGAACTATTGAAATAACAGGACTGCAGCTTTATATCAAGTTCAATTTATTTTCGTGACTCAACTTTTTTACAGACCTCATGTGGCTATCTCTTAATTTTTTTCACCGAGATAAAATCCAAATGAGGAGGTACTCGTAATTCTCGAAGTGAATAGTATGTACTTAATAACAAACAAATAATTGTTTGTAATACTTAATTCATTTTAGATTATTATTTTGAAAGTGAATTACAAGGTACTATAAAAGGTATATAATTAAGTGCTAATATTAAAATTTTCGAAATATTCAAAGAGAGAGAAAAAAAATAACAATAGCTACCCCTTTGTTTTTACTGGTTTTTCCGCGGCTGGTGAAGGGGCGGCATCATTTGAAGTGGCATTGGCAGGAGCTGCAGGGTCTATAGATGTGGTCGAGAGGACAGGTTTCTTGTTGGGATCCGGAGTAAGGTCATCATTGGAATATTCTTCCAGCTCAGCCAGGAGCGCCTCCAAATCAATGGCCGAAGCAGCCGCCAAAAATTCTTCAGCAGGCGCCACAGCAATCACAACTCCATCAATGTTAATCCGATAATTCTCAGTTCCATTTTGGCGTTGATCGAAAACGTCTGCGTTGTTATTTCGCAAGGAAGCCGCTTCAGAGACAACTATCAAGATTGCGCTGACGACGGCTGCTTTGAGTAGATGTGCTTGAGAAGTCATGTTGAGGTCGTGGAGTGTGGAAGCCGGCCTCTCTCTTTGCCAATGTCAATAACACTGATGAGCCGAGGCGGCTGCGATAAGACGTAGAGTTCGGTCGCACCAGATCAACTTGAAGAACCGGTAACCCCCGCTAGGAAGGCAGGGGACCTTATTCCGCGCCACTCGGCCATCGAGCCTGACAGTGCACGATATATTTTCCCTGTATTCGAGTCGCTAGATCAAACGGTATATTATCCTACTCGCCATTTTGTAGGTCAGTTATCAGATGCAAGTTCATGTGTAACTGTTTTGCATAGGCCATGTCCGTGATCGGTAAATCGTTGCAAAAATACCAAATTGATCAGGAAATCACGACAAGCTGCAGCAGAGCAAGAGCTTCACCTGAATATGGTACAATGTATAAGCATTACAAGTTAGATGCATGAAATGTAAGCATAATTGGGTACTTACCTATAAGTGAGGTCGTGAATAAGCTACACACATAGTGAAACTTCTTGCCGCGTTCTCCCCCAAGGGGTCGCATGTCGCAAGTGGAACCTATTTATTTTTAAAGGTAAGGGGGGCGGCCTTACGCCAACCACTTCAGTTGAAATGGGGGTTTCCCAGCTCCCGAGGGTCTGGTATTCATTTCTTGTGGAGGCTGAGTAAGCCTTGCCGGAATTTTAATATGGGTCTGAAATTAACACCGAAATGGGAAATCATATATATATATATTTTTTTTAAAGAAATCCTGTGCGGGAGACTCCCTAGATTCTAAAGACTCTAGGGGTCTATGACACTTGTTGTAGTGCCGCAGAGGGGTACGAGCTTGGTCGTCGCTACAAAGCGCCAATACTCAAGCAAGACCCTAGTTGCTGTAAGGCTGGATGGACCTTTGGTGACCGGTCATTGGTAAAGGTTTTTATGATTTTTTTCAACCCAGCGAAGAGCACATTCGAGATATAAATGGTATATTTTTGTGCTCCGCCGGGATCCGAATCCACAACCTTCCATTTACGAGTCCGAAGTGTTGCCACTACGGACTACGGACCGGTCCAATCTGACACCATCGGTGGGGTTCGAACCCGAGCTCTTGGCATGGAATGCAATTAGGTACTCTATCGATCGGACTGCCAACTGAGCTATCGACCGGACACGTGAATTCACAGAGACAAAATTGTGTCGTTACCCGGCCGGGTTGTTAGGGAAAAGGCAAGGACGGCAGTCCCATACAAGGCTAACGTTTGCTCGCCGCGAAAAAAGTTCCCAATCCAAAAATGTTCCTATCTCACTACTACTACAACCATGGATTGTAGTTCATGTTACGTCCTTGCAGTTAGTTGATAAGTATATAGGTACCTATTTTGAAAATCTTGGAACATTTGGTACGTGGCTATGTATTATATTTAGTCGCGAAATGCAATCGGAACATTTTTTTTATTCTTGAAATTTTTTCGCGGCGAACAAACGTCAGCCTTGTGTGGGACTGCCGTCCTTAGCAACCAATAAAAAAAATGTTTGCCTTTTCCCTAGCAACCCGGCCGGGTGACGACATAATTTCGTTTATATCAATTCCCGTGCGCACCTCATTATTAATTCAATAGGTACTTATGTATTGATTTTTGTTTTTTTTTAATGGATAAAATGAACAAAAAGGTTTGTGGATCATATCGCCACCTTAAATAATAATAATAATATCAGGCTAATTTATTTTAAATTACAAATGATAAGAGAGCGCCGTTTTTGTGTGTCATACCTCAAGGGCCCTAAAGGTAAAACTGAACGGGTGCTGAATTCAGAGGCGGCTCGTCATTAGAAATGTTGGCAGTTCATAATTTCTGCATTTACATTTTTTCTTTTATTTTCCATTTTGCTTGGAATGAAAGTTGCAAGAAATACATACATATTATAAATATTTTATTTAGGTATACACGAGAACGTACCTACACCCGTTTTGTTGCATATAACAAACAATTACAACAATTAAATGTATTTGAAGCAAGTTTTTTTTACTAAGCCACATATATAGTGTAACTTCTTGCCGCATTTTTCCCGTGACGAGTGTAACTTATTTATTTTTACAGGTAAGGGGGCAGTCCTTACGCCAACCACTTCGGTTGACGTGGAGGTTTCCCAGCTCCCGTGGGGGCTGACAGTGACGGCCGATGGGTCAGAATATTGGGTGGCAGAAATTTTCAATATAATTATGGCCTACACCTCTTCCCCCACTCCCCCCAATGTACCATACACTTCACGCTGACCGGCCTTGAAAATGTTCGCTGAAATGTTAGCACGAATATTATAATCGATGACTTACATTGTGTAAAAGAGCGCGCCCAACTTTGATGACCGAAATAACCCATATTTTGAATGGTAAGGTAGTATTTTTTCTCCAGTTTAAATTAACACATAAAATTAGGTATTTTTTTCCATAAAATACCAATTCAAAATAATTTTATTTACGGAGATACCTTAAATGGAGATTTCCACTGTTCTTATGAATAAATCCTAACTTTTTTTTATTTCAAAACATTCATTTTGATTAGTTTTATTTTTTCTAGATGAAAATTATTTTTTTAAACTTTTCATTGATTTTTTATAATTATTTAAAAAGTACCCAAATTTTGCATACGATCGTGTAGCTAAAATTGCATTATAATGGTATATTTTCTTTTTAGGATTTGAAGTAATATTTTTTATGTTTGTAATACAATACTTGTTTTATTTTTTCTCCTCCAAGTAATATTTAATAATGGAAAAAGAAAGAGTTCCATACACAATTTTGACTGATTTCAGCGCCATGCGGCCGCTCCGGGAACCTTAGAAAATAATAATTATTCGCGGAGCATTGGCAAAACAAAATTTATTTCGCTGGCTTTACAAAGTTCATATTCAAGAAAATAAAACTTAACGTTGTTACTCGAATAAATCGTTTTGTCAAAATACATCAAAATTATAACGCAAACTTGAAGCGCTGTATAAGACCTAATAGGTTTTTTGTTTACGTTATGATTGAGTTAAAACGTAAAATGTCATACTACATACATATGTGAAAAGACATAGCGACATTGACATAATATATAACTCTAATATACCTATAACTCTGCTAACACAGGAGTTCTCGTGTTTTAAACGTAAAACATTGTTCATTTTATTATAATATATAGAAATTGAGACGCTCGTGAGAGGTGCTGCTTTATTCTTGATACATTATGTGTATGCGCCGCGGCTCAGTTAAAACGTTGACTTTCATACTTGGAGTTTAACTTTCACGTGTTCGCGTCGCTTTGAAACCAAATAATAATACTATTATTATTACTCTATTGGGTGTATGGGAGCTTCCAAATTATTATAGAAATCGAAAACCTTTTTTGGAAATTGTAAATTATCTAGATGTTTATTTTTAAATGTAATTTGTTGTGTATATTCATTGACTTATAGGTTGATTTGCGGCTGACCACCCATGTTGTAGAAAATGGTTCTGCGTGTAAAACGTGTTGTGAGAATGCATCTAATGTGAATCCCCAATGTTGCATATCTTTACAACTTAGATTAGATTAGAATGTTATTAATTACACGCATACCTTGACTTATAGGTTGGTATGGCGCTGACCACACATACTGTAAAAAATAGTTCAGTTGCTCAATGTCACCCCTGTTCCAGGGAAGGTCGGCAAAAGTTGCAGGGCTTATGTTCATTTGAGGTTTTGATTTTTAATTACTAGTACACACTCAGCATTTGTATGTGCGAACTTACAAGTGTCTGTTTGTGGGCATGCATTTGATATGTGTTTTTAATGTTAATATATCTTTGCACTATAGATTGCAGATTATTATTGAACTTTCGTACTTTTTTACTGTATTTGAAGAAATTTGAAAGACATTGAATATATAAATGAATATAAGCCCTACAACTTTAGCCGACCTTTCCTGACACAGGGGTGACATTGGCAAAGTGAACCGGCAAAGTTTTGCGCTTGATAACCACAATCTATAATCTAAGTTGAAAAGGTATGTTAACATTTAAGATTCATATAAAGTGCATTCTCACAAGCACACACTTGTAAAATCGCACTAACAAATGCTGCATGTGTATTTACAAATTGAAACCAAAACCTAAAATCAACCAATCTATCAATCGAGGATCTGGTATATTTAGTATTTACTGGTTTTATATATACATACATTTATATATTTTTTTTAATTAAAAAAAAAATTGTGAAGAGGAATGCAATTCACCAACCTATTCTGCCTGGCCAGAAACAGGTATTAATATCATGATTTAATAATTCATTATTGGTTATTATTAGTGAATGATTAAATAATAATTACCCAATAGCATCTGTTGAACCAGGGTCAAAGTTAAAGTCAAGTGACCCAAGCGGGGATCGAACCAACGTTGTTCCATTCGAAACACGCTAGAAAGATCAGCCCTCTTGGCCCCCGCGGCTATAACCCCGACAAAGGATAAATTACAAGGATAAATGGTATATTTTGTGTGCTCCGCTAGCATTCGAATCCACAACCTTCCATTCAGAGTCCGAAGTGTTACTACTGCACTACGGACTGATAAGATATAAAAGAAGATAAAAAGTGATAAATAAAATGAAAATATTTTTATGGCCAAACTTTATTAATACACTGGTTTGCTATCGCTAGGACCTACACTTTGAAAATATAAAAAAAATACGTACATATACAAAAGATCCGCATCGCACCCTTAATCGTAAAGAGCAATAACTCCGAAATTGGGAAAATCGATTTTGATGTAGAAACGCCTTAAAAATGTGAAAAGAAAAGCTGGAATGTGACAGTCGTTCAATTTGGACGAATATGAATAGGTACATTAACAAGAATAAATAATATTAGGATGATTTATTTGGTAAGCGTTGTTTTTGTGTGTATTACACCTCAAGAGCCCCCTGCGAGCTTGGTCGTCGCTGTAGAAAGCGCCAATTCTCAAGCAAGACCCAGTTGTTGTAAAATTGGTCTTTGGTAAAGGCTTATGAATTTTTCAACCCAGCGAAGAGTAAATTTGGAAATATAAATGTTATATTTTTGTGCTCCGCCGGGATCCGAATCCACAACCTTCCATTTACGAGTCCGAAGTGTTGCCACTGGACTACGGACCGGTCCAAGAAATGCCAACAACACGCGGTGTACCTAGCGGGCACCCATCCAAGTAGCATCCGCGCCCAATGTAGCTTAACTTCGGTGATCTGTAAAGAACTTTAATCTGAGTTTATTACTAAAAGTTAAGTAAATTCAAGTGATGGTAATTGCCATACAAAATTAAAGGTTGAAATCTACTTTTAGATTAATTTCTTATATTTTGAGAAAAAAAGGCCATTTTACCGGTTTTTTGTACATTAGTGCAACAAGTCAAACATGCAAAACATCAAACGTAATTTCCCATCATTCTTATTTTTGGACTTATTGTTCTTTAATTAGAAGCGTGCGATATATGAAAAAAAATATCCACATAATATATTGTGTGAGATAGACGAAAGAGTACTTTGGCATGCCTTTGTTAAAACGACAAAACATGCTCTGGGCACACGTCCTTCGTGTCGATTCAAAATGCAAAAAAAGTTAAATAATTCTAACATAGAATAATACTTGTGTCAAATCATTTCTTTTTGCAATTTTTGATGCATAACTTACTATATGAGCCATGCGGTCGTAAATACTCAACAATAGCGTTTAAACACAAGTTTATAAAAACTAAAACGCTCGCTAAGAGTGTCAAGATAATTTACATTATTTTTTTATGAAACGTAATGCTTGAGTAAGAACATTAAGGTTATACGAGAGCTTAAGAAGATTATTAATATCGGGACTAAAGAACCTCTTTAATTGTTTTATGAAACTAAAATCGTAATTTTATGTCAAATAACTTTGACTCATCATGATTAGATGGCGTTACTCCCCAGCGTTTTAGTTTTTATAAACTTTTGGATAAACGCTATGGCTGTGTAAACGCTTTTAGAATTCACCGGTAGGGCTTAGAAACTTTTCTTAGCCATTTTGTGTTTCTTTTTTATAATACATCAAAAAAATCCTGACTTTGATTAAAAGCAATAAGTTGTACATTTTTAAAATAAAAGTATTTACTTTATTTCGAAATAAATTAATTTATTATTTGTTACACATTTCATTTTTCACAAAATTGTATAGAAAGTAACACAACGCTCCTTGAGAGCGTTTTACTTTTTATATAATTAATTGTGAATCTTCAGATAAAAGATTCAGCACACATAATAGTGTTGTATGAGTGTTGTACACAAACTTTAACAATTTATTGCATCTTGAATACAAACACGGATTTGTGTGCAGAGCATTATTTTTATTTACCAGTGCGACGTTCTGCTGTTCTGCCCTGCTTACCAAAAAGGAAGTATCTGCAAAATATTTGTTTTGAGATAATCTACTTCAAACTTGAGTTTGTTGGGCTAACTTATTTAAATTTAAAGATTTCAGTTTCAATTTTTTACCATGGTTTTTGTGAGTGACCTTTTACGTATAACTATTAAAAAATATGAAAATAAATTAACAATTCATAAAATTATAACACTTACTGCTTTTTGGTTATAAGAAAAACTAAGCATAAAAGCAGTAAGTGACAGATACTACCTACTTTTTTTCTTAGCAAATGTACAATAGGGAAGTTGCAGTGGTAGGGAAAACGGTTGAAAATAATATGGTTGTGTAGAGTAAATTTCAAGGATCACAACCATATATTTTTTAAGTAGTAAAAATAAAGATATCATTGATAATTTTGAAAAATAAAATGCGGAGAATTTTAATCCCGCCAAAAAAGCAATGTAAACGGCTGGGGACGTGTGTCGTCATTTTGACGACAAACGTCGCTGTCAAACTGACTACCTGGGCCATTTGACACCTAAACTCCGAAGATCTGACGTCATATCCGCCCGAATAAAGCAATGACCTGTTTTAGCGGAAATGGAAAATACGCGAATTTTAAAGAGCTATAATTTAAAAATTAAGGCACATATAATTTTTTTAAAAACGCCAATGCATTTAAAAAAATATAGCCTACCATTTTATGAAATAAAATAAAAAAGTGCAATTAATAATAATAATAATAATTGGACAATTTGTATACAGCGCCGTTTAGTGGCACTAGCCACCCCAAGGGCGCTTTTATGTGTTGAAGCTTCTGTTAAACAAATGTGTCTTAAGCAACTTCCTGAAACTGCCAACACTGGTCTCTGTTCTCAACTCCAGAGGTAGACTATTCCAGCAGGATGGACCAGCCGAACTAAAAGCCCTGTCTCCGAAACCAGTTCTGTTCCGTCGAAGAGGCAGTTGAAGCCTGTTTACGGCGTCACTCTGTGCAGAACGAAGAGTGCATCGTTTTCCACCTATCTGGTCGACTCTGCACAATTCACACAAGTACGATGGGGCAACTCCTCTGAGGGCATTAAAAACAGAAACACATATTTTGTACTCAATCCTCTCTGGGACTCGCAGCCAATGAAGGCGCCGCAACAGAGGAGAGACATGGTCAGTTTTTCGTCCTCCTAAAAGTAATTTGGCTGCAGCATTAAAGACGGACTGCAGTCTAGACTGCTGAAACCTTGGAAGACCCCAGAACAGACCATTGCAATAATCCAGTCTCGACACAACAAAGGACGCAATGAGAATCTTAGCAGCTTCGGATGTCAAACAGTTTCTGACCCATCTCAACTGCCTCAGGTGAAAAAAACAGGAGCTCACAGTCGAGCTTATTTGCGTACTCATGGAGAGAGTGTTGTCAAGATGGACCCCAAGAAACTTAATTGAGCTAGATGGATATACATCCAGGCCCATTACTTTAATTGGTGAAGAGCCAAGCAAGTGTTTCCTACCAGGAGACGACATCCAGATGAATTCTGTCTTGTCTGGATTCATTCTAAGGCGACACCTTGCCATCCACTCAGCCACCACTTCAATGCACCGGACCATCTCAAGACTACAGGCATCTGTCATAGATGGCTGACAGAAACGACAAAGTAGAATATCATCAGCATAAGAATAGTAGCTGGTGCCGTTCATCAGTACAGTGCTCTCAAGATCATTTGTGTACAGGGTAAAAAGTAAAGGCCCGAGCACAGATCCCTGAGGCACACCACAGTCAATTACCCTATTAAAGAGGCAGTAAGTGCTTTATTTCTGCTTAAAGTGATTTTTATAGCAATGAAACAAAGCAGGTTAACTTAAATAATTTACTTATCTAATCTAAGCTGCAGAGATTTATATCAATTCTAATCTAATCTAATGTAAGTTGCAAAGATATGTTACATTGGAGATTCACATTACATGCATTCTCACAACCAGACACGTACAAGTTTGCGCTTGCACATGCCTCATGTGAACCTACAACATAAAAACCAAATCTCAAATGGACATACACCCTGCAACTCTTGCCGTCCTTCCCTGAGACCGGGGTGATATTGGCAAATTGAACCATTTTTACAGCATGGGTGGTCAGCCGCATACCAACCTATAAGTCAAGGAACATACACGACAATTTAAATCAATAAATAATCATTTCTATGGACATCAAAACTAAAACAAATTCCAATTTTATAAACCCAAGCCGCCAACATTACAGATCAACCGCCATTTCTATCTTTCCTTACATACTTCTTTCATTTCCTCCAGTCTTTGGTAAAGGTTTATGAATTTTTCATCTCAGCGAAGAGCAAATTTGAAAATATAAATGGTATATTTTTTGTGCTCCGCCGGGATTCAAACCCACGCCCTTCCATTCTTGCCACATATACTTTCTTCGTCAGTCTTTCCTCATTCATTCTCTCCATATGCTCAAACCATCGAGTATGTAGTAGTTATGTAATATTATATAGAAAGAAGTACTTAAGCAAAATATTTTTTTTTTGAGATACGAGGTTTTGAAAGTAAGGCGACGATATTCTGACACCGCGAAATAATTTATGTTTTGCCAATGAATCTTTCTAGTGGAATACCTGTATATACGTATTTTACTAAACCACAGCCACTCGTGCATTTCCGTCGATATACGAAGATATACGAGTATACCCGAAGTGTAAAATTCTCGTAACTATAGGAAATAGACCGCATGCGAAAAATGTATCGAATCTTAAACAGCATCTCGAGCTGGCGTTTTGGTTTTCATGCATTTTTGTACCTGTTTGGTCCAGTTTTAACGTAAACGCTTGAACTCCGTTACACCTAAATTTCGGACTCATAATTTTTTGGTTAAAAACGGAGGAGATATTATATTTAAAGCCAGTTCACGAATCCGCCACAGTTTATCCGTGGCGCCAAAGACTGGATCATTTTTTGTATGAAAATCTTTCTTTTTCCATTATTAATTATAAATTAGAGGAGAAAAAATAAAACAAGTAATGCATTGAAAACATAAAAAATATCACTTCAAATCCTAAAAGGAAAATAAACCATTAAAAGACGAATTTAGCTACAATATCGTATGCAAAATTTGGGTACTTTTTAAATAATCATAAAAAAACAATGAAAAGTAAAAAAAAACAACTAACAAGTAGAAAAAATAAAACTAATCAAAATGAATGTTTTGAAATAAAAAAAAGTTAGGATTTATTCATAAGAACAGTGGAAATCTCCATTTAAGGTATCTCCGTAAATAAAATTATTTTGAATTGGTATTTTATGGAAAAAAATACCTTATTTTATGTGTTAATTTAAACTGGAGAAAAAATACTACCTTACCATTCAAAATATGGGTTATTTCGGTCATCAAAGTTGGGCGCGCTGACCTCTCAATCACCCTTAAGTTATATACTTCAGCAACGACATCTGGCCATGATCAGTCAAAGTTATTTGACATAAAATTACGATTTTAGTTTCATAAAACTTATTAAAGAGGTTCTTTAGTCCCGATATTAATAATCTTCTTAAGCTCTCGTATAACCTTAACGGGGATGATCGCCGTCGGTAAATCCAAATTAATTCACTTCATAACAACACAGCAAAACATAGCACTTAAAAACACTTCACATAAAACCTTTTCCTTCACACCAACACCATTTAATAATTAATCTCCCTCACAGCTTTTACATGAATATTTGTTTATTTTATCTACCTCACAAATGAGTGTTAATTATAAATTTACATAAGAAATTCAATATCGTCACTTAAAATACGAAAATATATTAAAGGGACTAAGGTCTGCCTCCGGAGAAAAATCCAACTTAACTGAATTTAAATTAAATTAAGATTATGGAGCAGGAGGAGGAAAGATCTGTGACATCATCTTGTACTTACATTCTTAAAAATAACAAGAATGAATTGTTCTGCAAGATTAGCAAGTTCAGAGATTTGCAACCTTTGACAAAACTAATCATCCATACTTTAAAGTATGGATGATTAGTTTAAAGAGATATTTTAAAGTACGTTATAGTGGAGAATATGAGTGATGGTACAAAAGAGTACAATTGGGCGTATAGCTGGGCAAAGAGTTTAGTTGAGCATCTACAAATAATGGACGATTCACGACTGATAAAAATAGTGCACAAAGATGATCCCCAAGGAAAGCGTGGAAGAGCAAGACTGACAAATTAATAAATTGATTAAATAAGCAACATTTAAAATTATTGAAATCTGCAGACTGAAAAAAATAGGAGAACTCACGAAGAAAGTAGGGAATGCTGAGAATATAAAAATAAATATGCAATCACAGAACAGAGTAAAGACGCTGACTGACGCTGACCGCCACTAGCGTAGAGATGGTTGGTTTCATATCAGTTAAAACACAGTTTATCCATTTGTATTATTTTGCTTAAAATGCTCGAAAAAACACTTGTTGACCACGACTGAATATTTTTCACTAGGAATGGAATCCTCAAGCAAATAATAAAAACGTCGATAAATTAAAAAGTAATGAGTTTTTGTCGGGCTTAACTTGATCTTAAAATAAACAATTTGTATCCTGGCTAACAATAAAGCATTGTATTTGAATTATATTTTAAGTATAGAGCTTTATGGTAAAACACAAACATACTTTATGCGAAGATTTTTATTGATACTAAAGCAGCATCTGTTGTGAGCGTTTCAGTTTTCATTATTTTTTTTGTAAACACAATAGTTAAGTGTCAGGAAATACTTTATAGTTTTGTTTTAAATGACGAATATTGAAGTCTTTTAAACAAAGAGTTGGATATGCTCTGAACATAAGAGTTCCTTTGGTAGAATAAAAAAAAAAGTTTTGTCACAATTCTTCTCCGTTCATGTCATGTCACTTACCTAGGAAAAGCGTGCAGTGCCGGAGCTGCTATCTAAAAATGTACAGGCACCTCAGTATTCACCGTTTGAGCTGTTTTTTCAATAAATGTATGGACTTCATAAAAGGAAGTATGGGGCATTGCCACATATGCACGCGATAATATTATACATTTAAATACCTAGCAACTCGTAGTCTTTACATGTTCGTAGAGCTGTATAATATGTAAAATAATGATAAATGTAAAATAGGACTTGACACAGAGGATATTTTATGGGGAACAAAATTGTAAGTGATGGGTCGTGGCATTCTTACAGGAGGTGCAATGCACCGATGCACCTTAGCTGGAGCCGCCACTGGTGCTGATTGACTGATTGGAGAAATTGTGGATAAAACATTTTATTGGATGTAATAACTTCTTATAGTAATTAGTAAGTGAACTAAATCTAAGGCAGTGCACATGAAAAAAATCTTACAGGATTTTCCCACATTATATGTGTTTTCTCTCGCAGAAAATAGGTGCATTTATCTGAGAATACCATGTTGGTTAAATATGTAAATTATTTAGTTTTATATCTTCAAGCTTTTAATATCAGCTAATATAGCAGGGACATGCACAGCATTTCCAGCGTGGGTAGGCAACAATATGGAATGTTACCGTTTAGGAAGGATCACTTATTAATTTATCATAAAAAAACTGTGCTATAACATAAGTACGTACCTAACTTGCAGTTTCAAGGTCTTTTTCCGTTAAAATTCACTTCAAAACACTTGAGTCTCGGATTAAAAAAAAAAAATTAGACTGATTTATTTGTTGAGCGCTGTTTTTGTGTGTATCACACCTCAAGAGTCCTCAGATCCTTGTTTTGTAATTAATTAGATAAGTAGGACAATAACATTTCGTCGGTCCGTAGTCTGTTAACACTGACTCGTAAATGGAAGGTTGTGCGTTCGAATCCCAGCGGAGCATAAAAATTATCCCATTTATATTTTCAAATATGCTCTTCGCTGGGGAAAAAATTAATATACCTTTACCAAAGACCGGTCACTAAAGGTCTATACAGCCTTACAGATACTGGGTCTTGCTTGAGAATTGGCGCTTTCTACAGTGACGACCAAGCTTGCAGCAGGGCTCTTGAGGTGTGATACACGCTAGGGATGGGCGAAATATATCGATATATCAAAAGTACCGATATATATTTTTTTAAATATCGATATATTCATCGATATTAGAAATATCGATATTTTTTTTCAAGTATCAAAATCGTATCAAAAACGATATTTTTTGCAAATGTGAGTTTGCCCCCCACACTTTATAGGTGGTTGTGTTTTGAAGCCAACATTTTTACGTAGCAACTGCGTAGCAAATTGCATGTCTCCTCTCCCCCCCCTGTCGACAGATTTTTTAACTCTAAAAAAAATCGAAATTTTGAGACGTTACGCACGGCTGGCACGGCTGAGGTCCTGAGTACTCTGTGGTCCTGATGATGTTGCACAGAATATGGGGATGTTGTCTCACAAACCGCGTTTCCCAAAATGTATAGAATAGGTAGGTAGGGTCAAGTAGGCAACAGTAGCTCAGTATTTTTCAGAGAGCTAAAAGAAATTTTACACAAAAACATTTTATGTGTGTAATGTTTACGAATTGAATCATTTATTTCAGTAGGTGATTTGTAGAAAAACATTTGCGTGGAGTGTAATGCTAAATTTCTTATTTTTTTATTGTTTGCTAAGGACCGCAGTACCCATACAAGACTGATACTTATTCGCCATTTATTGGTCCGGTAGATAGCTCAGTTGGTAGAGTTCTTGCATTCCATGCAGAGACCTAGGGTTCAGATCCCACAGAGGGTGTCAAAAATGATTTCCCATTTCGGTGTTTATTTCAATCCCAAAATAAAATACCTGTAAGGTTTACTCAGCCTTCACAAGAAATAAATATCAGCCCTCTCGGGAGCTGGGAGACCTGAAGTGGTTGGCGTAGAGCTGGCCCCCTTACCTGTAAAAATAATAGGTTCAACTCGCCCCCTTCGGGGATACTGCGGCATGAAGTTACACTATATGTGTGGCTTAGTTGCGTGTAGGTCAGCCATGAATTGACATAGACAATATTGTGTCATCACCCAGCCGGGTAAACTAGCAAGTTAAAAGGCACTTTCATGGATAAGTGTGACATTTGCCCGCTGAGAAAAAGTTCTCATTTCAAATTTGTGCGGAGTCCACTACCGGTGCAATTTATTGTTTTTTTTTTTTTAATATTTCTTCTGAAGAATGCATAGGACTCTGGGTCACACATCTTAGTGGCTTGGGTCCTTAGCAATCAATAAACAAAATATTTCTTCACCATTTCTCAAGTAACCCGGCCGAATAAGGTTCTATTTTCTGTCTATGATTTTTTCTGAATCCAGTGTACGTAGATAGTACTTTACCTGTGAAAGCAAGCTTCCACTCACCACATGCGACCCCTTCAGAGACAAAATGGTAAAAAGTTGCAGACTATGTGTAGCTTAGTTTTTTAAAAGGAAGGAATAAAATGTTACCATACTCAAAATATTTGTTCTATTGAAATCACATATTTATATAGTTAAAGTTTTATCTTCACTTCTAGCAGTATTCCTTCCTGTGGAAACTTTATAGATATCCATTAAAAAAAATTAAAACATAATAATAAACACTGTTTGATTCTAGCTATTTGTTAATTGTTCAACAAAAAAATCAATACTGAGTTGAACTGGTATCGGCATCTTGAATAAATAAACCAAAATTAAGAATTATTAAATGAAGTATAATTGCAAAGTGAAATTGATAAGGATGAAACAAACTAAAGTATTAGCAAAGTGTAGGAAATTTACCAAGAACAGCTTATGTAAATTTACAAGACTGTATACCAGGGGTGGCCAACTTGATTATATCCAAGAACTACTGCATATAGGGTTGCCATACGTCAGGATTTGTCCTGACATGTCAGGATTTTTAGGCTCTTGTCAGGATTGCGACCGGATTTCTGAAGTGTCAGGATTTTTCATTTTTTTAATAAAGTACCTACAGCAGATTTTTTATAAAAAAAAATATTAGAAAGTTGTACAAAGGGTAATGTTATTACTAATTTGAGTAAATTACACAGCACAATAAACTTAAACAGAAACATAATCATTTTTACCAACTTGAAACTAATCAGTTTTATCATATTTACTCTGAGATGATGCAAGTAGGTTTTTGTCCTTAATTATTATTTTATAAAATTCTTGGTACGTCGTGTGTTTTTAAATTGTACCTACTGGGTTAAAAGCAAAGCCCAGATTGAAGATGCGGTTAGTCGGTTTCTTTCCTTTGACCATTGAGCTCCCATTATAGTAAAACACTCTTTCCACATTCGCGTTTTGGGCTGTGATAGCAAATACATATTGACAAATACGCAATAACTCAGGTAATCTTGCAACACCTATGTTCTTGAAAATTTTTACCCATAACATATGGAGCATTACATCAAAAAATGCATCACAACAAAATGTCAGCACTTTTCTATGGAAATTAGGCTTTTTGTCAGGACTTTTAAATTTTTCATCTGGTATCCCTAACTGCATACTGATGAAACCCTGTGCGCTCCACCAATTACATACCTCTTGAACATTACATACCTCTTGAACATTACATACCTCTTGAACATTAAATGAAACAGCATAGTTCAGTTCACAATTATGTAGTATTTTTTATTTCATTATGAGTAAGGGAAATATAAAACTGAACATCTAAAAATCTAAATGTAAATCTAAGCTGCAAAGATATGTATCATTTGAGATTCATATTAAATGCACATTAATAATAATATTAAATACACATGCCGCATGTGGACCTACAATATAAAAAACCCAATCTCAAATGAACATAAGCCCTGCAACTCTTGCCGACCTTCCCTGAAGCAGGGGTGACATTGGCAAAGTGAACCATTTTTTACAGTATGGGTGGTCAGCTAACTCAGAAACTACTTATTTATATTAGTGTGAGCGATTCTCCTTCAAGTCTGCTCGAACCCTGACATATTTTTTTGCATTGCCAAGATCGATAGACTAAATAATAGTCACGAACAGTACTTAGTAGTCACAAAATTTTTACAGCTAAGTACGGGATCATGTGATACGGGACCTACAAGATGGCAGATAGGCTACGAAAAAATGGCATAAAAAAAATTAAATTAAATTAGGCTGATTTATTTGGTGAGCGCTGTTTTTGTGTGTATCACACCTCAAGAGCCCTCTGCGAGCTTGGTCATCGCTGTAGAAAGCGCCAATTCTCAAGCAAGACCCAGTTGTTGTAAGGCTGGATGGACCTTTTGATGACCGGTCTTTGGTAAAGGTTTATGAATTTTTCATCCCAGCGAAGAGCAAATTTGAAAATGTACATGGTATATTTTTTGTGCTCCGCCGACATTCAAACCCACAACCTTCCAGTTACGAGTCCGAAGTGTTACCATCTGGACTACGGACCGGTCCATATGTACTTACTGTAATTCAATGTAAATTCACTTTGAAAACAAATTACCTGAATTTTCTTATAAAATGCAAAGAAACGTTTTCCCCGACCTATTATGTATGTATAGAAATCATCTGGTACGAGTATATTGGCGAAGCTTCTTCTGGATTTTAATGATAATATTGGAAATCTTCCTTTGGAGGAGTTACAAGATTTGAGCGAGATAAAGAAATTGACATTGATCCAACTCCAACAGAAGATTCAGCTCCTAAGCCGAAAGCTCGGGGGATTTTAATTTGCAACAACACATGCAGCATTTTTAAAGGCGAACTGACCAGTTTCTGTTTGAGGCCTTGCACTTAACATGAATCTTAAATGTTAACATAGCTTTGCAACTTAGATTATAGCTCACAAGAAAATAGTTAATGTCCGGAGTGTGTTAGTTTATGTGATTTCATAATCACACTGATCACAAGCAAATGGTTTAAGTCCAGGGTGTGTTAGCTTATGTCTTTTCAAAGAATGTGACATTGAAGCTTTATATTCACACTGATCACATGCAAATGGTTAATGTCCAGAGTGTGTTCGTTTATGTGATTTCAAACTGCCTGACCATAAACGCAACTAAAACGCAACTAAGCTACACATATAGTGTAACTTCTTGCCGCGTTATCCCCGAAGGGGTCGCATGTGGCGAGTTGAACCTATTTATTTTTACAGGTAAGGGGGCCGGCCTTACGCCAACCACTTCAGATGAAGTGGGGGTTTCCCAGCTCCCGAGAGAACTGGTACTCATTTCTTGTGAAGGCTGAGTAAACCTTGCCGGCATTTTTATTTTGGGGTTTGAAACAAACACCGAAACGGGAAATCATTTCTGACACCCTCGCCTCGGCGGGATTCGAACCCGAGCTCACGGCATGGAATGCAAGCACTCTACCAACTGAGCTATCGACCGGTCAGGTAGTTCTATAATCACCGGACCATGTAGTTCTATAATCACACTGATCACATGCAAACGGTTTATGGCCAGAGTGGGCAAGTTTATGACTTTTCAAAGAACCTGCTATGAAGTTTTATAATCACACTGATCACATGCCTTTCACTGGAAACCCAAATATCAAAAACAGTAAGTGATGGAATGTTCCAGATTAGATTGATCAGGAACATCAGGAGATGCTTGCCAGTCGAGGAAACCAAGGCTCTTGTTGCTGCATTTGTGCTCTCCCGGCTTGATTACTGTAATGGGATATACAGTGGCTTGCCACTTGTACAGCTGGGCAGACTTCAATCTGTGCTTAATGCTGCGGCACGTTTGATCTGTAATTTAAAAATTACTGAGCACATCACACCCTCACTCAGGGATCAGCTTCATTGGCTGAAAATAAAGGAGAGGGTGGAGTACAAGGTCTGCTTAACTGTATTTAAGTCCTCGCAGAACATTGCGCCACTGTATATCTCAGAGCTATGTGTGGGGGACACAGTAGAGGGTAGGCGGGGTACCCTGAGGTCTGCATGCAATACTGCTGTGAATAGATTCAGGGTTCCCTGCAGAAGCAACATGGCCAATTATTTAGATCGTGCCTTTTGCATTGCTGGCCCTCTGCTGTGGAATGCCTTACCTCACGAGCTGAGAGCTGTGGAGAGTACAAGTGAATTAAGTCAGGATTGAAGACATGCTTGTTCAGGAGGGGCTATGGCTCTGCAGTGCCCTTGCAGTGAATTCACAAAACGGCACTAAACATATTGTCAATTTATTTATTATTATTATGCCAACGGTTTATGGCCAGAGTGGGTTAGTTTATGCCTTTTCAAAGAACCTGACCGTGAAGTTTTATAATCACACTGATCACATGCCAACGGTTTATGGCCAGAGTGTGTTAGTTTATGTCTTTTCAAAGAATCTGACTGTGAAGCTTTATAATCACACTGATCACATGCAAATGGTTTATGGCCAGAGTGGGTTAGTTTATGCCTTTTCAAAGAACCTGACCGTGAAGTTTTATAATCACACTGATCACATGCCAACGGTTTATGGCCAGAGTGGGTTAGTTTATGCCTTTTCAATCTACCTGACTGTGATGCTTTATAATCACACTCATCACAAGCAAATGGTTTATGGCCAGAGTGTGTTCGTTTATGTGATTTCAAACTGCCTGACCATGTAGTTCTATAATCACACTGATCACATGCAAACGGTTTATGGCCAGAATGGGCTAGTTTATGACTTTTCAAAGAACTTAACTGTGAAGCTTTATAATCACACTGATCACATGCAAATGGTTTATGTCCAGAGTGTGTTCGTTTATGTGATTTCAAACTGCCTGACCATGTAGTTCCATAATCACACTGATCACATGCAAACGGTTTAAGGCCAGAGTGGGCTAGTTTATGACTTTTCAAAGAACCTGACTGTGAAGCTTTATAATCACACTGATCACATGCCAATGGTTTATGGCCAGAGTGGGTTAGTTTATGCATTTTCAAAGTACCTGACTGTGAAGCTTTATAATCACACTTATCACATGCCAACGGTTTATGGCCAGAGTGGGTTAGTTTATGCCTTTTCAAAGAACCTGACTTTGAAGCTTTATAATCACACTGATCACATGCAAATGTTTTACGACCAGAGTGTGTTAGTGTATGTGATTTCAAATTACCTACAGCTGTAGCTTTAAAATCACATTGATCACATGCAAACGGTTTATGGCCAGAGTGTGTTAGTTTATGTCTTTTCAAAGAACCTGACTGTGAAGCTTTATAATCACACTGATCACATGCAAATGGTTTTTGTCCAGAGTGTGTTAGTTTATGTTTTTTCAAATAATCTGACTGTGAAGCTTTATAATCACACTGATCACATGCAAATGGTTTATGTCCAGAGTGTGTTAGTTTATGTCGTCTCAAATTCTTTAAGTGCACAGTCTTATAATCACATTGATCACATGCAAGTTTATATCCAGAGTGTGTTAGTTTATGTGATTTCAAAATTTTCAGCCGTATAGCTTTAAAATCACATTGATCACAAGTAAATGGTTTATGTCCAGAGTGTGTTCGTTTACGTGATTTCAAATTGCCTGACCGTGAAGCTTTATAATCACACTGATCACATTCAAATGGTTTATGGCGAGAGTGTGTTAGTTTACGTGTTTTCAAAATATCTGACCGTGTAGATCTATAAGCGCACTGGTCACAAGCAACTGATTTATTTTCAGAGTGATTTAATGCATGGATTTTGAAACTATGTACCTGCGTAGTTCTATAACCACAGTGATCACAAGCAAATTGCTTCTGTCCAGTGTGTTTCAATTTGTGTCGTTCAATATTACATTTCCACACTGATTTGAAACTACACTCATTGCAAAAATAGTGAGTGCTCTTGTTCACATCCCCTTGTTCACCTCTAATGTGAGTGCTGGTTTCCTGTTGATCTGTTGAGGTGGATGGCCCGCTCTCTGAGGTTGTGTGTCTGTGATGGTGGCTCTTGCTTGTCCCAGTGTGCTCCAGCTCGCAGCAACTGAACAACTGATGGATCCTCAACAGTTTCTTTTGATTGGCCTTGTAGCTGCAGGCATGGCACACATGTTCCAACCTGACTGGATCATCTGAATACCGCGCAATGTCGATTCTGTCCACACCTTCGCAGGATTCCTTCAGTAAACCAAGAGGTGGAGGGGCAGAGTCCTCTCTCTTTATATTTCCAATTACTGAGTCCTCAGCTTCCCATTCCTCCTCACGAGCCAGTCTCTCTTGCTTCACGTCGCTCTCTTCAATGTCGATTTTTTCACACGAGAGCAATAGTTGTGCATCCATAGCCCCAGAGACCAGCTCCTTCTCAAGTTTCACAACTGCTTCCATTTTAATCACTTTTAAAAAACAGAAACCAAACATGAAATCTCTTTAAAAAGTAAAAACACGAAAAATCACCGATGAGCAACCAGCCTGACAGCACAGAGTATGTGCCTAGGGATGTGCGAAATATATCGATATATCAAAAGTACCGTTATTTTTTTTGAAAAATATCGATATTTCTCTCGATATTAGAAATATCGATATTTTTTTTCAAGTATCAAAATCGTATCAAAAACGATTTTTTTTTTCAAATGTGACTGCTCCCAACACTTAATAGGTGGCTGTGTTTGGAAGCCAACATTTTTACGTAGCAAATCGCAAGTATCCCTCCCCCCGTCGACAGACTTTTTGGCCAAAAATTGCGAAATTTTGAGACCTTACCCGTCAGCGACCGATATTTTTTCTTTGAAAATTTCGATATTTTTTTTCATCGATATATCGAAATAGCGATATTTTTTCCTCGATATATTTCGATAGTGTTTAAAAATATCGATTCGATATATATCGATATTTTTTTCTCATTTGCCCATCCCTACACGCAAAAACAGCGCTCACCAAATAAATCATGCTAATATTATTGTTTGTATTGAGATTTCGCCACTGCTATAATATGGTATATTCTAGATTATTTTTAGAGAATAAAAAATAAGGTATGTTTCATAAGAGATTTATTGCAATTGGTTTTAATTGAGTAGGTATCAAAAACTACAATATAGTTATTTAAAAATACAAAGATGGTAGAATATACGTAAAAAGAAAAATACAGGTAAGTAGGCATTAATACCTACCTATTGAACAATAACAAAATTATTCAAAAAGAAAAAAAAAACATGAAGCATCAAATAAAAAAAGAAATATCATTACAATTTATAAAAAAAATATAGAAAATGGAGAGTTGCTGCAAAAAATGATGAAAAAAATTACACATTTTGAAGGAAAAATTCTATTTTTGTACATTACACCCATACATCAATAAAATCTGTAAATGTTTAAAAAATAGCAACATAAAATGGAAGACAATGCAAATTAAGAAGAATCTTCTATAAAAAAGTGAGATATACTTATATATATGTTTACAATAACTAAGTAATATAAACTAAAATTTTAATATCAGGTTAACGTTTATGCTTATACATATTTAAAACAGTATTCTATAAGTGAGGGTATTTTTCTCATTTTTTTTCAAAATGAAATAATTAACTAACATTTTTGTGCTCCCTATTTTAAGGCTAAGAATATATGTATACTTTGTCTTAACTCAAATAAAGTGTCAACTTTGTATAAAATATGTTTGTATAAAACTAAACTAAGGCACATTTAAAAAATATAATTTAGAAATCTTTTATCCCTAAGTAGTCATTTTGCAATTTGAATTAAAAATATTACACATTCAAAATTATATAGAAAAACAAATGATGGTTAAAATATATTTGTACATTATTGGTCAGTCAAGATTGCAAAAGTTGCCAGAAAGAAAAAAATATTGTGCGTGAATGATGAATGAATGCCCACAAATTATTTAACCATTTACAAAACTTATATATAAATGTAATTTTTATATTTAAATGTAATTTTTTATTCATATTCCTTGAATTATAGGTTGGTATGAGGCTGACCACCCATACTGTAAAAAATGGTTCACTTTGCCAATGTTACCCCTGTTTCAGGGAAGGTCGGCAAAAGTTGTGGGGCTTATGTTCATTTGAGGTTTGGATTTTATTTGTAAGTACACATTCAGCATTTGTAAGCGCGAACTACACTTGTTGGTTTGTGGGCTTACATCTGAGAGCTTTAAATGAATATATCCTTGCAACTTAGATTATATATATATATATATAAGGATAATTTATTTTAATGTACACATAATTAAAGAGCGCCGTTTTTGTGTGTGTCACACCTCAAGGGCCCTCTCAAATCACGGATAAGATTTCTTGTAAAGATGTGTCTTTAGTGCTCCTTTAAAGACACCAACAGTCTTTGCCTTCCTCACATTAGGTGGCAGTCTGTTCCACTCCATTGGTCCCGCAAACCGGAAAGCACGGTCCCCAAAATTAGTGCGTGTCTGACGGTGTGGCTGAACCAAGTCCACCACGCCATCCCCTGCAGATCTGAGCGTTTGGCGCCTCAAATCCCTCTCAACGGGTGTAAACATGTCAGCCAAATATGAAGGAGCTGTACCATTTACAGCCTTATACACCATCAGACAAACACGGTAGACCACCCTCTCCGGAAAACGAAGCCAATGCAGTTTCCCTAACAATGGAGTAATGCGAGTAAATTAAGACATCCCGAATATGAGTCTTGCCGCTGAATTCAGCACAGACTGAAGACGGTTGAACTGCTTTTTCGGCTGACCTATGTACAGCGTTGAGCAATAGTCAACTCGTGACATCACAAAGGCATTCACCAGGGTCTTGACTGCTCCCGACGGTAAACATCTCCTGATCGCCTTTATCTGGCGAAGTTCAAAAAATGAGGAAGATACAGTCGAGTTCAATTGCTCTCCCATTGTGAGGTTCCGAGCCAGTGTGACTCCTAGAAGTCTGACTGAGTCGGAGGGCTGAATCAGCTCTCCCCCAATGGAGAGTGGTACTCGAGTTGTCAAAAGATGATCACGCCTGGTTGTAGCCGCCCACATCACTTCTGTCTTACCCATGTTAAGGATTAGGCCATTGCTTGTCATCCATTCACCAATCTCCGCAATGCAAGCTGCCACCCTGTTACTGAGAGTTTGTGCCATATGTGGCTGACACTGAGAGTAAATTTGCCAGTCATCTGCATATGCATGTGTAATGAGGCCCCATTTCTCAACTATACTCTCAATTATAGATTATATTATAGATATGAAAAGAAATGTTATTTCTAAATTTCCTTGACTTAGAGGTTGGTGTATGAGGCTGACCACCCATACTGTAAAAAGATGGTTCACTTTGCCAATGTCACCCCTGTTTCAGAGAAGGTCGGCAAGAGTTGCAGGGCTTATGTTCATTTGAGATTGGGTTTTTATATTGTAGGTCCACATGCGGCATGTGTCAGCGCAAACTTATATGTCTCTGCTTGTGGGAATGCATTTAATATGAATCTCAAATGATATATATCTTTGCAACTTAGATTTAGATGTCAGAATTTTATCAGCCATTTTGTAGGAGAGCAGAAAGGAAAAAAAATACATTAGAAAACAAATTGAGTGTCCATATACAGTTTTCTTTTTAATTAAATAATTGCTTCTATGTGAATAACCTATAAGCTGTGATAATCTATGAGATCATAAAAAATACTATGTAAAGTTATACAGTAAAATATTTATACGTAAAAAGAGAAAAATATAATAAGTACAAATGAAGTCTGAACATCAAAGATGTGGCTGGTTCTTAGCTATCAGTAAGAAATATTAGTCAGTTATTTGGTGCTATTTGCCGGTGGAGTGACATCACATTTTTTTTGTCTTGACTCTATTGTAGTGTGATTTATTTTGGTGAATAGAATGTCATGGAAAATCAATGAGAAATTTCCTTCTAATTACTCACAATGAGATATCTATCCTCAAGAATATTTATTTCTGCTTCATAAAAAAAGACAGAATATTACGCCTGTTATTGTGAAAGTGTTACATAGATATGTTAAATAGTCGCTGGGATGGTCGAGCAGATAAGACGTTGGCACTCGAATTTGTGCGTTATTGATTCTACCGCTGGTTCGAACACCGCATGCGACATGTCCAATTGACTATAAATTCTATCTGGTTCAACAAATGTCATTGGGTGATTATTAATTAATAATTCATAATTTTAATACATGTTTTTAACCAGGCAAAATGGGTTGTTGAATTGCATTCCTCTTCACAAATCTATTTAAAAAAAAAGATAAAACAATTATTTTTCTGTACAAACTGAGGAAATAAACAAAAAGTAAGGATGAGATTCTCAGTGGTGCCTTGTCCTATTGCTTTTGGATGGAGTGTATGTGTGGTCCTGTGCCGCTATGAGGTGTACCATCGCCTGGAAGGGGTCCTCCCTCTCCTGCTGGTGTCTCCAAACAGAGCAACTTAGATACGTCTGCATCTTGTTCTTCTGCAAGTCCTGCGCAGCTTCACACAGCGTTATGGCATGCTTCCATATCCCCTTGGTCACTGTAAACACAAAGTAAATCTTAAACGCTCGTCGAGGTCATCATTTCACATTTTATTATTGTTTTTTGATAAGTGTTGTTTTTGCCAAAGTAAGTACAGGAGAGTGTCCCCAATCCTCGCCCCTTCTCTATGGTAAATGAAGCAATACGGTTGAAGAATGTTTCTCAAAAAATCAATGGCGATTTCAGAAGCAAGTGAGCTTTAAATAAGGACACTAGCCAACTACTACATTTGGCAGACTGGAAAGCCGCAGTGGTAGACAGGAGGAGTTGGTGGTGAAGGCTAATGGAGGCCAAGGGGAGATATGAGCTGTAGGGCCATCCAAGAAGAAGTGAGCTTTAAATACTGTGAGCTGAAAGCAACAAATGTGATAGCCACAACATTATGTTTCTTTATAGACTGAAGGACTGTACTCTCCATATAAATACAAACATCTTAAGTAGAAGAGTTATGCAGACTTCTGATTTTAATAAACCTTACTTGTAAGGTGTAGTTTTTGATACATAGATCAAAAGTGTGATTTACGCGGTCTGAAAAAGAGATATTTTCTTACAATAAGTCATCAACGCTAAACTAAATAATGATGGATCTGGCACATGTAAAAGAAGATACAGAATTCGGGTATTAAGACAAAATTCAACTTGATTAGATGGTCTTTAACAGCCAAGGTAATCAGAGAATATAAATCATTGGAATTATCAATTTCTTTACTTACAAAATGTTTGCATGTCCTTATTGCATTGGCTGGTAAGCTGGTTGATGGTGGTGACTGTCTGGAACAAGCTGGTGCCCTGTAGAGTCTCTAAGGAAGAAGACAAATGCTCTCCTCCTCCCAGAGCACAGTAACCTCCGGGCAGGCACATCTTCTCCAGAACATGGAGCACTTCTTCATTTAGAGGTAACTAAAACATAGGAACATCTCTTCATTTTAAAACCTGATGGAAAATATGGTTTTAGAACGTTTAATATATTATTTGGAAAAGATTTTTGATCTACACGTTGGAGTAAATTAAATAAAATTGCTTACTTTCTTGATTTTGGTGTTGTTATTTTCTGTTGGTACATTGGTATAGCCGGTAATCACATGTAACCAATATTGCGTCGGGATTTTCTGTGAACAAAATAAAGTTGTATTATTAAATGCAATACACAATAAAACAAAATTGAAATGAAAATAAGCAGGTAAAATGATTGTTTTTAACTGCTTGTGTTAAATGTTGTGTTTTTTTTTGGTAATAATTAATTTTGATAAAGTAAAAAGAGAGTTTTGACAGAATTTTTTAAGTAAATCTTGATTTCTTACTCTAGTGTCAGCTAGACAGAGTATTCTGACGTGACTCTTGTTGCTGTCATCGCTTTTAGAGCTATCCGGGTACAGCTCCCTCACTATGTCAGGATATAGCTCAACTAGCAGAACGTTGCCAGGCCCGCCCAGCTGAGGGAGAGGCCGGCCACAGACCACCCGCTCAATCTTGTCATATATTGTGCTGATTATCTGCTTCTTTATTCCTGGAAAATGTACAAATGTAATGAGGTCCGCACGTGAATTGTATTGTGTCATCACCCGGCTGGGTTGCTAGGAAAAAGGTATACAAATATATTGTTATACGCTGCTAAGGACAACAGTCTCATACAAGACTGATGTTTGTTCGCTGAGAAAAAATGTCCGGACCTTACTGATAAAATAAAGATTTGTAAATGAAAATGTTAAGATAATATGTAGGACTAAAACATAACTATTTAAAATACAGATTTACAAAATAGGGTGCCAAAGTGACGTGTGTGGTTAGACGCTGATGCTGTAAAATAAGAAGACCCTGATTATTCTTGAGGTGTGATACACACAAAAACAGCGCTCACCAAATAAATCATCCTAATATTATTATTATTATTATGGGGAATACAAATTTTATTTAACTATGGGTGACGTAACATAGCTGAGGGATATTTTGTATGTTTGGAGTTTTTTTCCTCAGTTTATTTGTGCCGAATCATTAGTTCCAAAAAACATTTAACTAAAGTTAAAATATTTGTTTGAAAATAAACATAATGATTCTGAATGTAAGGAAGACTGGTAAGATGTAAAAGATTATGTTTCAGTAGATTCAAGTAAAATCTAAGTCCTAAATATTTACCTTGTAGTTGCATCCCTTGAATAAGCAGCTAGCATGAAATTCAATAAAATAGTTAAGGTTGTTACATTGTGGAATTCATATAGTAATATTAGTAAAAGTATTAGAATGCCCTTTTCACTACAAACAAATTCAGCTCGGTTTATAAATGCAAATGCTGAACAAATCCCATACATTTTGTGATTTTTTTTTGTGCTTCTTGACAAATAGGTTGGTAAGAGGCTGACCTCCCATGCTGTAAAAACTCGGTTCACTTTTGCAAATGCTACCCCGTTATAGCTTTGCAACTTAAGATTATAGTTTATATAGAAACCATAGAAAAAATGGGCAGAATTTGTTTAGTGTGAAAAGAGTGAAAGGAATAATGCATAATTATAAAAAAAAACAGAATAATACTCACCTAAAACAGATGATATATTGTTAATTTCCACATCCTCACACCAAGCGAGGATAACCTTGAAAGCGGCAGACAGCGTGCAGTAGACATTCTTGAAAAAAGAGTTTTCCCTAATGGGAACCTTCTGATTGCAGTTGTTGCACTGCCACTGATATTTGTCCACCACCCTACAGGACGCCCACTGCATGCTGCACCCGCTGTTCTCCTTGGAACACTTCACCGCTGAAGGTATCAAGTTTGATTCCTTCATCCATTCCAAGAGCTCCTTTTCGTGGCCTGACTTCAAAATGGGTCGCATGACTAGATTGAAGAAACCTTCATTCCTGGAAAATAATTTAAAATCACATTCAATCCTACTAGAATCTGCATATTTGTTGTGACATCGCACGGCGGTGTTGCTAGGGCAAAACCTAACAAATATTTCGTAATTGGTTGCTAAGAACTCGAGTTATGAAGACAAGACTCGAGTTAGATACACCCGCCCAGAAAAATTCAAATTTGGAACATTCATTCTGAAAACGTTCCGAGTACATAGATAGTAGATAGAAGTGGAAGGGTAATGCAACAAGTACATAGGTAGGTAAAAAAAAACCTTACCTCGAAATCTCATCAAAAAGCGTCGACTCTTTGTTTACATCCGGAACAATCTTATTTTCTGTATTATCACTCTCAATGGTAGTAGAATCGGCTTCCATGGCGTTTCCCTATGTTTCCGGCTTGGTTTTATTCATGGAATTAGCTTTCATTGTTCGTCAATTTGTGGAATTCTCCCTTCCCCTCTTCATCAATTAAAAATAACATAAAAGTGACAGCTAGAATTATTGACATGCAGGCTGTAAAAACATTGGTTTATGGCTGTAAAGTGCGAGTTTATGCGGCGTGTTTCAAATACCTACCGCGTGGCGTGATGGGAAATCATCTATGCTCTATGGTCTAAAAGTTTACAGCGGGAATTTCAAAATTTCACATGAATAGGAAATAATATTGAACTTTATTTCTGCAGGCCTTGTTTATTTTCAGATAAAATCATTGTAAAAATTACGAATATTGAATGGATAACCACTGAAATTATAATTTTCCATGCTATTTGAACGGTTTCAAGTCTTATTTGCCGACATTTCTAAAAAACAAAGTATCTACTACTACTTTCCTAATCTGACATGGACAAAGGATGCGGGTTGTTACTTGTTATGTATTTATTTATTTATTTCAACGACACATTGTGCCTTTTACATACATGCTTAAAAAAAACCTTGAAAACAAAGAAGAGAAAAAACAAAAGTAAATAAACAAGCAAAAAAAAAGGAAACACAAATATACATGAGAGCTACAATTAAAATTAGTTGATAAATTAGTGGTTCATTATAATTACTCATGGCCATTATCCTAACATTTTAAAATATAAAACCTTGTTCTTGTTGTTAAGTAAGTAAATGATTGATTCGAATTATATTTATATTTTATTTATGGTTTTCTTTGTGGATCATCTTTTTTTTTTTTTTTTTTTTTTTTTATTTCATAATATTTTACAATTTTATTCTAAGATATTTACTATTTATCATATTATGTTTACATTTATTTCTAACCCTCATGCGAAAGCAGATGCTTGTGTGCATTAAGGGCGAGAGCTTAACTACTTATATTTAACATTCCATTAACTAATACATTTTTTACCAAATTTAACATAACTATTTTAACTATTTAATTATTAAATATATTTATCTTATGTATCTTAACTATTTTGATTATTTACTAATTCAATTTATTTTTTATTTTTTTTATTCAATTTAAAATTAGGTTACATTAAATATTTACATTTTTTTTTTTTTTTTTTTATATATTGTTATTAGAATCTAACCCTCAGGCGAAAGTGAATGCTTGTGTGCCTTGAGGGCGAGAGCTTAAATATTTTATTTTTCATTTACATAACTATTTTTTTTATAAAGGTATAATATGTCTTATTCTATTTATTAACTATTAACTTACATAACTATTAATTTACATAACTATTTTTTTTATAAACGTATAATATGTCTTATTCTATTTATTAACTATTAACAACTTTATTAATTATTATCAACTTTATTATTCTATCATATGTATTACATATTACTATATTATCTATACTATGCATACCATTATATCACTATATTTAACTATAACTACTTTAATTATGAACTAATAACTATAAAATTATTTTAGCTCATTTAATTTTATTTTTTTTAGCAACTTTTTGAAGTTTTCAGGGCCTTTAGCACTTCTACACTCAATTGGAAGCGCGTTAAAAATTTCTACTGCCTGGTATTGGTAATTTTGTTGACCTATTGATTTTTTACACTTTTTTATTGGTAGCATGAATTTTCTTCGTGAACTCATATTCGCCTCCAATTGATTATTATTTATAATGTTTTCTTTAAATATTTGTAACAGTGAATTGTATTTGTACAAGTCTTCTATTGTTTTGACCCCAAATTCTTCAAAAAGTTGTTTAGTTGGATATATGTAAGGTTTGCTAGATATTATTTTTATTATTAATTTTTGGGCAACCAACAGCGGCCTCATCCAAAGTATTATAGTATATTTTTTATGGTTTGTGTATTAACACTGTGAAAATTCATGTTTTTTAGTTTGTTATTCAATCAACAACACTTTTTACTTTAAAACACTGTTTTTATATATTTTATTGTATGTTTATCTTTACTACCAGCTGGTTATTCTTCAAAGCTAAAACTGAATTAGTGCATATTCATTGATTTGAGAAATCGTGGAGCTTTAGATACATAAAAATGTCAAACAACTGACTTTTTTTTTTTTTTTTTTTTTTTTTTTTTATTTAAATAATATAAACAAGTTTACATTTCCCAGGAGTTACATAAACTCATTTGGGACTTAGTACTTATACTCTTACACAATACTTAAAACTAGCCATACAATATAATTTAAAAAATATTAATAAAATAACAATTACTGAAGCAAACAAAGACAGAAGAGAATTAGCGTCTCATACCCAAAATAAAACAAAATCATCACACTGGTACAGCATCATTGTAAAAAGACTCTAAGAAATAAGACTTTATTGCATCATTTTGTTGTTTATTTTTCATATCCCTCTTTATTTTTATCGGAAGTCCATTGTATAGGGACTGTGCAACATTTGAAAGAGACCTCCTTCCAAACTTTGTCGATCGAAAACCTTTAATATGTAGATTTTCTGAGCTTCGAGTATTATAATTATGAAAATCATTATTATAATGGTACTCTAAATTTGTGTGAATTGAGGATTTTAGAATTTTAATAATGGTGACAGTGATGTCGTACAATGGTAGGACCTTGAATGGAAGAACATTGCTCTGTCGATAAATGTCCTTCACGCATGTATCCCATGGTATGCCAAGAATGTTCCTCAAAGCTCTGTTTTGCACAACTTGCAGCTCCGATATTTGTTTTTTGGTGGCAACCCCCCATATGCAAGTAAGATACGAAAGGTGGGAATGGATCATGGCATAGTAAATAGCGAGTAATGTTGACTTTGGAAGTAAATCCCTTAGTCTGTACAGAACGCCAGTAATTGGCACTATTTTTGATTTAACATGGTCAAATTGGTAATTCCAAGAAAGTTGTGGATCAATATATAAACCAAGATATCTAACAAAGCTGACTTTATCAATATTATTCGATCCAATAGTAATATTAAAGGACATATTTCTCGATTTTCCAAACAGCATATATGACGTTTTCTTGACATTCAAACTTAATTTATTTAACCTTAACCAATTAGCAAGATGTGAAACATCTCTTTTCATTAAATTTTCTAGTTCTTCTCTCGTTTGCGAATGATAGAAAATTATGGTATCGTCTGCGTATAGTTGGAGGCAGAGGCGGTTTCTATTAACGTGCATCCGTGCAGTGAGCTGCCTAGATTTTGTAATAATTTTAGCAAAAAAATGTATACACTTTTAATAAAAATATATCGTGTGGAAGATGTGTTAAAAGATCGCTGAAGTAAAAAATCACTAATAATTATACGAAGCGCCTGATAAGCGCAAAGGACCGCTGTCATACATAATATTATAGTATAATTATTATACTTCTCGGGGCATATCGCTCAATGCACAGAGATCTTGAAAAACTTCCATACATATTATGAAAAACTGTCGAATCCGTGGCTGTGAGAGAGATAGCAGATCAATCATAGCTTCTGTAACGCGGTAGACAAAGATGGCAAACGCCTTGCTACGTGCAACACCCAAATATTATGAAATAGTCGACGTGTGTTGAAATTATATGAACAATGAACAATGAAACCATCATAAGTTAGACCCTCCGCACACTAGACGACAGGCGACAGCGACTTGTCGGCGCGAATCGGCGATCGGCGCGACTCGGCGACAAGTGTGCGGAGCTTTGAACAAAATATATTTTTTTTTTTCGATTGTTATATAAATAAATAACACCTTATTAACTTTAAAACACTGTTTATATTTCACAAAAATATCATAAATTTAAAAATTAAATTTTAGATTAACTACTAACGTTTTCGACCAATATGGTCATGGAAAATACCACTATGGTATGGAAATATAAACAGTGTTTTAAAGTTAATAAGGTGTTATTTATTTATATAACAATCGAAAAACATGAATTTTCACAGTGTTAATACACAAACCATAAAAAATATAAAATATATTAAAACTGTCGGCCGCAGCCTGTCGTCTAGTGTGCGGAGGGTCTTACTCTCCTTAGCATTTTAAAGAAAACATTGGTTATTACAATGTTGATTATAAATAATAATTGCCAAACTGGACTCTGGATGATTCACATCCGTTCAGTTGTTAGTTGACGTAGAGATATACAGTCATCGGTTGGCCTTTGATTTTGCGGGAATATTTTTTACATTCTTTTAAAAATCATCGTAAATTCATTACAAGATTGTTGTTAATTAATTTTCTAACTATGAATTTCAATAATAAAGCAGACGTGGACTTAATAAAAAAAAAATGTTGCAATGTAAAGCTAAATCTAAAACAGTGAATAGGGTATTTAAGCATCATGGCTGTGTGGTTGTGAATGGTTTTTTTCTTTCCGTGTCGTATAATTTGTGGTGAAAAATCGTGGAGCGAAGATGTGTCATGAATCTCGCTCACCTTACTGAGGAAGTTAAACATCATGCACTTTCGTAAACTCACATTGAGCATGTAATGCCTTTAAATTGATTAGGCCAAACAGATCTTCCACAATAGCTTGATGTTGGTTATAGAGAATCAATCAAAAATTTCAATGATAAAGTGCATGAGAACAGATTAATTATACCTATCTGGAACAATTTATTTTGTTAAATTTTGTGCTGTTGTGCGGATGGATTTCCATTTTAAATAACTGTAAGTACGCGCTTAAATACATATATTTGTTATGCAAAATAACGGGTGTAGGTATGTACTCGTGTATAGCTTAATAAAACATTATATATGTACGTATTTCTTACAATTTCCATTCAAATCAAATTGGAAAATAAAAGAAAAACTATAATTGCAGAAATTATGAACTGCCAAAAGTTTTATTGACGAGCCGCCTCTGGTTGGAGGGTACCTCGAATATCCCATGTAGTTATATCATTGATATAAACAAGGAAAAGAAGAGGCCCGAGAATAGAACCTTGGGGTACACCACATTGTATTTTAGTGAATTCGCTGGAAAATTTCCCAATTTGAACTGCACAGGATCTATTTGTAAGATAATTGGTAAACAGTTTTAATGGAGTTCCTTTGATTCCCAAATGTTCCAATTTATTCAGCAGAATTTTGTGGTCGACCGTATCAAAGGCTTTCTGTAAATCTACAAAAATGCCTGCGACATATTGGCCATCATCTAATTTTTTTTGTAAATTCGATATGAAATCAAAGACTGCACATTTTGTGTTAGAATGCTTTCGAAATCCATACTGTTGTGGTGCAAGAATCTTGTTAGAAATGAGATATTCGGTGAATCTATCTTTGATGACATGTTCAAATATTTTTGAAAATATTGAAAGTATCGAGATTGGTCGATAGTTGGAAACATTTTTTTTACAGTTGCCTTTATAAATCGGGACTATTTTTGCTATCTTAAGCTGATCTGGAAATATACCACTTGACAGTGAATCGTTTATTAAAAGTACAAGGTGATCAGCTAACTGATCCTGACAGATTTGGACAAGCGCAGGCGTGATACAATCAACACCAGGAGCTGATCTCTTCTTAAGATTTGAAATAATAAGCAAGATTTCCGATTTACTTGTTTTAGGCAAACTAAAAAAACAATTTGCTCTGGGTACAGTTCTAATTGTGCATGTGTCACCTGAAAGTGATTGAATTCTATCTGCCAACGAAATACCAACTGAGGCAAAAAAATTCTTTGATTCTTTAGTGAGACGATATCAACTGTTGATCTCTTTGATAAGCTTGAAATAAGCAAGCGAGCCCTCTGTTGTGAAGGAATAACAAATTAAAACTCTTCGACCATGACGTGGAATATCAATCCTGCACTCGTTAAACACGCCCCCAACCAATCACAGTGAGAGAAAGGCGCTGAGCAAGAGAAAGTACTTAAATAGAATCTCGATCGCATTATCAAGCAGTCTGTGCCGGTATGTCAAGCGAGTAGGCGGTCGATTTTGTAAATTTAAAGTTCGCGGATAAATGTAAAAAAATTCAATAGGTTTTTTGAAATGTTGAAAAGTGTAAACAATTAAAAAATTTAAATGAACAAATATGAACTAAACTTAATA
The DNA here is from genome assembly GCA_951799405.1 of Agapetus fuscipes. Classification (NCBI taxonomy): domain Eukaryota; kingdom Metazoa; phylum Arthropoda; class Insecta; order Trichoptera; family Glossosomatidae; genus Agapetus; species Agapetus fuscipes. The sequence goes on from OX637350.1 coordinate 7,964,777, forward strand.
TACCTCGCTTTACCATTTAATAAAATAATTTTACGGAACGTAATCACAACAAAATATGAATGAGTTGTATGTCAACAAAGGCGGCAATTTAGTTTTTTTTTATTCAAATAAAATAAAATATACAGGAATAAACGTTTTTTTTCATTATTTCTGTAGTAGAGTGCAAGCACTCTCCCAACTTAGCTATCAGCCGGACTTAATTTTGAAAAAAAAAATAGTTTTCCGCCATTGATTATAATCATTTAAATAATTATTTAACTATTCAAATATATCACGTTTGTGTTTTTAAAATACGTGTTGCATTAAAAAAAAACAGTGAGCAGTGTACCGTTTTCTTCTGCATTTAACTGAGCACCATCATGAGAAAGCCTGCAAAAAATGCGATATTAATATTTTTTCTATTAGAATAACACGTAGGGCTATAAAATATTTAATACTCTTTGTAAATCAAAGTGATGGAAAATTAGGTGTGCTTAAAAATATTTTCAATAGATTACTTGAAATAAAATAAAGTGCCATGTGAAAGCCAAGATAGGAGCAGCAGCCGGAAGCTTGCGCTAACACATGTAAATTATTATTTAATAATACTCGCGTAAAGTATATAGTGTCTTCCAGGCGCAGTTTCAGAATAATGTGAGTCATTTTGAATTTATAAAATGTTTTTATGACATTTAATTTATTGCATTTTATTACGTGTGGATATATATATTTTATGAAGGTTTTGTTAAGGAATTCTATGTGGGAGGCTCCCCACTTCTTGAAAGGCTTGGAGGTCTATGCCCCCTGGAAGGGTTTCGCAAAGGTGTTGCTTGAATTGTTGCTTCTGTCGTGAGGCGCTGCAATGAAGTGGCGATTGATGTTGGTTTTGAATAAAACCGGATCATATTGAAGGCAACACAGACACTGGTAGATCATTCCATAAACGGGCAGTTAAGGGAAAGGAATGAGTCATGAAAAACAAGTTTTCATAGTTTTGAGGTGTGTCTGTGTTTTGAGAAAAAATGTAAAGAAGGCTTTAAATAGGTAAGCCCGGATTAAAGGCGGCTCGAGCTGTCCGACCAAATCAGGGCCGCTGCGTCCTAGGGCCTCCCGAGAAGTTTTAGAAAATATACTCAAATATTTTTTTGACGTAAATTTGTTCGAGGGATGAGGTTTTTAAAACATACACGACTACGCCCTCATGGACTTTTTTGAGATAAGTTATTAGAGATCTTTACTTTTAATTATTTTTGGGGTCCCAATCAAAAGCAGCCTTCGAGACCAAAGATATTTTTGTACAAAAAAGATAAGTGTAATAGATCTCCCGAAGAGGTTTCCCAAAAACAAACTCGGTAAGAGTCGAAAAGAGCCGTCGGTAATTGTTTTGGTTCGCAATAAGTATGCATTTTTTGGTTGGCGTGGGGAGGTGTTGGTGGAAGAGGATAGAGGGTTGGGGCCCCTTGAATTTTCCCGCACCAGGGCCCCCAGTGGTCTTAATCCGGGCCTGCTCGTGCAGTTAATTTCGATGCATGGAGACCGCAAATGAAAGACAGGCGGGCCGCGGCGGTAATGAATGTTCATTATGATTTTGATAAGCCCGCAAAACGCCGCTAACCGGAGCTATTTCCCGGCACGCTCTGTACAAGCGGTTCCCAAGTTTCTAACACGTGCACTTCTCTAAACAGCTCTTTCTTGTAATTGTTGATATTTTATTTATTTATTTATTAATATAACACATTTTTAGTACAGTTTTTTCTTATTTATTGCACAAAAAATTAATAGTTTTATAAGCTGTACCTCACCAAAAAGAGACAAAGCTCTTGTGTGTGGTGAGGGAAAAATCTAGAGATCTAAACGATAAACTTTTACGAATGGTTTATTTTGTAGAAAAATAGAACAAAAGATTGACAGATTATTTTGGCAGTGTGTGCCAAAAATGTACACTACATATTTGTAAAAAATCTATCTCGATTACTTAATTACTGCCGTTATGGGTTCTACTCAAATTGTGGTTCAGTATAATCAGTGCTGTAATAAATATGATAAGGTAAAAAAATAAAGTAGGCAGTTTTTGGAGACGTCCAACTGCCTGTGGGTCATTACATATATGGATGATTTATTCGGTGAACGTTATTTTCGCGTGATACACACCTCAAGAGCCCTCTGCTTGATCGTTGCTAAAAAGCGCCAGTTCTCAAAAAAGACCCATTTTCTGTAATGCTAGATGGACGTTTGGTGACCGGTCTGTTAAATGAAAAGTAATTGAATTTTTCAACCAAGCGAAGAGTATATTTGAAAAATATAGATATTTTTGTGCTCTGCCGGGAATTGAGCTCGCGACCTTCGGAATACGAGTCTGTAGTCATAACCATACTTGACTGCAGATCGGTCAGCATTCTACGCGCCCCTCGGGTTGGGAACCTGTGCTTTATATGGTAATATCTGTAGAGATGACCCTCCACAGTCGTGCCATTCAATTATGGAGGTCATTATTTTTAATGATGAGCTGATACAATGCACGATGAGCTGAATGCAGAATGCGCTCGTAGTTTTGTAAGCTGAGTGCGACATGAAACAATGCTCATGAATATAAGCTTTTCATTAAGTTATTAGCAGGGTCAATATGAGCCTCTTGTTGTATTGTGAGCGTGTGCTTCCATTTATGTATGTGGGATCTGTAAATAAAACGAGATAGTAGCAACATACTTTTTCAAATCTGTTGAACAAAATCGACAAGTAAAATTTTCATATTTGAAGGAAACGTACACAGATATGGCCCACAACTTTTTTTATCAGCTAATGTTTTGCTTTTTAGAGCAGAAAGCAATCTCAAGTCGAGAAAGTGAAAGTTTCAAACTTCATTTAACGCAAATGTTGTTCACAGGTAGTTGCTGACCAATGTCAAAGCCCAGAAGGTGTTTTTTTTTGAGACATGTACTAAAAATAGAGAAGCACTTGATCATTTAAAGAAAAATATAGTGTCAAAGATGTGCTGCGAGGGGAAGAATTTGCTGACTAAAGAACATCTGGGACTGGATGGGGCTGAGGATTGTCGAGAAGATGTTTAGACCTGCCCTACTTAGTCACCATAGAGACACCTGACACATACATGAAAGAAAACTGGAAAGCTTTTCCAAAAATAATACCAATGTTGTGGATCGTGGACCTATCTGCTCTGATTCATTTCCTGATTTTTTTTTTGTACGTCCAACTTATGCCTTTTTTTTATTCAAGACTTTTGTAAAAATTTAGGATTTTTTTCTCGTGTTTCACAAAAAAGAACCGATCCGATTGATGCAACGTCCCAGCTGAATAGAGACCTCGTCCTTGCGTGCACAGACTCGGACATTTTTCATTTTGAAGTATTGAGAGGTAGCGCCGAATGCGGAAGCCGGAATAGTAACTAGGTTTGCGAGTCACGCAATAAATCTCGCCATAGTAAAAGCCTTTTGTATTTTTTCCCGACATTGATAAAGCGTGTCGGGTGACTACAGCATTAGGCTCCTCCGCCCCCGTCTAGCGCCCACTTGCCCTACCGCCTTCTTCCCCAAGCGCTCATCCCTCCAGCGCCCATCCCTCTAGCGCCCACCCTCCCCAAGCGCCCACTTGTTTAGCAGCGGGATCAAGTACAGGTGGTCCATTTGTATGCATAATTAATCAATCCGATTCAAAGAAAGCTGGAAAAGTGTTAATTCCTACATACCCAGATTGACTTAAAATACGGCAGTCTCTTTTGAAAACATTAAAATAGATACGCTGGAGGATTGAAATACGAATAAAAAAGGTAGATATTCTATAAATTTATGCGTAAAACAAATGAGTTTCTTTGTGATCATCATTCAACATTCTTCAGATCAACATTCTCGACTACCACTAGCATATATTTTAAGACACTTTTAATAAAAAAAAAAATTAGGCACTTGAGTACCTACCTACATGCACAGGAAATTGATGGGGTCTTGATATTCTCTCAGTGTAATTTACATAAGTCTAAGCCTGATGGGCTTTTTTCATGAGATTGTTGAAACGTAACACCATAAGCTCACATTTTAGTGTGATAAAATTGACTTTTAGCTGGTTTACAAATTAAAACATTTTTATGAATAACGTGGGATGAGTTTAAACTGACATTTCTCAATTGACTTAGCCATAACAACACAATATGTTCTTAATCTAAATATGGAAATAGATAAATTGTATCATTTTCAGCTTTTTGAACTCTCTCGACTTTGCTTCCAAAACAAAACAGCTATCATTTCTTTACTGTTAATTGCTGAAATACCACTTTTCATCTACGAATAAAATCATAAACACAAATTGCGGGCTCAAAGCTGGTTCCGTTTTATTTACAGACACAGCAGATTAAAGCACCCGTAATTCTTACGTAGCATGTTTACAGCAAGCAGCGCGATGATAATATTTGCACCCTCCACAAATACAACCACCCCAAGTACAAATAACACCTTAAAACTCAACCACAGCGTTTTCCAAAACATGGATTGAATTAAGAGAGGCGCTTGTTCAGTTTCCATGTATTTTGTTGTTGTTGAATGAAATGGTTGACTTGAAACGCGGCATTTTGTACTCGGTGTAGAGTTCTCCAAACATTAAATCACGAAGACATGCGCGCGGAAAAAGAAGATAGGCCGCTCTTTATTATTTAGGGATGACGCTGAACGACTGGGAAGCGCGAGATGGGAATTTTTAATGCGACATCATTGAGATATAATTTTGGTGGAGACGAAATTAGCTAATAATTGTAACATACTATCAGATTTACTTGTCAACGGGACCTGTTAACCACAGATAATCATGTATAATCCTAGTTCCTACGTTTTCTTGCTTTCTCCATTTTGTGTTTCGACACCCAATAATTACACATGTCGTTGTCTATAAATCTATCATCTGTAATCTAAGTTGCAAAGATTTATTACATTTAAGATTCATAATAAATTCATTCCCAACTTGATTCTGTGCAAAGGAGGGCAGTGAGGTTGATCAATGATCCTTCTCTGACATCCGATCTGCAGCCGCTCCAGCACAGAAGAAAAGTTGGAATGCTCAGTCTTTTTTATCGATATTACCACGGAGCTTGTTCTAATGAGCTCCATTCATTAATCCCTCCCCCTCGCATTTCAGAAAGGGAAACTCGTAGTACGACTCTCATTCATCCCTTTGCAGTCGATCTCAAAACTATGAGAACTTGGCGTTTTCATGACTCATTCCTTTGCCAAACTGCCCGTTTATGGAATGGTCTACCAGTATCTGTGTTCCCTTCCCAATTTAATCCGGTTTTATTCAAAACCAACATCAATCACCACTTCCTTGCAGCGCCTCACGACAGAACCAAGAACTCAAGCAACACCTCTGCGGCACCCTTCCAGGGTGACATAGACCCCCAAGACTCACAAGAATTGGGGAGCCTCCCGCACAGGATTCCTTAAAAAAAAAAAAAAAAAAAAAAAATCCCATAAGCAGACACTTACAAATTCGCGCTTACACTTGCCGCATGTGGACTTGCAACATAAAAACCCGATCTCAAATAAACATAAGTCCTGCAACTCTTGCCAACCTTCCCTGAAACAGAGGCAAAGTGAACCATTTTTTACAGTATGGGTGGTGAGCCTCATACCAACCTATAAGTCAAGTTATGTTTTGTAATAACGCCATTTTTCTATCAAAAATGACAAATTCATCGACAATTATAATTACAACACGTGCATACGTTTTCCGCGCCGAGAAGACATTTTTAGTAACGCTAACAATCCAGAAAGAAATTCTAACAACTGTACCTTTAACCAGTTAGCAGTGCAGTGACACTCGAAAAATCATTGTTCTCTTTCTTACTAACGAAGATCTTTGTTGAGGTAGTTTAAAACGGATGTAGCGTTTACTTGCGTCAAAATAATTTCGACTCCACCATATTATAACTCAATGTGCGCCACCCTGTCAGCATATACAATCTACATGCTTGCAGAAACATCTAGACAAGGTGCCTGAAATATTGTTGCTGCGTTGGTTGGAGGGAAACATGAAAATAAGTTTATGACTTAAATTTACAGGAAATTCATCAGGTGAGATCATTACTCCAAGTAAAAAAATAATTTCCTCAACGATTGCGCTAATTGAAAATGTATGAAATATACGACAGCACTTCCAGAGAATGATTTAGTTTTCACACATTTTTCCGTTTTACGCGGTCGAGGTGAGTTTACGTACTGTTATGTACTTGGGTAAAGAACTATCTTGTGTCAGATGTTTCCCAAGTGAAAATAATGTGTGGCTGAAGTATGTGCATTGTGCAGAACTATTTACACTAATAATAACTACACAGTTAAAATTTATTAATCGGATATTAGACGAACCTTACATTATTCTCGATGTTTCGTTAGCGACGTATCTAAAGTCTTCAGGAGACACCTTCTCTACACGACGATTGAGGATGAACTCTTATAACGGTTCGTCTTATGTCTGATAAATAAATTTTAGCTGTACCGTAATTCCAACCTAAACCTAACAATATGCAGAACTGTAAATGAGAAAATCCTTTTTGAAAACCAGTAGAACAGTCTAATCTTATTTGAAATACTTCTGAATTTTTTTGACTTAATGTTGAACGTATATTGAGAATTCCCTAAAACGATTATTCTGAGTCTGTGATGTAAACTGAATCATTAGAAATACATATGCAGATGCATTGTAAGCTTTCACAACAGATCTGTGCAGATCTATACACAATATCGTAGCATATTAATAAAGTTCGTAGACGATCCCACTGGCGTAGAGGCGGCTACAACTTTCCGTAGCGCAGAAAACTTGCGGCTTTCAGCGATAGATTAATGCACAGAGCTTTTCATGTTGAATAGTTCACATGAGTGTAGAAAATATAAATATGTAACCTAGTACTCACGTATTGCATTTTGAAAAATATGATTTAAAATCTTGCGTAAGGTACTTAACACAACTAACGCAACGCAGGTAAGCTGCAAATAAATTACAAATAAATTGCAAATAAATTGCAAATAAATTGCAAATAAATTACTGCGTTATTCCGGAAAGCATCTCATGTGGCATGTGAAACCTGTTTATTTTTACAGGTGAGGTTGGGCTGGTTTTTATTTTTTAGTGAATGCTGAATAATCTTTGCTGGTATTTCAATTTTGTATTTGAAATAAACACTGTAAGAGGAAGACCGAGAAAGATATGGATGGACCAAATATCCGAAATTGCGAATGAATGGAATATCCAGAGTCATAATAAAAGAAGAGCCTGTATGAAAAAGGTTATGACTCTGGAGGAAATGAAAGAAGTATGTAAGGACAGAAATAAATGACGGTTGATCTGTAATGTTGGCGGCTAGGGTTTGTTAAATTGGAATTTGTTTTCTGTTTAGTTCTGATAATATTATTATTTACTGATTTATAAAATGTAATTTGTCATGTATGTTCCTTGACTTATAGGTTGGTATGCGGCTGACCACCCATGCTGTACAAATGTTTCACTTTGCCAATGTCACCCCTGTTACAGGGAAGGACGGCAAGAGTTGCAGGGTGTATGTCCATTTGAGATTTGGTTTTTATGTTGTAGGTTCACATGAGGCATTTGCAAGCGCGAACTTGTACGTGTCTGGTTGTGAGAATGCATGTAATGTGAATCTCTAATGTAACATATCTTTGCAACTTAGATTAGATTAGATTCGATTGGTGGGGATCAACCTCTAGCCTCCCGGTATGGAATGCAAGTATTCTAACCAACTGAGCTATTGACTGGACTGGTGTTAGCATATATATATATTGGAGTACTACAACATCCCTAAATGATACAAAAAAATTACGCGTACAATATTAACTGGTTAAAATAATGTGCATTACATTCATTTATTAATTTAAAAACATCCGAGATTCTGCTCATATTAGGAGTATAATCAACAAATTCAAACCAAAACGTTGAAAGTTTATTTACAGTTAAAAGAGTGAAGGAGTCTAAGCGCTTGATTCTGATTGGGTTAATTCAATTAAACAATCTTTTTGATCGGAAAGGGAGGAATAATAAATCTGTGGACTACGCTAAAGGAGGTCTCTCACCCCCTTCGTATATCGCCACAGGCGCTTACCCCATCGTTGGGTCATTTACATTTTTTATTTCTTTATCCTACGCTTTTAATCGGATAACCAAACTTTTGCGAGAAAAGTTTTTCACCAGAATTTTTCACTTTAACAAAAGGGTTTCTGCATAATTAGGTGTTTTTTTTTGTCTTTTTATCAATGGTTAAATTGCCTTCTTTCTTCCTATGAATCCTTAATCCAGAAATGTTCGTAAATCTTTATCGCTATTCTTCCCTATCTGTGAAATTCTTGAGCGATCCTCATAAGAGCAACACTTCCTACTACTACACATCTTCCAACACATTCTGCAGGAATTCTTGGCGTGGTCATCCTCCTTTCATCATCGTTTCAATTGCTGCAAGCAAGTTTGATTCTACAGATATGGCTTTAACTGAGTTTAGATGTATGTTGAAGGAGGGCGCTATTATGACTTTACAGACTTAAAGCTCTTATAATCAATTGGTATTATTTTGTTTTTCTTTAACAATTTACTTCCTTAATTGTAGCCATTCATCTGACATTACATTGAAGTAGGTACCGAAAGCGACGTTTAGTTTCAATTCGTAAAAGGTTTTAAGGATTATAGTCTAAAAAAATTACGGCTTCAATTTTTTTTTCAATTCAATCTCAGCATCGCATTTGGGACGACAATGAATTCGGCATAAAGTTCAAAATTGCAGTATTTCTCGGCAAATATACGTAACAGGTTAGGTGAATACAGGCCTAAGCAACCGAAAATAAATTATGACTTAGCTTCTTTCCTAGTGACTCGGCTGGGTGACGTCATAATATTATTTGTTCCAGTTCTATTTGGAGGGATAGTCTACCCTCATAGTACAATCTTCCCGAGTAACTTTGCTTGCGCCTTCTAACTGCCCCACGTCCTTTGGGATTACCAAATCAAATCAAGATTCTGGCTTTCTATTCGTTGCAAGAACTTTTACTAATAGAATGAAGAGTCGTCGTGTCTCCACTAAAGATTTAATTCAATAAAATATTGATTAGCCTTTTGAAAACTAGCTCAAATAAATAATAACATGGAATATTCTCAATCGACTCTTAAACCGCTGAACCGATTTTGATTGAATTTTCCAGAAATATGTAAAATATTCTTGAGATGAGTCTCATGAATTTTGATCGGATTAAATTTTTTTTTTCACAATCTTAATTTTTTTCAAGTAAAATGGATTGAAAAGTTGCGCTCTATACATGGCTAAGCCGCTCATCAGATTTTGGTTTGATTTTCAGGAAACGAGTAGATTATTATCCTTCTAGTAGAAAGAAAAAGTAGAAATTATCCTTCACATAGATCATATGAACTTTGATGTCTGGCTGGCTGCCACCTTTCTCGGTGAATTGAAAAGATTTCACATGTCCAAGGGATCTTGGTCTTAATTTATACAGATTATTAAGATCATTATCGAAACATAGAGAATCATTACATACCACCTTGCTGGATTTCACCAGAATATTCGATTCAACACTTAATTAATCTCAAACAAATACAAATTATTATTAGGTACCTACCAAAGCGTCTAGTTCTAAACTAACACAGACAAACCAAAACATCTTGCATACTCGTAGCAATATGATATTTTGCACATACATATGTGATGCCAAAGACAATACCTTCCATCTCCACACCCCCCACTAAAGTTTCCCCCCCTCCTATCTCCTGGCGACAGCACCACTTAGTTGTCTCCTCGATAAGAGAACACGCTGGCGTGTTTTTCCTTTAGCTTTCATTCTCAGTATAGAATGCTTGTCACTTTGCCTTTTTATTATTTCCTACTCCTATCTGAGCTGTCTCCATCCCCTTCCTTCCCCTCAGAGCTCTCCCAACCCTTTACGACAAACGCTTAAGTGCGCTCGACAGGAAAAAACATTTAACTCTTGAGGAAATATCACACACACCTACAGTAACTTTATAATTGAATTCCGATCTGCATGTGTTTTATGGAAACAATTCACGCATATTTGCTTGCCTACTGCCTACTGCCTACTGCCTTGGTTTACCTACCCACAGTGTTAGGTCTACGCCATTCGGGCATGTGAAATCAATTTATTTTCACAGATAAGGGGACCAGTGTTACGCAGCACATACGTTTTATAAAACGTTTGTGCGTTTTATAAAACAAAAACGGTCGAAGTCAGTATTTATTTTGTTTGTAAGCCGATCAACATCAAATTTCACAGGAACCATTTCAAAAATATTTTACATGTTTTCTGCAAACATGTTTAAAATCTGTTGGGCGATTAAGGAGTCCATAGGGAACATGCATAAATAAATTTCATTTTACAGTATCAGATTTTCTATGAAAATTTTCACTGAATTTGTTTTATCCAAACAAAAAGCATACGAAACTCTACCATGCACGATGTTCACCTATATAGCAAGCGCCTTCATACAACACCCGGGTGTACTAAAAGCTATAAATTTATTACGCAAACACGACAGGTTATTTTATTAAAAATCCAATAATGCACCGGAAGCTTTCTGTTGAAAAAAACTACCTTGAAAGCTGAAACTAGTACAGTAGTCCATGCATGAGTATCGGTTGTATTTTACAACAAATAGTATCGGGTACATTATTTATTGAAATTCTGAAAAGTCCGGTGAAAATGACCGATCCGTAGCAAAGTGGCTAACACTGCAAATTTGTAAACGAAAACTTATAGGTACCTTTATATAAATATTTTTAATATTTTGTAGAATCAAATTCCAATGAAACACTGTATTTTTTCACCAATTATTAATTTATTTTAATTCAGATTTACGAACTTTTTCGATTTAAAATATACAGTGTTTCGTTGGAATTTGGTTCTAAAAAATATTAAAAATCAATATGAATTTTCACAGTGTTAATGCACAAACAATACAAAATGTAAAGAAATTATACAAATAGCACGTTTAATAATAAAGAGCAATAACTCAAAAAACATGAATGTTGGGAAATCACGTTTGAAGTTAAGACAGCCAGTACAACTTGTATGGGATGAAAAAGGCGGCCGATGTTTTATCTCGGTCATATTCGTCCAAATTGAACGGCTGTCGGATTCTACCTATTCTTCTCGCATTGTTCTTGCGTTTTATTACAAAATCTTGATTTCTCCAATTTTCGAGTTATTTCTCTTTATTATTAAACGTGCGATTATGTTCGCTTACCAGCAGAGCTCTAATCTCATCTCGAATGCGTGAATCGAAAAAATGCACAAAAAACAAATCATTCTCTAGAAGTGCCTTCGTATGTTTCATAGATTTCTGATTTACGCAATCGAGGTGAGTTTACGCAATACTTCATACTCGGGGTACAGATCTGGCGTTTGCCTGACTGGGATTTCCTCTTGTACGCAGTAATTTGGTAAAGTTTCCGTCTTACAATTATCAATACCGACACTGATGAAGGAAGTTCTGCGTACGTGCCAGCTCCTCCTGCTTTGATCTCGGATGACGATGTAAAATTTCATTGATTTTGATGGTATTTGCTGGATCAGGGGCAGGTATACAATATAGGCAAAAGCAGCAATATAATATTGTTACGAATATGCATGTGTGTGTTTTGTTTGTCTGTGTTAGCGTGTGTGATAAAGTCTGTGAAATCTCTAAATGTAAGGTACTTATACAATTTATATTTGATATCTGTATTGGTCGAGATTGCAAGAGTGTCTGTGCCAATTCTCATAATATCCTTAGAATAATCCTTATTCTTGCTATAAATTAAGGGTCAAGTCTCTCTGCAGCCAGAGCAGTCAAGCGACCGTTGTATTGTGTAGGTGTAAATTTTGACTCTACGAGTATATGTGAACTATTTTTAATATGTTATTATCACTGCAAATGATAAATTATTTGTTCTGTGCCCCGAGCATGACACATTGCGTAAAACTCATCTTGATTACGTTAATAAAATGTATGAAATAAACGATGGCATTCCTAGAGATCGATTTAGTTTTTATACTTATTCACTGGAATATTATTTGTCTGTACCTACTCAATGAATGCGCCTGAGGTGTATGCAAATTAATTGACAGAAAAATTCAAGACGCGAAAACAACTCTGCAAAAACTTTGGCCAACCTTGGATAAATAACAACAAACCAAAACAGCTTTACCACTTTATTTGACTGTTTTAAGATATTGTATCTATTTCGTTAAGTTTGTTTAGTGGGTAAATTTAAGTTGGCATGAGACTGATTAATGACCAGCCATACTGTAAAAAATGGTTTCATTTGCTGTCACATCTGTTTCTGTAAGTTGCAGGTTTTGTGTTCATTTGAAAATTTGGGTTATCATTTTATTAAGTACACATGCAGCATGTTTTGGCGCGAATTCCCACAAGTCTACTTGTGGGTATGCATTAAATATCAATCATTAATTTTAACCAACTTAATCTAAAAAAAAATATTTTATAAGAATATGGTAATTTTGAAAAACATTAATCCATTCAAATGTAAGCTTCTTGAAAAAGTGTTAGTACTTAAAAAAAACGGAATAAGGGATTTTAAGAATGAACTTTCACATTGTAAAGTAAGTTTTGAAAAGTTGGTCGGCGCTTTCAGTTTTGCGCTGTTCAAGGCTTATTCACTACCAACAAAACCCAAGCATGGAGAAAGGTTCTTAATTTTTTTCCTCTTCGGAAAAGTTAAGAATAATAATAATGCATTACCTGTATAGGTAACGTTTTATATAGTTACCTCAGCTAACGTTTGGTTTGGTTATGGCATGTACAAAATAATAAATGTAACACCGTTGGCCGGTAATGATTATCTCTTTACGTTTTTTTATACGGTTTTACTAATCTATCATCTCAAAACAGTCTCATGACTATCCGATTGATAGCTTAGTTGGTAGGAAGCTTGCGTTCCATACTAGAGGTCTAGGGTTTATCCCCTTCTAAATCTAAATCTAAATCTAAGCTGCAAAGATATGTATCATTTGAGATTCATATTAAATGCATTCCAACAAGCAGACATGCATAATTTCGCGCTTACACATGCCGCATGTGAACCTACAATATAAAAAACCCAATCTCAAATGAACATAAGCCCTGCAACTCTTGCCGACCTTCCCTGAAGCAGGGGTGACATTGGCAAAGTGAACCTTTTTTTACAGTATGGGTGGTCAGCCGCATACCAACCTAAAAACCTCTTCAAGGTTATAAAAAAAATATTTCCCGTTTTAGTGTTTATTTCAAATTCAATATTTAAATACCGATAAGCCCTTCGGTAGTTTGGAAACTCCCATTTCATAATAACTCATTGGGGTAACGCCGATCTCCAACTTGTGACAGTAAATAGGCTCCACACGCCTCATGCGATGTTTTCGAAGACAACGCGGTAAGAAGTTGCACTGCATATGCAGCTTAGTTGCATTTATGCGTTGCGTTAAACATTCATTATTAGCCCTGATGATGAGTAATCTTGAGGTGGTTTTCAAAGGAGACAAAAAAAAATGTTTTCAAAGCTTTCAGAAATAAGTGTTCCTTCTGTATTATTGTATTTCAATTATCAAACATAATGGTGTCGTTGGTCGGTGTTATGGCCGAGGGATCAAGTCGCTGTTCTTGACTAACGTATTTGGAACACGTATGTTGGTTCTAATCACGTCTGACCTATTTGACCATAGCTTCAACCCTGGTATAACAGATGTCATTGTACACACACAAGCTTCTGCTTTCGTATGAAGACAACTGGCCAGGCAAAATAGCTTGGTAGATTGCATTCCTCTTCACAAATCTATTTAAAAAAGGATGCTTCAGCACACGAGTGGCTTGAAAATAGTAAGCTACGATTATTGAGGTTTTAGTTTGCCGAGTACATGCAGCTTACAAGGGATGTGTACTGTAGAAAGTTGGTGGTGTTCGGATTTCTTGCGACTCATTGTTCTAGGCGTTATGGAAATGTCTCTCAGCTGAACTAGTGAGGAACTAGTGCCCAAGGAGTCAGCGGTACTATACTTACTACTTGGTCCCGGTACTCGCTGAACCGGGGACCAGGAATGTTTCATTACAGATGACATTTCCGAGACTCAGCGTAAGTTTCGCAAGTTAAATTATCTGCTCTTACCTTGAGTGCAGATGTAAAGGGAAATCATGAATCTACGCGGGATGTTTCCTTGAGAACATGCACTTCTATCGTTTGCTTTACCTGTATAATAACATAAGATTATATAATTCCGTAGTTCTTGGTAGTTTAGATATATTCAAATATTTAGGTATATATTAAATCAGTTCCTCCTTTATCATCGTACAGAGAGAGCGCCTTCTGAAGAGGTTAGCTATGTCGAATTAAATTCATTGATAAAATAATTCAAAAAGTTAAAAAAAAAAAACTCTACTAAGGCTTAGGCTAACGTTCAAGCCACGTTCTCCCATAAGCCAAGTTGTCTCATAACGGTTCGTCTTATGTGCGAAAAGCGTAATTACTCTTGAAATTTAACTGCTTTGTTTAGCCATCCTCTGCCTGCAGTTCCCTCGATGAAGGCCAGCCACCTCGGTTGAGGTCTCTCTACTCCTCGCTTGTACATTCTAGGCCACCTCTCGACGATAGAAACACTAAATCTAAATCTAAGCTGCAAGGATATGTATCATTTGAGATTCATATTAAATGCATTCCCACAAGCAGACACGCATAATTACGCGCTTACACATGCCGCATGTGGACCTACAATATAAAAAACCCAATCTCAAATGAACATAAGCCCTGCAACTCTTGCCGACCTTACCTGAAGCAGGGGTGACATTGGCAAAGTGAACCATTTTTTACAGTATGGGTGGTCAGCCGCATACCAACCTATCAGTCATGGAATACAAGCAATTAATACATTCAAACACCATAATTAGTAATTTCTAAATGTAGACTTTTCTTCAACCATCTATAAATTTCTAGAGATATAAAATTATTTAGTCCTATCATAATTAGTTCTACGAGTGAATATTGAACAGTTCAACTTTGTCCTCGCATAGTTAAAACAATATCGCAAGCCACATCATAAATTTATTTCATAGTTGCGGACTGAACACCTGTCAGCATACTCAATACTAAGTTATTCCACTGTTAATGAATTTATCGAATGTTTAAGCCGCTTTAGTGGTTATTGTAATTGTTTATGAATTTATTATAGACTAAGAGCAGTTAAACCCATACCGAACCAATAACAGACTAGTGCAGAATGGATACTTCAGCCGATGGGCTCCGATTCATTATTAGATATGAATGGCCATATTCCGAACACTTTATTGTCGATTCAATTCTATTACATCAATATGGATCAACGATAGTTAATAGTTCGCTATTCAACAATAAACTCTCACAATGAAATGGTCACTGGTCAGTCGGTACATTTTATATACATGAAATATTATTTACATTTGTTTGGTGAGAGAATTTTATTATATAAATAAGATCAGATTCATTAAAATAACTTTTCATAAAACAAATAACGATGGAGAGATGTTTTCTGGGATCTGATGCCGTGGTCTATGGGTCTGGAGATTCCGGACGTATCGCCCATGTCTACGATGGGTTTCTTCAGCGTGAAAGTGAAGAAGATGATCCTGAAGAAACTTCATCATTTAATTTTTCAGAAATATAATTATATTTTCTACAAAAATTTTGCGATGAAATAAGTATATTAAACTTATTGAAAAAGCCACTCAGTTATCGTTTATATTTTGAAAGATAATTAGTTGAAAATACATGTTTTCGTTTTTTTTAGTACCAGGATAAACTTATATTGTGGTTTGCAATGAACAGCCTGACAAGTGGCGATGCAGAATGCACAAAGCTCGAAATAACAGAATCATTCCACAACCCGCAATGCTTTGTGCCAGACCTAGCAAAGAGAGTTAGTCGGAGGCTTATTCCAGAGGCTGTGGTAAACTTAGGTCTATTTGGTTACACAGCATTATAGGTTTACAAATAGAGGAAGTTTTTTTAAGCTTTCAGTTTTTTAAGAAATGAAAAAAAAGTTTGTGAATCATTATTTCGCTGTAATTATTCAAATACAAGTTAGTGAATTAATTACGTATTTATCTGTGTTTGAAAAATGAACATGAGGAAAATTAGTTGAAGAAAAGATAAAACAAAATCTTAGGAATAATATGGTCTTTGGAAACCATATTATGATAATATTAAAAAAAAAGAAAAACAAAAACATGGAAACCTCCTGATATCGTGATTGACAGAGTTTAATAGAAGTCTTCTATATTTAAAGTCCATACCATTGGCGAACGATTTTTTCATTAAGAAAAGGTACGTTTTCCACAGCATTTAAGCATTGTTGCTTTAAACTAACAATAGTTTTATCAATCCTTTTGTTTTTTGAGATTTTTCCACAGTCACTACACAATGTGAAATTAGATTCCAGTTTCCCTCCCAGCCAGCCGGAAAAACATTTCAGGGCAGGGGGAGGGTGCATGAGTGACGAGGGAGGGGGAGTTTCCGTCAAGTGCTGCAATTTCCGACGCTAGGGGTTGTTTTAGGGTGGAGAACCGCTGGTCCAAGCCTTCTTGTGTGGACCAGGAGAAAAACATTCAATCTAAGGAAAGTTTTTACTTGTGAGTGACTATTAGCTGTGGGAATGCCTTGTCGGTTTGATTGAACTATAATTTTGAATATTTTATATTTTGTATTGTTTGTGTATTAACACTGTGAAAACTCATATTCATAATTTATTTATTTTTTAGGATTTAAATTAAAACACTGTTTTATATTTTCACGTATTTTATTGTAAATTTATTATTTATTTCTATTTTACAAACGTTTTCGATCTTAAATTTTTTTAAATTTTTCAAAAAAAAAATTTTACCTGACGATGATTAAAGATCGAAAACGTTTGTAAAATATAAATAAATAATTGTATACGTGAAAATATAAAACAGTGTTTTAATTTAAATCCAAAAAAATAAATTAATTATAATTTTGAATTTTAAATCTAAATATCAAGCTTAAATGCGTTTTTTACCATACATTGCCTACCTATAAGGCGCATGTGCCTGTATGGGATGCACACCTCTGATATTTTTCATCATAGCAAAAACTAAAATAACATTTTTTTGAAGTTTGTTAAACGTGAATACAAAAAGTCTAAGAAAAGAAAAAGAAACCTGTTTGATTTACTTCATAAATGCTATTTCAAGAAACCAGATTATCTTCCAGTTTTCACACGAAATCTTTGGCAGTAAAATTCTAGCTACGTTTGCAATAAAAGCTCTAGTTATACCTTGCGTTCAGCAGTCAATACAATGTTGCTTACGGCAGTACAAAGCTTGTCGAATGGCAAATGAAACGTTGTAGATTCTGAGCGGGTTCTTCGTGGAATTTTCTTCTCTGAGGGCCTGAGCGTTATGGCAGAAGTTTCCTCCGCATCCTGGAACTTTCTTGCTATCGATGCAGCCAGCTGAAAATGCCAAACTTCCCCAATAAACTTCCCATTCAGAGCAGAGACCAAGAAAATGTTACCGACTCGATAATATCATAGCAAAAATTAGTGATCTCGCTGTTGGGAATTAGTTTATGATATTGCGAAGAGGAAAATTGAATCCGAAATGTTTCTGAGATTAAAATCTTTCAAATACATTAAATTTGCTAGGATTTTAGAGGGAAATTAAGAGCCTGAATAATGTATAAACAAACCTATGATACATTCTATGTAAGTTGTCATTAAAATGAGAAAAATAAACTCCAAACAATATTTTACCGAATATATGGTGTTAGGATTTTCAGGATTAGGTCTTAAATCGTTTTCTAAAAACGTCTTGTATACTTCCATTAAATTCTATATTTTTCACGAATAATTTATTTTGATAAATATTTTTATCAATTTTAAAATGTGCGTATCTCACTGTTTTCTTAATCGTTTCTGTTGTTGTGATTTAAAAATAAACAAAAAGCTCTATTCAAGTTTATTTAAAAAAAAACCTCAAAAAAATACATTTAAAAAAAGGGGACCTACTTTTCATTGCAGTGTTTGTTTTTCCCAACAACCCATTTCCATACTGTACCGTCATATAAAGAACGAGATAAAAATAAATAATATTACACGTGGCAGCGCGTGTGTGTGCTCGGGTCCTCTAGGGTGTAATACAGCATAAAAACACCTTTGATAAAAGGAGGCGCAAAAAAAAAAACAGAGGCTTTTACGGCATTCGTGAATTTACGTTTTTGTTTTCTGCTCTAGTTCCAGGGGATAGGTTATGAAGGTGGACGCGACTGGTTGCTTTATGGTGGAACACTATCGCAGAAAATACGGAGAGGTTTTTAACATCACATTTCACTTAGCTGCGGTGAAAGTGCAGGAAAAGTGAGGAGTCTACCGTACAGAGTGTATTTGAAAATCTAAACTAGGTATATTGCTAGCTTCGACTATTGAGTAGGTATTGGAATATACACATGGATAATTTATTTATAGGTACACATAAGTAGAGAGCGCCTTCTTTGTGTATTTCACACCTCAAGGGCCCTCTAAAATACCAGATAAGTTTTTGACAGGACAAGACAAAGAGTTTTTGCCTTCCTTACGTTAGGTAGTTGTTTTTTAGTAGTTGTTGGTACAGACGATAAATAATTTTAAGTTGAAGATGAACATTTTAGAAAAAACATAATTCTTTGTGTACCTATCTAGTACTAACAAAAAATGTAAATCTTGTAGAAAACGATTAAAAAAATGAAGACATAAAGTAGGTAATGGACCTCTTAGTTTATTAATTGATTTTATTTGGTAATTCACTCGCAATTTTGGGGCCAAAATGGGGACAAATAAACGATTACCTAACACGAATATCAATATACATTTGTAAATAAAATGTTATTATTATCAAAGATAGATTATTTTTTTAAATTCTACATTAAAAGTTTAGACAGTTAGAAAAGTATGAAAAATTCAAACGACATCGGCATAGAAAAACCGTGTGCATTGAAAACGCATGCACAAATAAAATACTACATTTTTTTCCAACGAGAAGGATTCGCAATTTGGTTTTATTTTCACACAAAGGTTTCAGCCACACATATAGTGTGGACGTCCGTATTATAGACGGGCAGGTTATTTTGAAAAGGGTGGGTGGGTGGTTGGGTGGGGAAGGGGCGGAGCGCTACCTGGCGAGGCCTGAAGGCTTAATCAAGCGAAAGCTTCAGGAAAAACAGCGAGCTTTGTAGGTATCGGCGCGGCCTAGCAAGCTTTATCCCTTTAATTAATTGGCACTGAGGACTTAATGACGTCAGCATTAAATACCGAGCTAAAAATAAGCTGCCGCCATCAATCTCTCGACTAACAACGTCCTTGTTGTTTTCTTCCGAAAAGATCATGGAAATATGAAAGCTTTTGTCTTTTTAATTAAAAGTTTGATTAAAATTTAATGATTAAAAATACATAAAGACGTCAAATTTGTGAATACTGTAGTTACTTGAGTTTTCAAAATTTTATATTTTAGACTTTTTTGAAATTTACAAACATATTGTAGACCCATTCCTACGATACTTGATTTATTCGTATAAAATCTCCTGGGTTATAGAAAAATACGTCACAAAAAATCGAGTTAGTAAAAAATCTGGCCTATAAAATTTGGACATAGTTATATAATTCAACATGGTTTTGCACCAACCTCCAATCAATATCTGATTGACACATCAAATTTGATTGCGTAATTGTGGTAAGGACCTCGGTTAATATTACTCGGAAGTGGGTAATAATATTATGATTAAATTTGAGCAGGAAATATGATGATGCTAACTTATGTTTATAGAACCAAATTTTTGATTTGAAGAGGAGAAATCACAATTAATACCTTAATTTCGATTTTTGTCTGATTGGAGTTTGGTGCAAAAGGTCCTCAGTCATATTAGAAAAAAAATAAGCGAATGTGCAAGAAAAAATACTATACCTGTATTTAATATTATATGCATAAAACAGCATATAATGTAACAATATAATCTTAGTAAAAATTTAATGGATGTAATATTTTCTGATATTTTTCGTTCTAAATTGTATTTTCTCATTCTGCTTGCACGTTATACATAAATTTATAAATAGGTTAAATTAATAATAAATTTATAATAGTTATTATATAAATAGGTGTGAAATGTTTCCCAGGCTCCTTTGTGGCGACCACTATTATGGACCGACGAGGCGGCGAAGTGACCAAAGGGTACTATTTCTCTTCTCCAAAATTTACACATAACATGTTCATATTATTTATGTAGAAAGTACACCTGAAAGCTGATAGCTATAGCGGGACATACATTTTGAAAAAATAGCGCATCGCAAAAAAGGCAACTAAGCTGCACAAATAGTGCAACCAAAGGACGATCGAATTATAACCTTCTCGCATGGATCACAAGTATTCAACAAACGCGACCAGACTCATATCGTCATCATTTCATAAAATGACACATTTTACTCTCCTTTAAAGTACTTTCTATAAGAAGGTGCTAATGTGTTTTTTTCGAGAAGGCTGTGTACACCTTGCCGGTATTTAGGATTTAAAACTGGAAATTAACACTGAAGTGAGCAGATCTCCGAAGAAGTCACCCACAGAGGAGACGAAACGTCAGCTGAAGAAGAAGCAAGAAAGAAGAAAAAAGAAGCAAAAAGATGGACCACGGTCAAAACCCGGAATTACAAAATCAAGCATCTGAATCCGGCCGTGAAAGCCTAAAAACATTTATAATTAACACTGAAATGGGAAATCATTGCCACACATTTTTTTTTTCGAAAATGAAGAAGGTAAGTTATGTTATTGTTATTAATGTTAAAATATCTTTGCAGCTTAGATTATAGATAAGAAGGTAAGAAGGGAAAAACTCACACAGAAAATACCTGAATCCGTGTATCCGCACATCACCTCATTTTCTAAAAAATCCCAATTATCGATTTGTACAAGTACAATTCAAGTTCCTTTGTGATTTTTACCTTAAGAAAATAAAAATGGTTTACGCTGGTGTATTTTCAGAATAGTATCCCAAACTGCACTGTGGGTCATTAGTAGGGGTAAAGAGTGCATCACCCCAAGTACAAAGCAATACGTTTAAACTCGAGCATAAAATGTATGGAAACTTAAGTAGCGTCTCTAGAGAGCTTTTTAATTTCAATACAATTTTTGCAATACGCTATGGTTGCGATTAAACGTAGTTAAAACTAGCGTATAGTACCTGTACACCCATATTATGCGGTTTGAAACCTCTGCAACCAGAGTATAAATTCACCTGAATCGGGTAAATAGAAAAATATATGAAATATGCAACAGCACCTCTAGTGAGTAATTCAGTTTTCATATTTTTTTCAAATTTACGTAATCGAGGAGAATTCACGTAATGTTTTAAACTCGGGGTTGTGCAGAATAAACAGTTTGTATGTAGGAAGAGGACCCGTAAATTATAGAGCGCGCTACAGACCGGGACCAACGTATTGGAAAAGACTCATTGCTGAGCTGAGCAGGGATGCTTACGCCAACTTTACTTGCAGTTTACGTTTTATAATTGCGATTGCCGGAACAATTTAAAAACACATTAGCTGATGTTCCGTAAACCTAATTGCTGGCTGCAGATTCCCTTTAATTAATTTTTTACCAAAGCAGAAATGTGATTCTTGTATGAAACAATATTAAGAATATATTAAAAACTAGAAAAAGTTTTCTTGTGAGAAAATTTCTGCCTTTCTTGTGTCGTTATGTTTTAAGTGTTGGGTGTGTAAAAAAACCTAGTGTATGGATAAAAAATGCGAAAAAAGTGTTTTTTGCTTATGCAAGAATCGAGTCGAAACTAAAAGTAGTGGAAAAATTATGATGACGTTTCGCTGGGTTGCTAAACAATTTTGCTTTTTGGATGGTAAGAACACAAGCTATCCGGTAACGTCACGTCAACGAGGGAAAATTTGGAATGTTCCGACTCCATACTAACGATAGCAGTAAGAAAAGCGTGCAAAATGTTATAAAATTATAAAATATTTCAACGAATACTAAAAAGTGAAGACATATAAATTGTGTTTGAAATGCTTCTTTTGAGTTTTGAACGGAGTCCAATATTTTTTTTCTTACTTCATCTTGCTGTATCTAACTTCTTCTGAGTTGTGCTACTTGGTGATTGAATTTAAATTATTGTCATTTTTCTATGGTTCTTGTAACCCAAAGCAGACCGTGAAAGCGTTTCACACATTTATTGCCTATTGTTTAACATAGGTAAATGCTCCAAATACAAAAATATGAGTTACAGGAAAATTGAATTTACAATTTTTCTGACTGTCTACGCCCTGTGCTGCTATTTATTTATAAGTGAAATAAAAACCCAGCACCTGTCTCGCGTAGCATTTAATAAAATTAAACGTATGTGAAATATTTCGGCGCTCCGAAGCGTCGCGACGCCCCAAGGAACGTCCCTTCGAGGATTATGTCTAGAAACGAAAATCCTGCAAATCACGCGAAAACGTTATTAGCTTTACCCGTCTCCAACCTGTACTCCAAGCACAAAACGTTTTACAAACAAATGTATTGTAACTAAATAAGCGTCTCTAGTTAGAGTTTTAGTTTTTATATTATTTTAATGCTAACGCTATGACTGAGTTTGAACGAAAATTCTGGAAGTGTCACCTGCCACAAGACACTGCTGGTGCAAAAAACAATTTGTACGACGCGACAAAGATATTTGCCCTGCGAATATTTTGTTATTTTAACACTTAACATATTTACGGGCGAACTAGTGTAAATATTTATACAACTACGTAAATAGAGTAAGTTCATTCTACCTTTAGCAAAAAGATTTTATAAAATCCAAGGAATAAGGTCGGTGTGATGCTGACTTTTAAGACCGTAAAAATGGTTCATATTTAGAAAACTAGAATGTGATATAGAGCAGGTTAATTGTCTCCTCGTTAACACACCTTGCAAGAATGGAAGCGTAAAATTATCTATATATATATATAAATATATATTTTTAAGAAATCCTGTGCGGGAGACTCCCTAGATTCAATGATATATTCACAAGTCAACACGACAATACATGCATTTATTATCTGTAGCAAGTGAAGGTGGAAAATTGGACAATGAATCTTTGTGCAAGCCTCAACAGTGTTTGGTCAGCGTGCTTTTGCAGTGGTGGCTTCAAGGCCATGGAACCGACAGTTATCTGTGTTTAGAGAGATTACTTACAGCAGTCACTTTAAGAGACGTCTAACTGATCTTTTCAGAAACGCCTCATAAACATCATCATTATCAATCTGAAGCTACTGCTACCTGTCTCTAGTTAATGTTTAAGTCAAGAAACCCCCAGCCCACAAAAAAAACATAATTCGTAAAACGCAGAACAAAAATCAAAAGAAATTAAAACGCCATTAAAATTCTAGGCAGCTCGTGAAACGAGTGCAGACACTCTTTTCAATTTTAAAATTAAAAAAGTTGAAAAAAAAAGTTAATGAAAGTCATTTCAGTTTTTCACGAGTGGAACGATAAGTTTTAATAGAGAACCGCACGTGTTTGAAGAGCTAGCAACTTTTTGTGCTCTTTACCACCACACGTTCAAACTCAACCACAGCGTTTCACTTAAAATTAAAACGCTCACTAGAGACGCTGTTTTAGTTTCGATACATTTTTTGTTGAACGCTGCGGTTGAGCTTAAATGTGAAATTTTATTCTTGAGGTACTGAAAATTGTAAGAGCTAATTTTCTTCATTTGTTGGTTAGCTGCGAGCGCCTTCTAAGCTTATACTTTTCGTTACTTACGTGACGTGGAATGAAGTTTTCAGGACCACGTACTTGTAGAACTTTCGAGTAAGTGAAAATTTCATGTTGCGAGTTTGTGTGGTAGGTAAAATCATAAGAAGTATCTCGAGTTGGCTAGATAATGTTTGCTTGTATTTAAGAAGGGGAATATCATGGTTTTGCAGCTCGTTTTCAAGTGGAGAACAAGCTTGCTTTTCGCAGAAAGTAAAGTGTAATTTTCTTCATGAATACATTCATTTTCTGTATGAACATTTGAAATAAAGCTGTTGTGAAAGATTATTTTTACTCGTATATTGTGGTCTTTTTAGGATTTTGAACTATTTTTCAGAATTATTCAGACTTTCATCCAAAATTTTAGAAGAAACATTAGGGAGTTTGTACATTAAGGCTTTCACGGCCGATCAAATCAGAACGCCTGAAAAACACGCTGAGGAGGCCCATCGCAGATAATGGGCGAAACGTTCGGAAAAAGTGAAACAAAAAGTGAAACAAACTTCCGTATAGAACACGGCTACACAACCCGAAAAAAATTTAAGATTGTATCATTAGGGAGTTTAATGTTAATTAGGTACTGTGTTTTTATATTTTCATATTTCTTGTTATCGAGATATTTAAGTTTTCTTAGTAACATTTCACTTTCCAGACTGCCACTTTTGGTTTTTTCCAGTTATTATATATCTTAAACCAACTGACACATTCCTGCACTTTTTAAGGTGTATTTGATACCCCAAAATAACGTTGAATATTCTATAAAAAATATGTATGATTGGTTTACAATGTATTTCAAATAAATTAAAATATTATTTCATTCAAATCAGCCGGATATATGCAAAAAAAAACATTGAAAAAATGCTCACTTTGGAACCCGAGTAACTTTTGCGTCATGAATATTTCATCACAAAATATACCATTTTATGATAGGAAGGTTGTAGAAGGTTATTCAGGAAGGTTATTCAGCTGAAGGTTGTAGAGTTGCGATTTTTTTTTTTCTTATTATCTTAGTTTTTTGAAAATGTATTTTTTAAATATTTTGTTGTACTCGTTTTCATTCCTTC
Organism: Agapetus fuscipes; assembly: GCA_951799405.1. Classification (NCBI taxonomy): domain Eukaryota; kingdom Metazoa; phylum Arthropoda; class Insecta; order Trichoptera; family Glossosomatidae; genus Agapetus; species Agapetus fuscipes. The sequence goes on from OX637350.1 coordinate 7,989,622, forward strand.
CTTGTAATTTTCACCAATCATACCAATATTACCAACCAACATTTATTCCACATGGAATCGTGTTTATGTCTACCGCTGATAATGCCCATCGGAGCAATGGGCGAAACTGTCCGGAAAGAATCAACCAGACCACGGCTACATAGCCCGAAAAAAGTGATTGTTATGTCAACTCTTGTTCACATTCACCAATAATAGTTTAAGTTTAACAATGAGTATAAAAAATATATTCTAAATTGAATGTACAGACCTCGATTGTCTTTAGATTACTTGGCTAGATTTAATCAATCGCGTTAGTGTCGTGCAGCGTTTAGTCCCCGGTAAAGTCTCAGTTTAGTGCTCCAAGTACTAAACTTTACACCTAAGCTCAACCAGAACTTATACTTGAAAATGTATAGAAACTGAAACAGCGACTCTAGTGAGCGCTTTAACTTACGTACATTATTGGTAAAGCTCTGTGTTCAAGTTTAAACGGTAGTGCTCATGTCGTATTCTCCCCACGTGCTAAGACTGTCAGGCCGAAGGGAGGTCGGACAAACACCTCCAGGTCCAAGTACAAAACGTTATATTTAAACTGAAATAAACCGTTTACAAAAAAAAGTATGCAAACTTAAACAGCGCAAGTAGTGAGTATTTAGTTTCCATACATTTTTGGTGAATTCTGCAGTTGACATTAATCGTAAAATTTTGTACTTCAGTACCTACTGGTATTTTTTAGGATATTATGTGTAACACGAACCACGTTTTTGTTGTTCAATATTTCAAAACATATCTTTCATTCCAGTACAGAGTAAAAAACATAGCGTAAATAGAAAATGTATTGAATTTATACGATGGCACTCCTAAAGAGTGATTTAGTTTTCATACACTTTTTCGATTTACGCAATCGAGGTGAGTTTACGTAACGTTTAATTTATTAGATTGATTGAAAATATTCAGTTTTTACCTATTAGTATTATCTCCCAGCTAAAAGGTTAGTATAAAGCCAGATGACACAATATTGTAAAACTGCTACACGTTAGCGTAAATCACAGCTTACATATTCTAAAAAGAGGACGTGAACCTATTTAAAGAAGTATTTCTCATTTTCTGCGAAGGACACTTGAATTCTGACACCATGAGATTCCAATCCAGGCTGTCTTCTCAGAAATTGAGATTAAGCTATCAGCCAGACCATTTGTCGAAAATATCGATGTGTCGTAACCATTTTTTTAACACATCTTCGTTCAAATATGTCTGCGAAAAGAAATCATGATTAAACAATCGTTATGAAGACAAACGTAATGGACAAAAAAATACTCACACTACGAGTGGGTACCAAAGATTTTTACAACTCCATCAATGTATTTTTAACATATACCTGTTTAATTTATTTTTTGGAAAGTCATACAGTAGGCATTGTATCATAGATCCATGAAAAGTTTTCAGTTAAGTGATTTTGAACTAAAAATATCTCCTCTACGGTCCGACAGGACAATGGGGGTTTCTTTATCCATAATCTAAGTTGCAAATATATACTGCATTTAGTATCTATATTACATGAATTACCATTATCAGACACGTATAAGTTCGCGCTTACACTAGCCGCATCTGGACTTACAACATTAAAATCCAATCTTAAATTAACATAAGCTCTGTAACTCTTGCTGACCTTCCCTGAAACAGGGGTTGGTTTTTTTTTATTGAAATTTAATCTTATCAGGTTAAACCAAATGTATAATTTAAAAACAAACATCGCTGCAGACGATTTCTTTTATATTTCAATTTGTTCTGAACGCATAAGACTGGAACGCTCTGAACGCATAATCTGGAAAAGTTTATATGTGAACAAATATCGCGGCGAGGGGATGAAGAAAAAAGGTCGCTTGATTTCTGCGCCCGATAAGAAGTATACTTATTTTCGTTTAAACCAAAAATTAAAAAAATATATGAGTGCTAAAACAGTGCCTCTAGTGAGCGTTTTAATTTCAGTACATTTATGGTGAAACGCTTTGGTGGAGTTTGAATGTAAAGGCTGTATACTCGGGGTAAAGCATACTGTTTGCTTTCGATTACAAAACCCAATAAGCTCACGTCGGAGCTGAAAATATGTTTTTTATGAAGTCAGCGTATTGGTAAACAAGGCAAGATGGGAAAATTCGATAATTTAATGGCGTCGAAGTATTTTTGGAATCCGTGAAATATTTTTTATGCACGAGCGACGATTATGAATTATATATTATTTGCTGGAAGAATATAAAACATGCTCTTATTTTTCCCGTTTCGTTTTTGTTTATGTGTTTTTTTTTTCTTTTCGATTGCTTTGTTTTCTGTATAAAAAATATGGCAACTGATGTTTTTCATTTTCTTTTTGCCTTTAAATAAAAAATTGAGACTAGAAAATAAGCTAACAAAAAAAATAGCTAAATTTTAATAAACATGCCTTTATTCAGGCACTAACATTTTTCACGGTATTTTAAAAGTAAAATGACAAAAACATTTGTACAAATAAAAGTATCTTGAGACGAATGCTACAAATCCAGTGAAAGTGACCTTTTGAAACAGCTTAATATTTTTTATCAAAATTGAAAAATAAATGAGTAGGAGTCATCTCTGGCATATTTTATTGTTTATTTTGATAACGTACTCCTTGATTGATAGGTTGGTATGCGGCTGACCACCCATACTGTAAAAAATGGTTCACTTTGCCAATGTCACCCCTGCTTCAGGGAAGGTCGGCAAGAGTTGCAGGGCTTATGTTCATTTGAGATTGGGGTTTTTATATTGTAGGTCCACATGCAGCATGTGTAAGCGCGAAATTATGCATGTCTGCTTGTGGGAATGCATTTAATATGAATCTCAAATGATACATATCTTTGCAGCTTAGATTTAGATTTATTTAGATTTAGTACCTAAGCTACACATATAGTGTATAGTGAACCCATTTATTTGTACAGGTAAGGGGCTGCCCTTACGCTAACCACTTCAGTTGAAGTGGGAGTTTCCCAACTCTCGAGGAGGCTGGTACTCATTTATTGTGAAGGCTGAGTGAATCGTGCCGGTATTTTATTTTGGGGTTTGAAATAAACATCGAAACGGAAAATGATTTCTGAAAACCTCGGTGGGATACCGAACCTGAGCTCACGGCATGGGATGCAAGCACTCTACCAACTGAGCTATCGACCGGACAAAGAGCTACTGACACAAATAAAGTCTTATTACGTATTTAAATCTGTAACGCATATCATCCATAAATAACAGACATGATAACTATAAATTTATAAAATAAATTAAACGAAATTTCGCCTCGAGACGGGAGATACATCAGTGTAATGCCGTACGTAATTCAACACGCGAAGGACATTTGTCTTTCTGTGTTGTAGAATGTAGAGGACGTCAGGTGGTCGGGCAGGAAGCTGAACGCCAGCAAGCTCTATTTTAGGGAATATGTCCTAATGCGCATGCATGTGCTACGCTTAAAGTGCGCATATAACATGCACATAAATTGCTGGTTAAATAGTGAATGGGGTTTTAACATTAATTAACATCTGCAAGCAAACAATCCATCCAATTTGTGTGAAATCATGTTGAAGTAAACTTGAAACTTGACCTAAGTACTTTAAGATTAATTGGTTAAATTTGGAGCATTTTTGAAAGAATATTTACAGCCTGAAAAGTATTTAATTCAATTGTAACTGTGACTCTGTTGCCATTCCGTTAGGGGCGGTCAGAGCCTCTGCGCATTTGCCTTAATCTTTTCCTATCCTTGCATACATCTTTCAATTCATTCATATCCATCACTTTTTTCATCCATCTCCTTCTTTTACATTCGCTTTGAATATCCCATTCTTTCACAATTTCACCAATCTGATACAGTCATACTCTTTTCGGTCAAAATTATTTTAGGAAAGATCAAAACTTTTGTAAAATAGGGTGTATTTTATCATATTCTTTGTTGATTGTTTTGTAATTTTATAATTGATTTTTTTATATGTATTTCTTGTTATATAATACAAGTTAAGCTTTACAAAGACATGAATAAGAATGATTAAAGTAATTTGTCTTGCTTGTTGAAAATGTTAAAAGCAATCTCACGCCTCGCACGGTGTTGTTAGAATATTTGCGGACCCAGGTGGGCAAGAAAATATACTGGAAGCATTATAACTATCTGCAGCTCCACCTCCCTGTAGGCTTGCAATAATAAACGTGTATGAACCAAGCCGTCCATTCTTCGGGAAGACATCGCCATAAATCTAGAGGGAGACCCAACACCTGAAGGAAACCAGCTATCTTTCAAGCAGACTAGGGTGGCTTTCAGGGACGCTTATAAGTCGATAAATCTCCGCAGATATCTGAGTGAATATACTAGTAACTAAACATGGAATAGTTGTGTTTGTTCTGCAGCTAAGATAATAATGGTCTTGCAAGTATTTTTAAAAATATTTGATAGCCATTGTTATCAGCTTAATTTGTAATTATTGCTGTTTTGATTAAGTAACAAACAATGCAGATGTCACATTTGTTTTTGTGTAACTTTATGGTATTATACATGCACGATAAAGTATATTTTTTTCATAAAAGAGCAGAGTTTTTATTTTTATAATTGAGTATTTATTATTATCTCAAGTATTTTGGATTACCGTTATTGTCAAAAGGACACTAGGTCAAAAACATTCTCATAAAAATGATTTTTCACTGTGTAAATACACAAACTCTAAAAAGTTTTATTATAGATTCTCACGTTGAATCTATTTACAATTTGTTGTCCTTCGCTTAGATTTGAGTTGCACATGACTGAAAACATGGGAAAGATGCTATATCTTATTTTGCCAATGAACCATGAAAATAAATCGAGCATGAAGTTGTTGATTGAAATCAAGAATCACTAAGTAACACAATTCTTATTTTCTTACGACAAAGCTCATATAAAAAGTTCCATTTTCTTTGAGATACGAGTATTCTGCTATCTATGGATTGAAAATCGTCAAAAAAGGGTCAAGCATCATAAAATGGCTTGAACTGAGTGGCAGTTAAAGCAGATTGCTGACACAAAGTCATAATAACAACATCATCAGTATGGCTTACGCCAACAGTCGAGCCTGATGCCCGAAACTTCAGCAAAGCATAACAGAGAGTTAGTCACCTACGCATAAAACGCAATCCTTGGTTATTTACCCGAGAAAACCTTTTTTGTCCATTCCCGTTGAAAGGCTCTACAAATTTACGATCAAACTTCTCGTATGGCGTAATATCCCTCTCGAGGAGTAAAGTGCACGCCCAGAGAGGAATCGAAAAAACCTTTACGAGGGTCGCGAGAACGCTGCTTCATAGAAAGTGAACACATTTACAAGTGGGGGTTTGTGCTTTGATGTGAGAAAGATCAATGAGAACAAACACAAAAAATGAACATGTGTATTTCATACTCTTAAACAATGTTTGAACCGAGTATTTTATGTGTAGGATATGTAGGATACGTGGCTGGAGAGCAAAGGTGATGGAAAGACGAGAGTGGAGGAGAATCCTGGATTCAGCCAGGGATGTCCAGCTTTTGATGATGATGAAGCTATGTACTGAGCATTGTATAAAACAATAGTTTCAAATACACTTTGGAAAAAATGTGTCGTTACCTGGTCAGTTTGTTGCGAAATCTGTCGTCATTTGGTCAGGCTGTAGAAAAACCTAACTAAAATTATTTTTGTTGTTGGTTGTATAAAATGCTTTCTTAATCACTTATAGACATGTTACTCGCCCAAAGTGAGTGTTGGAATTTTGTTCCCACTCCATTAAAATATTGTTGGGAAAAGCAAGGGATGAAAAAGACAAAGTTAAATTCATACTATGTTATTTTCTATTTTAAAATTTAGTATTTCATTTTCAAATTGATGCTCTCCCAAACCATTAGATGTTTTTCATTTACATGTAAGAAAATAATGTTTCACAGATATGTGTAATAAAGTTGATTTAATAACAACAGAACTAATTTTAAGATAAAGAAATCAAATATTAAACTTAAAACACAGATACAGAGAGGATGTAGCTGTGTGAGTGAATTGGAGGAAAGGAAAATCATATTACGGCAGACGGAGAGAAATTTCCCAATTAAGGAAAACTGAAGCAATTTTTATTTTAAGCTTCAGCGGAAGACTACGGCGCTCTCCGTTTCTCACAACAGTATTATTTTCACGAGCAATTTAAAATTTAGAAAAAATAGCTATCAAGAATCGTTTCGATACAAGAAATATTATATTTTTCTTCCCCCAATATTTTATTGATTGTATTTTTCAACAAATTATTGTACTTTTTTGCTCAGAGCTCATGTTACACGGATAAAAATATAAACAGGACACATAATTAAAAGTGGAGGTGTACATATATTTTTTGTGGTATTTGAAGATTATTTGAAGAGCGCCGTATCACGACTTTTGTCACTGCTGGGGCGCTTCAGCATAGACGCAATAAAGATGAAGGTATTTATTATCTGTTTGAAGGATTAGGAATTAATTTCAACATATTCAACGTATCAAATGATAGTTTAATTAAATGGAAATAACGGATGAAGAACTAACAAAGTGGGTGTACAAATCAACGTGAAAGTAAAAAGAGGAAAGCCGAGACAAAATAAGTTCATCAGATAGGTAAAATTTAGAAGAACGGAATATACACTATAAGAAGTTGACTGCATGTATGAATGAGCTGATTGATCTGAATGAATTGAAAGATATATCTACCAAGTATACACAAAAAACAACTCTTAGAGAAATGGCGACAGGGTTACAATATTCGTAATATTTGAAACAGATAGCTCTTTAATTGACACGTTTTGTCAGTTGAAAATGATCAAAGAGCATAGTGAAAAGAGGAAAGGGAAAACCGAGAATAATACGAGTTATGAGATTGGTAAAATTGAGAAAGAATAGTAGGAAAATAAGTAGAAAATATATAAACAGAGTGATTGATCTAAATGAATTGAAAGAGATACTTTATGCAAGAAAACAGAGAAAAAATCCATTTCTGCAAAGGCTCTCGTCACCTTTAGAGGAATGCTACAGAGTTACAAAAAATTTTCAAGTCAGACATGTTAAACATTTATCTTTCTGACATGTCTTATTAGATTGAAAATTTCAAATAGCACAGAAAAAACAGGTTTCGTTTAACATATTATCTCACGACGTGCCTGTGAATTTGAAAGTCAAGCGAAAAGAATAACGTCTTGCAGATGGAATGTCATGTACGTACGTATGTTCGTCATTTCACTGAAACGATCGTCCCGTCGTAGAAGCTTCTACGTCACGTGTGCACGCTTTGTCATGCCATGCTCTCCATCAGAGCAAGGCAAGATTTTGTGTTTCTAGCCATGACATAAGTATAAAAAGAGAATAAGTTAATTTCAATTTTATTGATTGTAGAGGCATTAACTTTGTAATCGTTCATCATTAATGATAAAAGAAAAACAGCTTTGTTTTCGATTACGGTAATCGAAAACCAAGCTGTTTTTCTTTTACCATTTTAAGTTAATTTCAGTTTGAAATTCTGAAACATCCACGACATTTTTTTCTAAGTATATATATTTTGAGATTAGCGTTTCTTGGATTTTAAAAGAGTAAAGACTTTTGAAATTCCATTCAATTGTATACAAGATAAATATGTAGTTTTTTTCTTTTGATGTAGAAAAGAGCTCTGAAATTTTCTTTTGACATTTTTTGAATAAATGTGCCTTCAAAAATGTAAATATTTAGTTTGGCAATTGTTTTTTTTTTCAAGTTTATTCAGATCTTAAGGGTCTACTTTACATACATTTTTTTTCTATTTCTTCTCTTCAGCTTATTCAAACAAATCTATTGATTTATCTATGTATGACTACACATACATTCATCTATACTACAGAGATTTATTGATGAAAAAATAAGACTTTTGAATACTATTTATTTAATTTACATTACACACACTTTCTTTTAGCTAATAAATTTTAATTTTTATTACCAGATATGGTAGATTTTCTACGAGTCGTATAAATGGAAACCCTGTCAACTCCTTACGCGATAATCTATAATAATAATAATCTATAATCTAAGTTGCAAGGATAAATTCATTTAAAGCTCTCAGATGTATGCCCACAAACCAACAAGTGTAGTTCGCGCTTACAAATGCTGAATGTGTACTTACAAATAAAATCCAAACCTCAAATGAACATAAGCCCCACAACTTTTGCCGACCTTTCCTAAAACAGGGGTGACATTGGCAAAGTGACCCATTTTTTACAGTATGGGTGGTCAGCCTCATACCAACCTATAAGTCAAGGAATATGAATAATAAATTAGATTTAAATATAAAAAAGAACAAAACCTTACAAAGAAATCTATACAAAAAAAGTCAAAAATTTCCTATGCAAAAAAATGTAGCAAATAAATACACCAACATTAGAAATCAACATTGCAGATTAGCCGCCACTTCTTCCTGTCCTTGCATACTTCTTTCATTTCATCCAGAGTCATAACCTTTTTTTAAGTCCTCCTTTTATTATGACTCTGGATATCCCATTCATTCGCTATTTCAGAGATTTGATCCTTCGCGATGATTTTGAGAAAAATAAACTTGTGTTTTGAACGCAATTTGGAACTTTGGAGATGACGGCGTTTGCACGAAATCATACCTTTCTTATTAAAATTACGAAGGATTAAGTGAGGTTTTCATCACATTGCACACAGCAAATAATTTGTTACACTACGCAGAATCAAATTCAATAATTATCTCAAAAATCATAAAATTTGGAGATGACGGCGTTTGCAGTTATACGACTCATATATATAATATATATAGTGAATAATACTTTATACAATGAAATAATTAGACCATTGCCTGTTTAAGAAACGATAAGATCATTTTCGGAGATGTGCCCACTTGTCACGCAACATTTACTCAAGGAACTTTTTTTTAAAAGTTGACTGCATTTTTTACTCTTTATTTCATATTTGTCTGTATGGTGTGCTCGTTCCTGTAGCACTTATACATATTTTCAGTTTTATGGGGTCCGGTCAATGCCTGAAGTATTTTATGACTCAGCTGGGCGACCACAATGCACGTTAATAAGACGAACTGCCCGCCCGGATTCTCCCTAACCACCCCAACTAAAAAACTCAACCATGGCGTTTCATCAATAATAAAAAAGAACTAAAACGCTCACTGGAGGCGCTGCTTTAGTTTTCATACCTATTTTTGTAAACGTTATGATTGGCTTTAACCGAAACATTGAGTTTAAAGAACCAAAGACAGCAATCTAGGTTTATTTTTCAAAAATGAGAAAATGTCATTTTCTGTCTTTTCATGACATTCTCTTTGTTTCCATACATTTGAACCCATTTTCGGTAAAAAATCTAGATGGCTGTCTTTGATGTCGACTCATATATACTAGAGGAGCTCTCACAGACCTCTCATACACAGCATATAATGATCTACTCCAAGTCTGGACTTCACTCCACATTCAGTTAGTGGAGTTGGATACTTATATGATAGAGCCCTATTTGAGAAGACTTGCTAAATTTACCACTTCGCTCCGCAATATTGTCCACTTTGTTTTTATGTTCGTTACTAACGTCTATTTGTAGACCTTTTTCGTATCTTTAAGAAAAAAATGTTGATTAAGTTATAATATTCAAAATTATTTCATACATAACAATATATATGAGTAAAGGCTGTAAATAAGACATTCAATAAGATCGTTGTTTTTTTTACAAATATATTTGCATAAATTGCAGTTCAATCATAATTTTGGGGTGTTTGTTGTTCAACTCTGGATTAAATTTTACTAAAAAACAAATCTTTAGTAAAACGTAAAAGACAAAATATGAAACGAAATAATTCATCAGTGAAACCAAATTCATCTCGTCACACAAAATATTTAGACTTGACAAATCAAAATTCCAAATAGAGCAAAAAATATTTAAATTGTTATGATGATAGCAAGTCTTTGTTAAAATGATGCCCGTCAAAGAATTGATGAAAGAAAATACATTTTTCTGAAAAAACTTTCAACCACTTTTCTAATTTACAAACATTACCGTGTTATACATATATTGCATTTTTGTTTAAAATTTAACATTTTCCTAATGTTATAATATGTTTCAAATATCACGAGTATAAAGTATCATATTATATCCACGGCAAAAAACACAAAATGTCTACGTGGGTATTTTTCATTTAAATTTCGTTTATGAAGCGTCCTTGTTTTTGCTTTAAATATGTTAGAGTAGGTGTAGATTTGTTTTGAGGAAAATTTGACTTGTAAGTAAAATAATATCTTTTAAAATTGTTTTGGTGAAACACTGTGGAATTAAATTTTAAATATTTGATTAAAAAAAATTTTTTTTTTTTTTTAACACTTAAATGAAAAACTTGTGTGTATCAAAACGTATGAAGGAACATGTTTTTTTAGAGGGCAATCGAAGCAAACGAAAAGAGAAAAGAGTTGTTGAATATGAGACAGAAACTTAAAGTTAAGCAAGAACCTTTTAGGAAGATTATGTTAACAAAAAAATACCCAGTTTATGATATATTGTTATGTTATAATTGAAAGGTATCTCCAGGATACTTACTTCCGGCTAGCTCTCATCAGCATCACTCTCAGGGCGTGGGGGTCTTTCTTTCGGTTGCTCACTTGTACTTTGGGAAGGGTTTTATAATTAAAAGATAAAGTTAACATGAACAAATAAGGGTTTATTACTGTACTAATATGGGGGAAAAAGAGGAAATAAGGGAAGGGCCTGACCTGCTCTTTGTCACTAAAACTGGAGTTACGAACTGAAGGCCTGGGGCAGAACCCCAGGCTAGCGGTGGCTCTCGAGGCGGACGCCTCCACACATCGGAGCCCCTGGGTGGGCGCTCCTATGCACCCGTCTCTGATCTACAAGGCGGGCGCCTTGGATGGCGGATGCTCCAAGTAGAAGGGGAGGGAGCTCCGTTGCTTGGTGCTTTGTCGCCGACGTCTCGCCCAGGACTGCCGAGCGATAATCGACAGCCCGATCAGATCCCCCGTCGCAGTCCGGCTGCTTCCGTGACCGTTCGGCTCTGTTCGGCCCACAAACACACACTGCACACTTCGGGATTGTTTTTTTTTTATATGTTATAAAATAACATAACAATATGTAGGCGTCATTCGTTAAGTACCTACAATAATAATTTTTGCTTAGTTAGAAATTCATTAAGCTTAGGGCCTGTTGCACCAAACTTCAATCAATATTTGATTGACACATCAAATTTGATTGCTTAATTCTGGTGAGGACCTCGGTTAAATATTTCTCGGAAGTTGATAATAATACGATGGAATTTGAACAGGAAAGATGATGTACATCAGCTGGTTTACGTATATGCAACCAAATTTTTGATTTGATGGGAGAAATCCACTTAATTTTAATTATTGTCTGATTGGAGTTTGGTGCAACAGTCCCTTAGTAAAAGTTAAAAATCGCGTACAGGTGAAAGATAACGGATCGTTATTTCATCATTATCTAAGAAAATAATTAAAAAAAATATGGCTGCTCATTCCAGTTCCCACTATAGTTCTACTTATTCACGTACAAACTAGGGTTCGATTCCCGAGGATGATGATTTAATATAGCACCGTTTCAAAGAATATTGAGGAGGATGTCATACATGATTTCCTGTTCAGTAACTCAATATTCTCGCCTAAATCATCACTACCACAAAGAAAGAAGACTTCACAAAAATTTAACACTTTCTCTTTCGGAAGCAGGCAAATTTTAACTTCAGATGGATAGCGTAACGCTGCTACCTCTATCTGTAAAGTAAGTACACAGGGTTTATCTTTATGCAACCCTACCAAAAAAAGTGCAAATATTTGCTTCAAACGAAATCTTAAATAGTTGAATATGAGGGTAGATATATGTAGGAAACTATGTGGTTTTTTGTAACTAAGCTAAATTTCTCTTACCCTTTCAATTCGACTTTTCAACTTTTTTGCCCAGGTGACTGGATAAATGGTCTCAGCGGAAAACTCCACTAACTCCCAACACGTATCAAGTGAAGTATAAGTAAAGCACCGAGCACCTCACGTTACGTGGAGTGGTGTTTTGTCGACGAGGCGTTTTCTTACAGCCAAAGAATAAAATTCAATTCGAGAAAGTTTTCAATCGAATTTCTGCGATTACTGTACGTAAGAAATGTCTATCCCACCTTTTAAAGAAATTGACTGTTTTTTTGTTTGTTTTTGATACGGAATTTGCCCGGCTATATTTATTATTATTAGTATTATTACCCAAATGGTTGTGTACTTATTCCCCCTAAAAATAGATTGAAGAATTGACTTCAATGTTTTTAATGCGTATGTTAAAATTTGGATTTTTTTCTGTAGGAGCAAAGTCACAGATCTGTGCATCTAAGAACGATCCTTAGCAAACAAAATAAAGTTGTTAGCCATTTCCCTATTGATCCCGACGCGTGTCTACACAACTTTTTTTTAACGTTTTTGAATGTGCAGTTTCATGAAATTAATAATTAAGATGTATCTTCCTTCTTCCTCAGCTTTTCTCGGTCCACTTCTGAACGTAGGCCTCCTTCGATCCTCTCCATGTTTGTCTTTTGGCTGTTGTGTTCAGCCATCCAGCCAACTGTAGGCAGAGGATGGCTGAACATAGCAGCCATTAAGATGTATAAAATGTCAAAATTACGTTACATTGATAGATGGATTTTGTTTTTGATTTTAAGAATCGTGGTGTAGAAAAGAACCGACTTGTCATCGTTTCGTCGAAGTCGTATACAACGTCATCAAGAGACGTATCTCTTCCAAATAAGCACGAACTTAAATGCGTTAGTTTCTCTTTGGCGTAGAAGAGCCACGTATTTTCAAGAGTTCTCTCGCCAAATTGAGAAACCGTTTTTGCATAAAAAACAATAAAGTTTGTGCATAATAAAAATATCCTTCTTTTGATTCTACGACATTATACTTCTAGTATGTGTACTCGTAGTTTATATAATTGTTCATGCATTTCTCAAAGTTGGTCATGAAAACTTGAAAAAAGTTTAATAAATTGAAGTCCAGTATAAAGTTGCATTCTGTACACACTTTTCAATATAAAATAAGTTCCACGGACGTTTGTGGACCCGCGGGACTTTTAGAAAGCAATAAATCATAGAGTTGGATATCATGTTCAGGTCTGCAAGTGCACTCAAACCTTCACAACTCATATTGTGGGCTGTAACTCATGCGACGCGTTTGAAAAATTTATGACTTCAAAATTACATCCACAGTAAATTCAATTCATCATTATTATTGGCTCCCAGAATGACTTGAATATTTATGTTTCAAGTGGATTGAAACATGAAGGAATGAAAGGTTTTAAATTATCTTGGAGTTGGACCAACGTTTTTTTTTAACATTGTCTTCTCTTCTTCATTTTATTCCCCCTGTGAAAGTAATCTACTTTCATGAGGTTGTCTAGTCCTTTACCCATAAAAGCAAAACGCCATGCAATTAAACTGCCCATATAGACCAACTTTTCAACACGTTTGGCCCATTTAGTTTCACAGGTTCAGAGGCCGACGTTCCAACCAATTCTCGTGACGTGGGGCTTTTCTAGTTTCCAAAGGAACTGATTTTCATCTCTTGTGAAGGCTAAGAAAGCCTTTTTGGTGTTGTGATTTTGGGTTTTAATAAGTATCGAGGCAGAAAATAATTTCTGACATCCATGGTAGGGATCTAACTATAGCTCTCTGGTATGAAATACAATAATAATATTAACCAAGCAGCGGACCGAACATATATTTTTCCAACATCAAAGAAAAACCCGTAAGCTACAGCCTGAGAATTTCTAATCTAATCCAATCTAATTTCAGTTGCAAACATATGTTACATTGGAGATTCACATTACATGCATTCTCACAACCAGACACGTACAAGTTCGCGCTTGCACATGCCTCATGTGAACCTACAACATAAAAACCAAATCTCAAATGGACATACACCCTGCAACTCTTGCCGTCCTTCCCTGAAACAGGGGTGACATTGGCAAAGTGAGTTTGATATGTTTAAAATACTAACTCTGTAATCTTTATAAAGTTTGTTAAATTACGAAGTGATAATTAATTTTAAATAGCTTTAAAAATGTGATAAAAGAAGTATGCTAAACAGAAAAATGGGAACTGGGAAATATATAAATAAAAGACAAATATTTTTTCACCCTGTAATTACATTTCTAAGATTTCAGGCGTGGCCTTTGTCTTGAACTGACTTAATAAATCATTAACGTCATTGAGTTACAGCTCTCTTTAAGTTGTCACTTAGTGTCGCCAGCCGGAACACTTGACATTTATTGTGACACTACTTAGCACAGGGCAACACTGTGAATAAGAAGCGGCTGAAACATTCCACTACCCCAAGCATTCACTTATTCTATCTGTGGACTAGAAATGATTTAAACGAAAATATACATTATGCACCTGTTTCAACTTACTTGTCTATTTAAAAAATGTAATTCAGACCACCCGTACTGTAGAAGATGATTCACTTTGTCATTGTCCCCCCTGTTCCAAGGAAGGTTGGCAAGAGTTGCATGGTGTATGATCATTTGAGATTTGGGTTTTTATATTGTAAGTCAACATGAGGCATGTTTAAGCGCGAACTCATACTTGTCTGCTTGTAAAAATGCATATTATGTGAATCCCCAATGTTACATATCTTTGCAACTTAGATTCGATTACGAAAATGGTCCGTAGTAAGAAAGAGAACATAGAACTTTACAGTTGCATTTTCACGTCTAAAAAAAATCGGGCGAATGTAAAAATGTTTCTAGAAAGGTGGCATCATTTCCGCGTGAGTACTTTGTCCGAACCAGCACCAAACATAGTACGCATGCGTTATACTGTGATCGATAAAATTGACGAATTAAAAAAAAAAACGCATTATTTTAAGACATTATGGCATTGTGTTATAATTGGGTATTAAAACACAAAATGGAGAAAGTTAGAAAACATAGAATTTGACACGTAAAAACATGTTTTGTATGACTACACCACTGCTGCAACGTTTGATAGGACTGAGACAAAAGTGGGCTATGTATCAATGCAGTAAGTTAGTTTCTGCTCCTCTATTTTATTACTCAATGACCCCAAGTATACAAAACTGTACGTTAGCGTTAACAAAATATATATATTTAAGCTAAAAAGCTCACAAAAGGCACTGTTTCCGTTTTGATGTATTTTTGGCAAAACCCTTTCGTTGAGTTTTAAGTAATATTTTGTACTTGGTATAGAGTAGGCGTAATAGTAAAGAGAGTTTTGCCATTGAAAATTAACAAGAAATGAGGAAGTTAATTTGGAATGAAAGCCAACTGGGAAGTCCCCTTTGTTTATAATTAAACTTATAATTTCAACACTTTCAAGGTTCTCGTAATTATAAAATTATAGTCAAATGATTTCATAAATGTAAGCCTTCTTTGATAAATTTTATTCCCGGAAAATTTCTCTTGAAATGTTTGTGCTTCATTTGAAATACGCAAAAAATTCCAAAGACAGACAAGTTTCAATATTTTATTGTTTGAGACTAGTCACACAAACTGTAAAATATGAGTCACTTTCGACAATGACACTAATATATCTGAAAAATGGTACAGATTATTCTGAAATTTTTACTGTATTGTTTTCAGGAATATTTCAAATTATTTTCTTCATCAGTGAGCATTCGTCATATGTACGTTTATGTAATTAAGAACAATAACAAATTATTAAGTTGCCTTTGCCTTAGAAACTCACGGTGTTACGTCGCGGACTTGATCTTTTTGATTGCACAATGTTTTTCATTTACAAAATTGAACGTCTTTATTGCTAAAGTCACATTTTTTTGAAAAATAAAGCCTTAATACACCGTTCAGACCCTGTGAGTAAGCGTTTCTTGCGTTTCCTTCGGTCTCGCGTTATTTTCCCCCAATTTTCCGAGAATCACGTTTTGTTATTTGCAGCACGTTTTCTCTCATATTTTCGATTGAACTTTATCGAACGCTTAAAACTTAATTAGGTTATTTCTTTTTCGCGAAATGCCAATTCTCTTGACAAATAAATTGTAAAAAAAATACTTTTGCATTTATATTATTTTTCTTTTCTTCTCGTCAATTCCCTCCACATTGACGAATATTATCAATAAAGCGCAGGCCTGTCGTTTTAGGGCAGCTCTAAACAGCTCTTCTATAGTTCATAATGCCGTCTAGTCTTGGATCGAAGACCTTGGATATTCCTTAATTATTAATTAATAATTAATTAAAATAAACAATAATAAATTATTAATTGATGATATTAATACCTGTTCCTGGCCAGGCAGAAAAGGTTGGTGAATTTCATTCCTCTTCACAAATCTATTGAAAAAAAAAATTGGCTTGCAGACATGTTCATCCGTCCAAGAAAAGCGTAGCATCCCTTGGTGCACCCACATTTTACCCTTATATCAAAACTAAATAAGATGAAGTGTTG
Source organism: Agapetus fuscipes (assembly GCA_951799405.1). Lineage (NCBI taxonomy): Eukaryota > Metazoa > Arthropoda > Insecta > Trichoptera > Glossosomatidae > Agapetus > Agapetus fuscipes. Next base: position 8,006,068 of record OX637350.1, read on the forward strand.
TTGATCATATGAAGTACATTATTCGCCTGCACTTCCGTGTTCTGTAATATCACAATATATTGCACTGATTTATTGTAAACTTTATTAATTTGTTTTCTGGATGAGCATGTTCCGCGGATCGCAACGCAATACTTCCTGAACAACTCTCACACCGGAAATGCGCATACTTGTGCGCCAGCCTGCTCCGGGGAAACGGAAGTGGATTTTGAGTGGCGGAAGTAGATGAAGCAACCCCCTCCCCCTCCCTTACAGCATCCACTTCTTCTTCTTCTTCGTGTTTCAGCGCAGCCTGAGTTCTGTAGCACATTTAACCCCTCAGGCCAAACATGATGGAGAAGTTGGGATAGCGCAGAGATTCCACTTCAGAGATCTATCCATAATCTATAACCTAAGTTGCCAATGTGAATTGAAATGTTCACGCTTACACATGGTAAATATGTATGTACATACAAAACAAACCAAACTTCACTTGAACATGAACTTTTAAACTCTTGCTACATTTCCCTGAATCCGGGGTAGTATTTGGCAAGAGTAAACCAAGTTTTTACAGCATGGGGGATCATCTTCATACCAAACTATTAGTGAAGGAGAGATCTGATATTGAGCAGATCTCAGAGTATTTTCTATAATTTTTTACGCCTTCTTTCCCATTAAGTACCCTGAGTAGTGCAAAACTTGAGTAAAGTAAAGTTTACGGAAAGTATTACAGAGTGGTTTTCTCCAAAATTTGCCGTTTTTGTTTGTTTGAACTTGATTTTCTTCATCACTGTAATTCTTTTGCTAAGACCATAAAGTGTAAGAAACAAAAACGGCATATTTTGGGGAAAAACACTCTTTAATATTTTCCGTAAACTTTATTTTACTCAAGTTTTGCAACTCGTATTTAAAGTACTGTTCTCACTCCGTCCTGTACAAAGCCTTCTTCAATCCTTTCGAAGCCTTGTAGAGGATTCTTATATACGTAAAAATAAAATAGGGTTTTCCCTGTCCAAATACTACTTTAATTATTATTTTCTTTACAAATGTTCAGATTCTGTGTACATACTGTAATGTTTTTGGGTTCGAAAAGTCTCTAAATTAAAACATACAGGTCTTCTTTCAGGATCTTTATTAGCACTTAATTAATTTTACAAATTTACATTTATTTTTAACACTTTTGGTAACACAAATTTATTTTCACAGTTCAGTACCTATCGCTTACACTTCTTCAAATCAAAGACAACTATCTCACTCACTTAGTGCACTCAATTTTGCTCCTTATATAGTGTAGTGACAGAACTCTCTAGGAGATAATTTTGCTAGTACACTCGCGAACATTCTACCAAGTTCAAGAGTACAAAAGGATCATTTAATATCTAGGTTTCTTTGGCCTATAATTATTGCTACCTACGGTGTACACCTCTATTAATCTACTTTTGACATAATACTATAATAACTATCACTACCTACGATGTACACCTGTATTAACCCCTCGAGCGCCCGAACGTGGATCTACGCTCATAGTACTAAATGCGATTTTTTCCATTTTTCTTTAATTGTTACACAGCAATAAGATCAAAAATCGCATGAAATACTGCTATGCCAGAAAATCACTGGCACTCCAGGGGTTAATCTACTATAAACTTAACAATACTATAATAATTAAATATCAACGTACTTCAACTAAACGTTTGTACCTACTCGGGAAAAAAAACAAATGGAATGTTTTCAGTACCTTAGCACGCAAACGCAACTAAAATATATACATACATATATATTCCATGCTGCAAAGTTTTCTTTTTAAAACATCCACTCGAAAAAATTTTGTTGCTTGAAATTTTTCAAAACAAACTGCCATTGTTTTTTTCTGACGCGTGTTCAAGTAACGTATGTGAAAATGGTTTTGTAGCATCTCGCTATCTCAGTTGCGTATCGCTCAAGTCTGCAAATTCCGTGAACTTTACAAGTACGTCAATATTTCATATTTCCAATGCCAGAACTAGACGGCCGATATATTTCTCGTTTTGTGTAGTTTCCTTTATTTGATTCAGTGAACTGATAAACAACCCGAAAGAAAAATAAAAGGCGCGCGGGGTCCAAGTTGGAAACGGGACGCTTGGCGGGAAATAACTTGCGGTGGGCCTGCCCTGGGTCGAGAGGTCTGATATTTGTTTAAAAAATGATGCTATGAGACTCATGATGCTATATGTGAGTGGCAAGCATGTGATTTCAGCTGCTTAGTATAAGGATTGGTTGTGAATATCGGTGTCAGTCCAATATATAAATATGTACCTACTTGTATAAGTCCGGTCGATAGGTCTGTTGGTAGAGTGCTTGCATTCCATGCCGTTAGCTCGGGTTCAAATCGCACTGAGTGTGTTAGAAATTATTTCCCGTTTCGGTGTTTATTTAAAACCCTAAATAAAATACAGGCACTTTATCATTCAGTTGTAAGGGTATTTTACTGTAATAACCGTGTCTTATTGTCAAAATCAAGTAGTTACATGTAACAAAAAATAGGTGTGTTTTGAATACAGAAGTAAGTTTTTTTCGTGTGTAGTTTATAATGAATTTTTTTTTAATTACTAATATTAACACAGATCTCTTTTTCATTAATGTAAGCTTTTATCATGGTCCAATATATTTTTCATTTCAATAATCGCAAGGTAAATAAAGCGCAAAAGGTAAGATATACATAAATATTGAATTCAAAGCATATTAAAGATCTGTAAGTTCAATAAATAGGTACTTCAAGGAATATGGTACAAAGTAAAAAGGGATTTGTAAAAAATGAATCGACTCACTTGCATTTGAGGTTCATAAATTATGCTTTATCGTTAAAGACGAAGACATACATACATATCTATTACTTGTAAAATGCATATGGGGGACTCCATACTCGTGGAACGGTGAGAAAAATGCCATGTGAGGGACACCGCTTCTTGGAAGAGTTCTGTTTCATCTGACAGACTCAAAGACACGACGACATAAATAATATTGAAAGAAATGTGTAATCAGTATTAGACTGAAAAAGAAACATCCTTGCGTATCTTTTAGATAGAAATATCGAGGTATCATGAAATATCGGAAATAATGTTATTTGAATTCAATTAATTTTGAGATTTTGTGAAGTGTGTAAATTCCTTTAAACATAAAATAAAATTCATTTTAATTCCATATTAAATTGCATGCCCATACACGTAGACACGAGGAAGTTCGCGCTTACAAATGCTGCATGTGTACTTAGAATTAATTAAAAATCCAAACCTCTAAAAAATAAAACCCTGCAACTTTTGCCGAGCTTCCCTCAAACAGGGATTATTATTAAAAAAGTGAACAATTATTGACAGTATAGCTGATCAACCTCATACCAACCTATAAGTCAAGGGATATGTGTATGTGATAAATATATAATATAAAACGAATAATGGTGATAGGTTATCGAAGTTTAATAATAAAATTCAATCAGCATTCTGTACGAAGCAGGAGAAAATGATAAATATAATATTAAATCTTACAGGATCTTTCTTATCACGGAACGTTTCAAAACCGTGCATCCTGTACTCACTGAAAACCACCCTTGTTTTTGTTTTACTCATAGCATTTACATGTAATGATATTATACTTCATTTCATTATTTTTGCAAGTAGGTAAAAGCTTATAAAAACGGTAACATGTTTATTTACGAGCATTTTCATATTTATAAAACGACAAGAATTAAAGTGACTCATAAAAGAAAGTAAAGTTTAAAAAATATGCGTAATATAATAATATTAGGCTGATTTATTTGGTGAGCGCTGTTTTTGTGTGTATCACACCTCAAGAGCCCTCTGTAGTTTATTTATTTCTTTTCCCATATTTTCCCGAAAAAGAAATCCATCGTTTACGCTTAATTTGATTTGTAACCCTCTACAGCTGGTTTTTGTAAACCAGCTGTAGAGGGTTACACTTGTAATATAGATTTTGTCAGATAGATGGTTTTCTCTCAAAGTGGTCTCTTTGTATCGGGATACCACTTTTCCGATATGCGCCCCAAGGACCGTCCTTTCCTCCTACACTGAAGTTTACTGACACCCCATTCTTTGTGCAGAGCCTCACCCATGTTTGTATGAGTCACGCCCCCTCCCCTCCACCACTCGAGGACTCGACTATAATGCTGGCGATATTTCTGATACGTTTTTGTGTCTCGAATCGAGTGCCATTTCCTTTCCGAAGTTTAGTGGAACGCTCTGTGATGACGACAACACCACCTCAAGTATAAAACTGTACGGTTTGATTACACCATCGTGTTGTACCAAAAATGAATGAAAATTTAAACGCACACATTATGCGCTGTTTTAGTTTTCATATACACGTCTATGGTTGAGTTGAACGAAAGGTTTTTTCTTGGGGTAGACATGGAACAACAAGACTTGTCGATACACATTGGAAGGGAAATAACAAGTGGCCGACATTCAAGGAAAACAAGCGACTCAAAAAAAAAAAAACACATTGAGTGCTGTAGGGACTTGGAAAGTTTACAATACACTGCTTTACTTTTAAGTTCCATAATGGTTGGATAAAAGTTTATGCATTTTAGCAAGTTTTTCTTTGAATTGAAACCGGATTTTAAAGGTCATTTGACATGTAAATAAATAACGTATACTTTCTTAACTTGACAATTTCGCTATTTTTTGAAATTTATGGAAAAAGATGCCTCCTACGGATGTTCAATGAGGTTGGTAAACGTCAATAATTGTTACATGATTAAGCGTGTGTTTTTAACTTACATTGTGAACAATGTTTCATCTGTAAAAAGACAAATAACTATTACTTGTGTGTCTTAAAATGAACGATAGGCAACCTATCTTCATGATGGTTTCAGAATGTTCTTTTCCTTGAAAACAATTGCGAGCAAGGTGTTAACGCACTACCCACATTATTATTCGTACGTTAAACGATATTCAAGCAATATCTGTGAACTAAAAAAACTTTTTTAACGAAAATATACACTATAGCAGTTTTAATTTCTTAAAACAAACTCGGGTGAAGCAAATAAATCTTTTCACACAGTTGGTAACTTTAAAACTCACACCTGCGTAAACATTGTGCGCACGCGTTGCAAATCTTTCGATGGGTAAATTTGTCTATAATCTATAATCTAAGTTGCGAGGATATATTCATTCAAAGCTCTCAGATGTATGCCCACAAACAAACACGTGTAGTTCGCGCTTACAAATGCTGATTGTGTACTTACAAATAAAATCCAAACCTCAAATGAACATAAGCCCTGCAACTCTTGCCGACATTCCCTGAAACAGGGGTGACATTGGCAAAGTGAACCATTTTTTACAGTATGGGTGGTCAACCTCATACCAACCTATAAGTCAAACATAGAAATCACAGGTAAAAGCATGTCTTGTATGATTACTAGTTTGACAACTGTGCCCCATAGTATGTATCAATGCCGTAGTTAGTTTCTACTCCTCTATATTATATCTAAATGTATTGAACTATCTTCGTGGACTACTAGCAGAGTTAAATATGATTTGTAATACCGACACATAAGTTACGTCCATAGAAACGTTGCGTAACTTGTACTCTGTTTCGGAGCAAGATTAAAGCTTAATTTGCCGATGTATCTTCATTTACCGGTCGCGGGATTTCATTTTAACCATCTTTTATAGATAACGATGAACATTTGAAAAAGTGTTTAGCACAAAAGTTAACTCCGATAAAGGGGCAGATTCTTCTAACTATGAAAGTTTGTATCCATTATCGACGCGGTTAAAATCTTTTCACAGCTCTTTTTAAGTTACCCGATTTGGAATTGGATAATGTTCTTGCAAATTTTTAAGTGCAGCTTTTGCAGGAAAGTAAGATTTTTAATGGCTCGTTTTAATGAATATTAGTATTGTTAAGTGCGTCATGTTTTTGTCGTTTTTTTTTTAAATAAAAAAGTGACCCTTTAATACATTCATCTTAAATAACATCAATCTTTAAGTATGCGAAAAAACATCTCATGTAATGAGGTCCGAACATTCAAAATATCCCTCGGCTGTGCGACGTCACCCATAGTAAATTCCCAATAATTAGGGATTTTTTACTAGCTCACATCCAACCAATTTATTAGATGTATAATCTTATTTTGCATTAAAACGACGTGTTTACAACATGCAATAAGTGTGCTTAGAATTTTACCTCCGAAAGATTTGACAGATAAAACACCTTTTTATGGATGAGAGACTAGCGCCTCTGGTTTTATTTTCGCACACTTTTCAATGTTCCGACTTCATCAAGGAATGAATTTGAGAATTTCTTGAAATGTGTGCTGCGAAAGGTAAAACACTAATACTCAACGTAATTATTTGCATAATGCATGCACGGTTACACCCGAAAATAGCGCTTATCCTTGTAAAACACAATTAAATTACATTCAGCTCATTAGTCGAGAAACATCGATTAATATAATTCATGAGCCAAGTTGCTCTCGACTCTCGACTTGTGTAAGTCGCTATCAACACTTACAGCTTCGTCAGACAAAGACAGTACGCATGTTATCCAGGACAGCAGGCAAGTGGCAAGTTGCGTTTAAAGTTGCTGTACAGTGGCATATAAGTATATTGAGAAGACGGAGATATCTGTAAGAACATGAATTGAAAAACAGTTCAGAGCACTCAGACATTTGTCTGTTTACTCAAAGATGGGTGATTGCTTCACCAATGATGATCATACTTTTGATATTAATAACAATGTTGTAAGTGTAAGCTGTAAAAACAAGGTTCATTATTGCCACTGCCACCCCGGTATCAGGGGACGGCGGCAGGAGATGCAATGTGTATCTTCATGTAAGGTTTGGTTTATTTTGTATGTACACATGCAGCCTGTGTAAGCGCGAACTAACATGTGCCTTCTAGTGGGCATTGATAAAATATGAGCTTTAAATGACAATATGTCTTTGCAACTTAGATTATAGGTTGTATTGTGGTATCGCATTCAGAGTGTGTAATTGGTAGATTGATGGCTCTGAAGGCGTTATAAGTATATGTACAAAAATAGAAATCAAAGTTTGCTAAATGTACAGATCCCTTATCTTTAAAAAAAATACGACACTTAATTTATTTAATAATTTCAAAATAAAATCAATGTTGTTCTTCACGAGTTTATTTATTTCCTCAAACGCTTTCGAACAACATTGTTTTTTTTAAAAAGGTATGAGAACTCCGAAAACGCTTGATGAAATAAATCAACTCGTCAAAAAAAACTTATTATATATTTTTACATTATGGATTGAAAATTGATCTTCACAATGTCAATACACAAACCCTCACACTTTATGTCTTAAATGAGTTTGATGGTCTGAACGGCTTGCAGAAGATATAAGATGGTACGGCGAGTGAAGTGAGCAGCGAGACTCGGCTCTGCATATTGAAATGTCGGTCTGATATCAGATTTAGTAGTTGGCGGAAACTTGCGACGAGATAACTAATATCTAGCCCAAACTCCGACGAAACGTACAAGTATACAAACTTACTCCTGTGTTCGTCCTTAACTTTCTCATGACTAATAAATCTTAAGTTATGCATGAGATTAAGAAAAACATTTAATTTTTTTGGTAAAATATGTGCCCTCTCTAGACTCCTCGTAATTTGTTAATTGATTATTATTCTTTTTTATTTGCATAAATATATAGTTCAAGTGAATGAGCGTCTACTTTTTGAACGATAAACTTGAGTTTGAATTTGAGGATGGCTAATTGGCTAAGAAGTCAAACAAAATCATATGGGAAAATACACCAAAAAAATCCTCTCACCACACACAAGAGCTTTGTCTCTTTTTGGTGAGGTATAGCGTAGCAACAATTTAATAGATTTAAGAAAAAAAAATGGATAGTGAATTTAATTTAAATAAAAAATAAAAATCTTTTGCAACTGAGCTGAAAATATGGATTCCTTTTATTTGGGATTGTTTTTATGTCTCTTATTCATGTATAAAAATACGTAAGAAAGATTAGTATTTTAACAGCATAGAAATGACATTACGCTTAGCTCTAAAATGCCAGAGTATGTACTATTTCAATTCACCAGTTCTCTGTAAGTTACATGTTCCCCAGTCTCGTGTTCTCGTACCACCCATATTTCACCCATTCCCATCCAGTCTCCCGTTCCCCTCCTTCCACCAGGACCTACCATAATTCCTCCCCGTCCTGCAGGAGCCCCCATCCTCTGAGCATATGACATGTCGGAGGTCATGCGAGGTAAGATTTATGGTTTATTTTCATGCTCCATCGTCTGTGTAAAGGTTTGATGCGACATGTGTGAATTGACTTTCATTTTTACTAATCGAAGTCAGTTCATACGTGTCAAAAAATATTTTCTAATGTATCCAAATCTTAAGTAGATTCTTATCTAAGTTGGTTTTAAATGAAGGTCATTTTTCTCAGTGTAGAGTCAAGAAAAGATTTCAACTAAGCGACATATTTCACTGAATGTAATACACACATCTTCTTTTGTTTCAAACCTTTAATTGATTTTCAGCAAATTTCATCCAATTTCCCCTGACAACATAACCTGTCGATATTTAAAGAAATGTTACTGTGACTCTGTCGCCATTCCGCTACGAGGGGCCAGAGCCTCGTAGATAGTTGACTCCATTTTTTCCAATCCTTGCATAACTCATTCATATCCATCTTTTGATCTAAATGAAAGATTTTTTCTTTAGACCAATGTATCCATTACTTTTTCTTAATAAATTATCATTTTTTGCACAAACACATTTTTATTTTGTTTTAAAGTTTTAAATGGAAGACGTGATGCATTAATCTGATTAAAAGTATGCTCTCTTTACTTAACCAGGGGCAGCGTTGGTGGAGCTCCATTATTGTATTTTCAAGTAGAGCATCCATCTCCTAAGTAAGAGCCGCCCCTGCCATATGTTTCACTTTTCCCGGTGCAAGCGGAACTTTCAACTTTTATGGCGCAACTATCATTAATAATTTTCACAATTTTGCAAAGAGAAGAGCTCGGGCAGAGGTTTCATATGAAGAGAGTGCAGCGTGAAAAAATCAGTTTACCAACTTAGCGATATACTTCACCGTGATAGTATACTAGCCACTAACGATTATAATCATTTAAAAATATGCAGGAAACTTTTCAAATCTGTTTTATTTTGACATGCTTTTTAAATATAATTTGAAATTATGAGAGGTATAAATTTTTATGAAAAACACATACTTCTTATAAAAAATATTTTTCATAGACAAAATCTAAAATTTTTTAAATCAAACGCTTTTTCCTGAGAAGGTATCTTGAGGAGTACGTAATGAAAAATGTAAGAAAATTATATTATTATCTCAACAAAGAACAGCTCGAAGAACAAAATTATACAATAAATTAACGACATTCAAAACATTATTAATATTATTAGATCAAATATAATTTTTCACAGTGTTATTACGGACACCATACAAAATATTATTGTTGGGTTGGAACACATCGTTACGGTTATTGATGGCGTTTTAAACGTTACCATAGTTATTTGTGTTTCGTAGAATGATCAGAATTTACAATTATAATAACTACACCATCAGGTAATTAAACTATTCGAATATTAGACAAACCGTTATGGGAGAACTAACATCATTCTCGACGTTTCGTTGACGACGTAGCCAACGTCTTCAGGAGACACCCTCTCTCTACAACCATTTCATCCTCAGTCGTCGTAGTTATTATAATTGTAAATATGTCAAACGACCGTTATTCCAGCTTAGACCTAACAATGACCAGGGGTGGAAGTTTCGACGGCCGTCGGGTCGGTAGATCTTACCGAACCTATTGAAGATAGGACGGAATTAAACATGGCGGTCACTGAGCAGCTGATCGTTGTTTCATATAAAAATATGTATTAGCTGTTGATACGTCGGTACGTTTTATTTCGTCGTCTTCAAGTACATACGGTACGATCTATTGACGGTCGTCAAGACTTCCACTCCAGTATTTGTTTTTTTTTTATTTGTTAGATTTTCCTAGGACTGCCGAAAAGTGCCTAGACTACCTAATAATTAAAGCAAAGTAAAAACTTAAGCTCACGGTTTCATAAATAAGCATGTAGTCGTACATTACTCAATGGCAAGAAGGAAAAGCTGTGTCTGTCCACCTTCACTCTTATTCGCTCCGCAGATCTGTCTAGACGTTTTGATGGTTCACGACAATGCAGTTAAATGCAGTGAGTACGGCATTATTACTGTTGCTTGAAATATCCCTCTACCTCTCTTCCTCTTATGTCTGCTTGACACGAAGACAGTTATATACTATCTATAAGCTTCGTATACAAATACCACGAGCTGGAGAATACCCTTGCTATTTGGTATAAAAGAAACGATCACCTCAATGCTGAAAATTGAGGACACCTGAGGTGGAAGTCTCATTGCCTGAATACGATTATTATCCTGGATACAGCCAAGGTTCACACAGGGCTGTCGAGCTCATGATAACGTTACTAAGCTACACATATAGTATAACTTCTTGTCGCTTTTTTCTCAAAGGGGTCGCATGTGGCGAGATAAACCTTTTCATTGTTAGAGGTAAAAGGCCGGCCTTACGTCTACCACTTCAGTTGAGTGGTTGGCGTGGAGGTTACCGTCCTGGAAGTTTCCCAGCTCCCGTGGGGGTATTCATTTCCTTTGAATCTAAATCTTAATCTAATCTGCAAAGATATACATAATTTAAGATTCATATTAAACGCATTCCTACAAGCAGAGACGTACAAGTTCGCGCCAACACATGCCGCATGTGAACCTTCAATATAAAAACCCAATCTCAAATAATAATGAATAATAATAATATTTGGAAGATTTATTTGGTGAGCGCTGCTTTTGTGTGAATAACACCTCAAGAGCCCTATGCGAGCTTGGTCGTCGCTGTAGAAAGCGAGTTTTCAAGTAAGACCCAGTTGTTGTAAGGCTTGATGGACCTTTAGTGAACGGTTTTGGTAAAGGTTTTATGAATTTTTCAACCCAGCGAAGAGCAAATTTGAAAATATAGATGGTTTATTTTTTGTACTCAGCCGGGATTCGAACCCACAACATTCCATTTACGAATCAGAAGTGTTAGCCACTAGCTTACAACTGACTAAACCTTGCCGGTATTTTAATTTGGGTTTGAAATAAACACCGAAACGCGAAAGCATTTCTTACACCTCCGGTGGGTTTCGGACCCGAGGAATGCAAGCACTCTTCCAACTGAGCTGTCGATCGGACCCATGATGATAATGAGAAAGTAGAATTGAAATCAATGTTTTAAAAAGAAGAGTGTGACTTAAAATGGAGTAATAAAACACAGAACAATGTGTATACTTTAATAATATCAAATAGCTGTTATAAACTGAGTAAACTGTTATCACAACCCGTTACAGCTGCTGGCAGGGGTACGGTCTGAACTGTAATATCTGCTATGTACTGGAGGTGCAGTGTGCACCTAGTGTATTCAATCTTATCGACCATCTTCATTCAACACTGGTATGAACATTGAACATGTTGTCACATAAATTTATAAGATTCCTCCGATATGCAAGTATAAGAAACCGTAAACCTTTTTGGCGGATCATCACCTCACTCAAACTGACTCCAAAATGGCAAAAAAATGACGTGTTAACAACTCGTTTAAGGACTGCGAGTTGGGCAATTTAACAATACACTTTTTTAATTCAACGCACGGTAATCGATAGTTTGTACCAAAATGTATCACCTAGATAAGCGCGTAGTGAGATAGCATGAACAAGTTACTATGTTGATTTTTGTACAAATATTTTCTTATTATGTATTTTGTAATGTTCCCCCCCTGGCGAAAAAGAGGTCGGAGGGAACTGAGAGGCGACTCGAAAGAGACAGCGCGAAAGAGGGATTTTTCCTCCTAAGTTAAAAGTGGAGCGATCGAATGTACAGGGAGAATACCCTGGGGTCACCAGGATTCAAGTGCAACAAACCTTCTTTGAAGGAATAGCACTAGGCTGCTTCGATTCTTTTCCACCCTTCAGTTTCAGCTGCTGGAAGAGCAATCTACCCCTACCGAGGTAGTAATTATCTTTGGCCAATTATTATGTGATCATCTAGCTAAGGGTAGGACTCCTCGTCGTGTGGAAGATTATGAAACAGAACGTTGTGTAAATTTTTTTGTTTTACCGTTTCAAAATCTACTTTAGTGGCAAACCCAAGTACTTTTTGGGAGGTGTACCTACCATACATTTCTACCCTTTTATAAGATTATAACGAGTATTGATTTTACGTTTACGCAATCAGAGATGAGGTAGTATGAACTACAATTATTTTTAAGGCGACGAGATTTAAGCATTATTAATTACGGAACGGTCTTAAGATGTACAAGTTTAATTAATTGGAATATAAGGTAGTCGAAATTATTTTCAGATAAAAATCATAAATGACATAAAAATTGCGAGATGAAAGGCAGTTAGGTTTTAGTTTGTTAGTGAAAGTAATTACATGCAAGGCGATCTCTTCTTTGTTGTAATTCTTACCTTTGCGCGTCCACCTGTAAGTTAATAGGTCCATGGCTTTTACAGCATCTTTCTATGACCACCGGTCATCTGAAAGGCACTGCAAAATGGACCTTTATTAGTTATTTCAAGGAAAGGATTCGGATACACGCGGCGTGAAACTAAGATTTCGACACCCTCGTCGATTAAGTGACTCTAATTAATCATGGCAAATGGCCCCAACGGCCTTTTGGGTACCGCCTTCCTTCCCCAACGTACCCTCCCCCCGCTCCGGATGGTAATCTTTTGCTGCAAAAAACCACGGGACAGGAAGGTTAGTCTGGATTGTGTGTGTTCAGCTACAAGTTACTGCAATAATGTTGGCTCCAAGCAAACTCCAAGTATATATGATCAGAGATCATGGAACATTAATCCAGCTGAGTGAGCCCAGATCATTTCAGGAACTCTCGTTGCGACCAGAGGTCGGGAACATATCCAGTAGTATTTGGCCAGAGGCCGGCTGCCAATTTTCAGGAACTTTGTTGTGATCAGGAACATATAATGACCAAGGTCACTCAGCGGTTTTCAAATTCAACTGCATTAAGTACATCTGCGTTATTCTTTGTGTGTCTCGATATGAGATTGCAGGCATTTCGGCTTCAGCACATACTGCAGAGTTGTTTGTTTATAATTTATTTATGAAATTTGTATTTTATTAGCTTGGCCAACCCCTAGTGTGATGGATGTGTAATGGTGTGTTTGGAATACATTTCCAACTTCAAGCGGCTTACTTTCAGTCCTTACTTATAGTAATGCATGCGGCGTGCAATTCCTTCATAATCTTTCTTTCATTCTCACCGCCTAAAGAGGATAAGTATTTTGTAATGTGTATGAGTGTGATTAGGTAATTCCGCTTCGAATGTTATAATATCTCAGGGCCATCCCGTGCCTGTGGACTATTCCATCACCAGGCCCACATTTAGAATCTAAGACAATAGGTCCCTGATACCCTTGTATCTCGTACCTTATAACCCTGTGAGAAGTCCACTTGCCGGGAACCCTGACTCAGCTGTTATCCACAGAAAGGAATTCTAGGAGGGAGGCGGAAGTGATCATGACTCTTGGACAGCCGAGGACGGAAGCTTCGTATCTCGATTATAAGTGGACCTAACATTTTTTGAATTCAATATAACATTTCAGAATTACAGTGAAAGTAACTAATTGAACGCAAAATCAAAAGTGGTGTGTGTGTGTGTGTGTGTTAGTACATGAAAGCAAAGTAAAACAGCGATAGTAAACAATTTCTTAGTCTAAATAAAAAAAGGAAACCTTCCTCCACTCAGGTAAGCCAATGAATCCCTGAAAATACATTTATAATTAACAGAAATCAAGCAATAAGTAAACTTGGAAGAAACACCAGCATTCCTCCACTCAGGTAAGCCATTGAATCCCTGGAAATACATTTATGATTAACAGAAAGCAAACAATGAATACTCCTGAAAGAAACACCAACATGAAATTAATTCAGACAAGTGGTTTTAATGAAATTAGTTATTTGTTAGTATAATTCAAGAAAACTTATCCCAGGATCTTTCTTCTCTGCTTCAACTCTGAATTAATTCGGAAATAACGGTTTTATTTTTAAATATAGAAATGCTGGAACCCAGAGACAATAAAACACTGCAATTTCACTCTCACAATTATTATTTAAAGTAAACAAAAGAGAATTTCCGCGTTTATTATTTATAAAGTCCATCATTTTATTAAAACGTTTAAAAAGGTTTATTTCGGGTTTGATTGATTAAGTTTATATTTAATTGAGAATTTCTTATCGGAGTTTAGAAAACCAGAGTTTATAATTTTACGAGCTTAGAGAATGAAAAACCCACACGCGTGTCGGCTGTCGCACCGGATTGAGATTCGCGTTTATTAAAATTACGTAATAGAATTTATATTTTCAGTGTTTGGGATTTAAACAGAGCACGTGTGTATCGATTGGCGACAAAAATCCGACTTTCCGAGTTTATTAAAATTACGAAATAGAATTTATATTTTCAGTGTTTGGGATTTAAACAGAACACGTGTGTATCGATTGGCGACAAAAATCCGACTCCCGAGTTTATTCAAAAATTAGAAAATGAAATTAATTATTTTTTTAGTGTTTAGAGAAAACGAAAAACACATCTGTATCGACCGCAGTTCAAGATCCAAGTCCCCTTGTTTATTAAAAATTAGAAAATGAAATTAATTATTTTTAGTGTTTAGAGAATCAAAACACATCCGTATCGATCGCCGCGCAAGATCCAACTCTCCCATCCCTTGCAACGTCAGGGGTGCATCTCTTCCCTCTCCTCCCCTTGAGATCTCCCTTCCTCCACCCCAAGATCTGCCGCAAGTCATAGCGATATAATTATTGGTTGAAAAAGAGAGAACTCTACAATTTCTACACCTTCTTATTTACATTTTCATAATTTTCTCAGTTTGGCTAGTACGGCATCTACTAAGGCAGGTATTTTCAATGTTAGCTTATGTGACTTTAAACCGGTAAAAAAAACTACCCACACGATTGGCATAAGTGCGTCCTTTTAATTCAGTATAAAGTCACTATGCTAATGTTTAAGCTACCGGGCATATGTGCCTGTTTTAAATAACCCACGAATTTTAGTTTTTTGCGGATATAAATAAAGCAAAATTAAAGTTGCATTGGCTGTTAAGTAGAACTTAGATACATTTTCATAGGAATGAAGAATAAATGCCAGTGTTCCGGGATTGGAAGAAATACAATATTTTATGTCGTTCGCGCCAGAGGCGAGAGAGGATTTTTAATTGTTTTTTTTCCAGTAGGAACGAAATGGCTGGAAGAGAAAATAAAATATTTCGAATAACGTTTCTCTAATAAACTTTTGCACTGCAGCGTCAAGTGAAAAAAATATCTCTCACGACTTCTCGGCTAAAGTCCCTGTTGTAAATTGAAACAATTTTTATCGAGTTAAAATGACGGAATGGCCCAACGACTTGAATATAACGAGAAATTATTTCAGAAAATGATTAGAGTACATTTTTTCATCATAAAAAGTCGAGATCTTTCTTAAGAGATACTAGAGTGTAAATTTAGCAAGTTCAGCACATGCAGCATTTGTAAGCGCGGACTTACACTTTTCTGTTAGTGGGCATGCATTTAAAATACGATTTCTTCATGTTTATTTACCTTTCCAATTTAGATTATAGATTATATTGATAACTTCAAGGTAAAACTGAATAACTGGCAGATTAAGCTAACATGGGTTTTTCAGATAAATGTATCTGTTTCTCTATTTACTACGACAGAAAACACTTAAAAAGTGTGAAAATCCTAAGTTTTTCATGAGCACTTCCTTATAATTAGTTCACTTACTATGAGAAGTTACATCTAATAAAATGTTTTATCCACGATTTCTCAAATCAGTAAATCAGCACTTATTCAGTTTTATCTTTAAGGTCCGGTCGATACCTCAGTTGGAAGAGTGCTTGCATTCCATGCCGTGAGCTCGGGTTCGAATCCCACTGAGGGTGTCAGACATGATTCTCCGTTTCGGTGTTTATTTCAAACCGCAAACTAAAATACCAGCAAGGTTTACTCAGCTTTCACAAGAAATGAGTTGGCGTAAGGCCTTACGTGTAAAAATAAATAGGTTCAACTCGCCACATGCGACCCCTTCGGGAGTAGCGCGGCAAGAAGTTACACCATATGTGTAGCTTAGTTGCGTTGCGTTTTGTCGATAAATAGACTTACAAATTTATAATAAGATTGAAATATTATGTAGATCGGAGACAAAAATATACTTTTTGTCACATTTGTACAACTATAATCATCGATATAAATAATATACATAGATGGAGCGCGTGAGTGTTTTCCTATACAAACAGTTGTGCCACAAAATTGTAGAAAGAAAGAGAAAGAAACATTAGAAATTTTGTTATGTTTCTGTCTCTTTCTGATCTCCATGACAACATCAGGGGCCGTACTCAACATGGATTTGTAAGGACTGGATGGGCTGAGAAAGCAAGCCTTTGTGAATTAGAAATGCGCTACCCCACTCATCATACAAAAATCCAAATTCAGTCTATCGGTAACCTTCCAACTATTAACAGGTGTGTTTCCTAACTGGAAAGAAAAATCATCAAAATGCCAAGCCACAAATTTTCCAAATGCACAAACAATACGAGAAATTGTAATAAAAAGTCTGGAGTAACTTTTCACTCGTAATTACCAGTGAATATTAATATTTAAGTAAATTCAATTGATATTTTATCTGCCGATGCCTTTAGCAACAAAACAATAGCCCCGCTGTCAAACCGTCGGCCATTTTTAGTGATAAAGATGTGATGATGATAAAATATAGTATCTGATACCGTCACGTGAGAACATTTTTTTTTATGAAATGTATGTATTTGAAGTGGTCTGTATTTCAAAATTTCAATTTCTACCCTACACTTTTTGTTTCATTTATTCTTTTATATTTCAAGGAAATTGGATTAAAAAGAATATTTTTTTTTACTTCGTCTTCTATAGGTATTACTCCTAACATCATTGAAAAAACTTAAAATTAAAAAAATGTAATTGAAATAATTTTCACAAGTAATTATGTAACATTAAGTACAATATTTACGTTTATGGAACAGAAGCATTAAAAAGTATCAGATATTGTCAAAACCTTTGACAACACTAAATTATGTTGTCAACGAAAATAACATCAACAATTCGTTGCTAAGCAATATTACCTGCTGTAATGTTCCCCCCCCTGCCAAAGGAGGGGTCGGAGGAACGAACGAAGAGTCGAAAAGAGAAAGCGCGAAAGAGGGATTTTTCCTCCTAAGTTAGAAGTGGGGCGATCGAATGTGCAGGCAGAGTACCCTGGAGTCACCAGGATTCAAGTGCAACAAACCTTCTCTGAAGGAATAGCACTAGGCTGCTTCGATTCTTTCCCAACCTTCAGTTTCAGTTGCTGGAAGAGCAATCTACCCCAACCGAGGTAGTAATTATTTTTGGCCAATTATTATGTGATCGTCTAGCTAAGGGTAGGACTCCTCGTCGAGTGGAAGATAATGAAACAGAACGTTGTGTTATTTTTTGTTTTACCGTTTCAAAATCTACTTTAGTGGCAAACCCAAGTACTTTTTGGGAGGTGTACCCCTCATACATTTCTACCCTTTTCTTAAGATTATAACGAGTATTCATTTTACGTTTACGCGATCAGAGATGAGGTAGTATGAACTACAATTATTTTTAAGGCGACGAAATTTAAGCGTTATTAATTACGGAACGGTCTTAATGTGTGCAAGTTTAATTAATTGGAATATAAGGTAGTCGAAATTATTTTCAGATAAAAACATAAATGACATAAAAATTGCGAGATGAAAGGCAGTTAGGTTTTAGTTTGTTAGTGAAAGTAATTACATGCAAGGCAATCTCTTCTTTGTTGTAATTCTTACCTTTGCGCGTCCACCTGTAAATTAATAGGTTCATGGCTTTTACAGCATCTTTCTATGACCACCGGTCATCTGAAAGGCACTGCAAAATGGACCTTTATTAGTTATTTCAAGGAAAGGATTCGGATACACGCGGCGTGAATCTAAGATTTCGACACCCTCGTCGATTAAGTGACTCTAATTAATCATGGCAAATGGCCCCAACGGCCTTTTGAGTACCTCCTCCAATTCCCCTTGTACTCTACCCAACTTCTCCGTATGGTAATCTTTTGCTGCAAAAAACCACGGGACAGGAAGGTTAGTCTGGATTGTGTGTGTTCAGCTACAAGTTACTGCAATAATGTTGGCTCCAAGCAAACTCCAAGTATATATGATCAGAGATCATGGAACATTAATCCAGCTGAGTGAGCCCAGATCATTTCAGGAACTCTCGTTGCGATCAGAAGGTCAGGAACATATCCGGTTGTATTTGGCCAGAGGCCGGCTGCCAATTTTCAGGAACTTTGTTGTGATCGGGAACATATTATGACCAAGGTCACTCAACGGTTTTCAAATTCAACTGCATTAAGTACATCTGCGTTATTCTTTGTGTATCTCGATATGAGATTGCAGGCATTTCGGCTTCAGCACATACTGCAGTTTGTTTGTTTATAATTTATTTATGAAATTTGTATTTTATTAGCTTGGCCAACCCCTAGTGTGATGGATGTGTAATGGTGTGTTTGGAATACATTTTCACCTTCAGATGGATTACTTTCAGGCCTTACTTATAGGTAATTCATGCAGCATGCAAATCCTTCATAATCATTCTTTCATTCTCACCACCTCAAGGAGAGCAGCATTCCGTAATGTGTAAGAGTGATTAGGTAATTCTGCATTGAATGTTATAGGTTTTGTAACGAGATGGATTTGTTTGTTAGGTAAAATGGAACATGAGATTTGAATTTGAATGAAAAGGAAAACAAAAGAATATAGAAAGAGAGAAGCTTGCCAGGCGGGATAGCCACAAGCCTGTGTAATTAAGAATAATTAATATTATTGTGCTGTGGTTTATTGTGTATACATTGTGAAAGGAATAAAAGTAAACATATTAAAGTGGCTGTTAATTATTAATTGTGTCAATCAGCAGGACAGAGAGGAAAAACCCTAACATTTTGGCGCCCAACGTAAAAGAAAAATCTGTAAATTAAATTCCTATGAAGAAAATTTTTCACAAACAAAAACAAATGACAGTCGATTTCAACAAATGACATTCAAAACAATACAATATATGAAATAATTAAAATTAGACAGATTTATGGTTGTAAAAGCATAATGTAAAGCATCAACATGACGTTAAAAGGTTGTGAAGGCATCGACTTATACAATTAACAACAAGAAATTGCAAGATTTGAAACGCTGTTTGAAAATATTGAAGGTGAGAGAATTCAAACTACCTACATTACGTTCAGAAGAATGGAAATTCAAAAATCGAACGTCGCGGGAGAATGAAGAATGGATATGAACCAGTTTGTTTCAAATCAGTTTAGATAAATATATATAGATGGTGTTATATTTAATTTGTATGAAAAATTTTTTTTCAATGAAATGATTTTTTTTAATTGCATAAATTGAAAATATACAGCAAATGACGAAATCTAAAAAAATAAATAATAAAAAGGATTTAGAAAGTAACACAATGGAGTCCATAAATTTTGATCCTCTCAAATTAAAAATATCTTTTAATGGTGAAAGTGAACCAAATGAATTTATAATAAGATTAGAAGAATTAGCCAAAGTCTACAAATTAAAATTAGATTATTTGGTAGAGTGTATGCCTATATTTTTAACAGATTTTCCGTTGACTTGGTACAGAGCAATTAACTGTGAATTTGATTGGAAAATTTTTAAAACCAAATTCTTACAACAATTTGAAAAATATGACTTTCAAAGGAATCTTAAGTTAGAAATTTTAAATATGGTACAAGGTCATGATAATGCATCTGTTTATATTTTAAAGGTAAAATCAAAAAATAATTTATTAAATAAAAGAATGCATGATAAAGAACTTATGGACATAATAATTCATGGATTGTCAGAAAAATATGCAACTTTACTGACAACATCTGAAATTAAAAATACAGAGGAATTATCTACAATATGTAGCAAGTTTGAATCATTTATAAAATTTAATGAATGTAAAAATTTAAATGTAATGAATGACATAAAAGAGAAAAATGTAATGCAAAAATGCAATTTTTGTAATAAATTAGGACATGATGAAATACATTGTTGGACTAAAAATAGAAAATTAGATTACATACAGAATAAATGTAGAAGTTTCACAAATAATATAGTATGCCACTTTTGTAATAAAAGAGGACATGTGGAAAGAAATTGTTTTATAAAAAATGGAAATTATAAAAAACACACAGTAATCTGTTACTCATGTAAGCGTACAGGACATGTACAAAAAGATTGTTTTGTTAAAAATAGAAAAAGAGTGGATAGACCGTTAAAAATGCTGAGTATTGATTTGATAGGACCATTACCAAAATCAAGTACGGGCTATATACATATATTATCAATAATAGATGTTTTTACCAAATATTGTTGGTTATTTCCTTTAAGAAGAGCTACTACAGAAGAAATAGTAAAATTAATAGAAAATAAAATATTTTTAACAGAAGGAGTACCGCAAACGATAATAACAGATAATGGAAAGAATTTAAAGTCAAATGCATTTAAAGATTTTATGTACTCATATGGAGTACAGAAAATATTTTATACAACTTTATATACTCCCATGTGCAATAATGTAGAGACATATAATAGAACAATAGGATACACATTAGCTATTTTTGTTGAAAATGAACAAAGAAAATGGGATACTTTTTTAGATTCAGTACAAAGCATAATAAATAATACAGTCAATTTAGCAACAGGATACACACCTAATGTATTAGCAAGAGGTAGGGAGATTGTACTAAATGGTGAAATTCATGGTGAAATAGTAAATGATGAAATAGAATCAAAGGAAGATTTAGATAAATATAGAGATATGTATAAAGATAAAATGAAGGAATAAAACACATTATACAAAATTGTAACAGAAAATTTATGGGATGCATATAATAAAAATGCAAATTATTATAATAAAGGTAGATCAAATCGTGTCTATGATCAAGGGGATATTGTATGGCGTAAAAATTTCATACAATCAAATGCAGGGAAATACTTCTGTACAAAATTGGCTCCAAAATTTGTCAAAGCCAGAATAGAAAAGAAAGTTAGCAAGATAGTCTATGTATTAAAAGATATAGACACAAATGTTATAAATAAATATCACATCAAGGACATAATCAAATTAGATTAAAAAAAAAAAAAAACATATTTTCATGTGTATGAAAAATTTGAGGTGATGCATGATACGGTGAAAGTTGATATAAAAGTGATCAGTGAAAGAATGAATTATGAAACATTGCATGAATGAAGGTATGAAACATTAATTAAACAAAGTATTACATATGAAGGTAAAGTTTTTTTTAAAAAAAAAAAAATTGATGGACTGATAAATTTATTAATGAAAAATAAATTTGAAATAAATTTAAATATTGGGAAAGATGTGATACATGTTTAAAAAAAAAAAAAAAGTTATTTTAATGAATTGATTAATAAACTGGTGAATGTTTATTATGTATTGTTATTTGATTATTTTGAATTGTTGAATTAAGTATTTAAAAAAAAAACAAATATTTGTTTATAATATTGAATATGAAATTTGTGTTAAAAAAAAAAAATATATTAATTTTAGTATGAAAATAATTGGTATTGTTAAAAAAAAAAGGTATTAATGACTGAATAATGTATCAGAAACAGGTTTTTTTTTTATTTTCATATTTTTGAAATTTATCCTTAAAATAAAACAAAATATGTGGCGCCGGCTGAGCATTATGATACATTATTTACTCATTGTAAAAGAAAAAAAAAAAAAAAAATTGGGAATGTTTTTTTTTATGAGAGGAAGGAGGTGTATTGTAACGAGATGGATTTGTTTGTTAGGTAAAATGGAACATGAGATTTGAATTTGAATGAAAAGGAAAACAAAAGAATATAGAAAGAGAGAAGCTTGCCAGGCGGGATAGCCACAAGCCTGTGTAATTAAGAATAATTAATATTATTGTGCTGTGGTTTATTGTGTATACATTGTGAAAGGAATAAAAGTAAACATATTAAAGTGGCTGTTAATTATTAATTGTGTCAATCAGCAGGACAGAGAGGAAAAACCCTCACAGTTTTCAGGAATTTTCCTGAAACTAGGGTCTTCCCGTGACTGTGGAACGTTCAACACCAAACCCACATTTATAAACTACGACAAAAGGTCCCATCATCTTGCAAACCTATGCGATACACTACCCACCGGACAAACTCGTTCAACCGTTTTCCACAACAAGGGAAATTTCAGGAAGGACCATTCGGTAAGGAAACGACATTGGGAACGGCTGACTTCAGGAATCAGTATATCTCGAATGCAAGCGAACCAAACATTTCTTAATTCAATATAACATTGCAGAATTCCAGCAAGAGAGAGAATCTAATTTAATTCAAAATGTCAATAGTGGTGTGTGTGTGTGTGTGTTGCGTTAGTACATAAATGACAGCGACAGTAGATAATTACTTTGTTGAAAATAAGAAGAAAACCCTTCCTCCGCTTAGTTAAGTAGGTGAATCTCTGAAATAAACCTATAACTAACAATAAGGCATTGATAAGAAAATAAACAGGAAAATCTTTCCCCCGCACAGGTAAGTCGATGAATCCCTGAAAGTAAATATATTATAACCAAGTAAACAGCGATAAGAAACTCTGAAAGAAAACACCAACATAAAAATGAAATAAAGTAATATGTTCAATGAAATTTAGTTTTAGTTTAGTAGATTTTTAGTTATTCTGTTAGTATAATCAAAGAAAACTCAGCCCAGGAAAACAGCTCAGGAACAACTCTGTTTTAAACGTAAATAGTCGCTTTAATTTTAAATAATGAAATGCCGGATCCCAATAAGAAATAAAACCACTGCACTTTTCACTCCACAATAATAATGCCAAATTAAATAAAAAGAATTTCCGCGCTTAATATTTACAAAAGTTATTTTATTAAATTTCAAGTTCAATAGATGCGTATTCAAAGTTTTGTTGATTAATGTTCCTTTATTTATAAAATATTTTTATTATTTAGAAAATCGGAATGAATATATTATTAAGCTTTGAAACAAAAGACATCCGTATCGATCTCCGGCCGAAATCAGACTCCCGAGTTTATTAAAAAATTAGGAAATGAAATTAATTATTTTTAGTGTTTAGAGAATCAAAACACATCCGTATCGACCGCCAGTCAAAATCCGAGTCCCCCATCCCTTGCAACGTCAGGGGTGCATCTCATCCCTCCCCTCCCCTTGAGACACTTCCTCTCTTCCCCAAGATCTCAAAGTCAAAGCGATATAATTATTGGTTGAAAAACAGAGAACTCTACACTGCTTACATAAATTAACGACGGAGTAGAGACGCATAACGTGATAGAAAAGGACAACAACAAAAAACATATGTTGTGCGAGCGAGACAAAACAAGGGACAAAGTCTGGCGAAATTAGATTTCAGTGACTGTATGGAACACAGTGTTTAGAACTAAATCAAATAAATAGCCTCTCCATTTAATAGAACTCCATGGTACTCAAGCCGAAGTGAAGAAAACCTAACAAGTGACATCTGAGGCTGACGTCTCACAACATGCGTTTCCCAAAATGTAAGGAAAAATAACTTAATACGAATAAATTCACATTTAAAAAAAAAAACAGTGCATTATATTTAAAGTTGTGTAGGAACTAAAAAAAACTTAAACAAAAAAGACGCATTAATGACTGTATCTTACTTTTATGTAATAGAGTATTTTTTGATAATTTTATGAATATCAGCAGATTTTTTTCTCCGTTATTTTAAAGGAGCATCTCTGAAAGTTGTCTTATATGCTTATTTACATTTTAATATCTTTATTTCTTTTGTATTTATATCTAAATAAACCTTAAAAAATACGATTAATGCGTCTAATATAAGAAAAAAAATCTATCGTCAAATAATGGGTATAAGTATGAAGAACTGAGTTTTTTTTTATATTTTGTGGTTTTTTACTGTATGCTTTTGTTTGTAATAATGCATCACGCGCTTATCATGAGTTTTATTTCATTAAATTAACATACGAGTATTTCTTTTATGTGGGGAAATTTGAAAATTTGATGGAACTGTCAGGCCATCTTCGCATGATATTCGTCTTCAATTTAAATGTAGGTACCTCGATGTTTCCTTGCCGACGCTTGGTAAACAACTGATTGCAAATGGGGCATACACTATCATTTAGGGCAACCATGATGTGGCTCGGATATATACGCTAATGCTCCATCTATATATTTTATTTAAATCAATGACTATAATGTTATGTAAATTGGCAATGTAAATATTGAAATAGGTATAGGTATTAGTTATAGGAATTCTTTATTGTATTGGTGGGTAAGATTGATAATTGTGTGTAAATAGAGAAGTCTCTAGACTAAGTACTTCGAGAAGCTTCGAGCAAAAAGTGTTCCGGAGTGTTCTACTCTCTCAGTATAAAAGGGTGCAAGTTGCTTGCACTAGTCAGTCTTATCTTCAAACTCCACCAATACAATAAACAAATTCGATCAGTGAACTAAAACCAGTGTAATAAAAAAAAAACAAGTGTTAAAAATAAATGTAAATTTTAAAATAAATCTTAAGTGTCAAATAAATAACTGTAAAAGAAGACCAGTATTGTTAATTGAAAGACTTTCGAACGCCAACAATAATAATTTCTGAATACCAACTGAAAATGTGTAAACAACCCACAAACATATAATGAAGGTTGTAAATGCTCGTATGTGTTAGAAATGTAAAATAAATGTGAGCAGTCAGTACACATGTTGGTGGTGTAAATGTTTTCTTTGATTTCTTTACGAGCTGCCAGCATATAAAGGGGAAAGCGTAAAAAATGCCTACAATGATGCTCTCGCATTTCATGTGCTCTTCATTACAAACTGTTTCTTTTATGCGAAAACTTTACTTTAATGTAATTGCGAAAAGCTTTTATTCAAAGGATACGCTCCGCCATTTTGCTCAAACTCAATTACACTTTATACGCGCAACTAACAAACTTCTAAATAATTCCAAGCAATAATCTGGAAATAAATGCGCCTCGAGCAATTTTCCTTTGAAAACCCTGTATCATTTTTAGTAACGTTACCATATACTTTCCTTGACTTAAAAGTTGGTATGAGGCTAACCACCCATACAGTATAAAATGTTTCACTTTGCCAATGTCACTTCTCTGTAAGGGAATGTCAGCAAGAGTTGCGGAGTTTATGTCCATTTGATGTTTGGATTTTAATTTGTAAATACACATGCAGCACTTGTACACGTGTCTGTTTGTGGGCATGCTAAATTTTAACATATTATCTTTGCAACATATGTATGTACATAGATTAGATTTTATAGATGAACGTTACTCAAAAATATCAAAGTAAGTAGGTAGTATATTTTAATGTGGTACGTTGAGTAAAAAACACGATTTAACATCTAAGGAAAAAGTGAAGGCCTTGAATGGGTACTTTTAAGCAATTATAATCTTTTTTAGGATTACTAAATGGTGACGGTATTTTTTTCCCTTTCACTAATTAGTTAGTACAAAGTTGACCGCTCATACTGTAAAACTTTTAAAATTCATCATTATCATTAAAGGCACGACAACCCGGGTTGGGTATTGGTCTCTTTGATCAAACGCAGCTACCGCTACTTGTTCACCACATTCTTTATTTAGTCCCATAATCTTATAACACGGCATTTCACCACCACTGCGTCTAAACACCTTGTTCTGGAACTCTCACTGTCGTGCGCCTTTTTAGGTCCGTCATCACAACCATTTTTCCAGGCTCCGGTGGCCCATTAGCTGGATGTGACCCAGCCAATGCAGTCTTCTGACTTTTATTGACTGGACCACATCAACGTCTGGTCAAAACAAACTGTCAACACTATTTTACGGAAAAAAACAAGAAAAAAACAGTAAACGTTTTTTTTAAATTGTGCTATCAAAGTTTCGTACTATATACCAGCCCCCCCAACTGGGAAGTGGTTGGCGCCAGCTCCCTTAACTGTAAAAATAAATATGTTCAATTCGCCATATATGCGACCCCTTTGGGGAAAGCGCGGTAAAACGTTACAATTTGAATGTAGCGTGGTAGCGTTTTTTAAAGTTAACTGTACCCTTAGTACGAGCTGCAAAACTTGAGTAATGTAAAGTTTACGGCAATTATTAAAGAGTGATTTCCACCTAAATCTGCCGTTTTTGTTTGTTTCAACTTGATTTTCTTCATCACTGTAACTCTTTTGCTAAGACCACAAAGTGTAAGAAACAAAAACGGCAGATTTTGGGAGAAATCACGGTTTAATATTTTCCGTAAACTTTATTTTTCTCAAGTTTTGCAACTCGTACTAAAGGTATAGATAGACTTGAGATCTGAACCACTTATGTCTTGATGAATCATGCGCTTGGTTCTTCACATGCCCACATGTCCTTTAACTGATTCCCTTTTATTTCAAACATGAAAAAAATCCTGATTCTATGTTGGAAAATTTGTTTTACGTGCCGTAAATAATCTCAGTTGATTAATGCATTGTTTTACGTTTAGATGGCCTTGGTGGTCCCGAGTGACTCGCATATTTTTTCCACTCGAACAAATTTCCAATCGGTTGCATTATTATTTCTGCATTAGTGATTGCTTGTTTCTCATTATTGTACATGACTGCATTGTTTGTATTTCCTGGTGTGTTATGAAAATAATCTAGCAACGTCTTAATCAGTGACTTTTATTATCCTTATTTTATGTCAACAATCTTATGAATATATCAAATAAAGCTAGTTCGGTTCAACAGAGACGACAGATACAAACTTTCCAGTATATGGAGGCCAGTACTAACTTCTATGATCCACCCTTTCATTAATCGGACGGTTTCATAAAATGACAAAGTATCGTCCTTCTGTACAAGTGGAGCTATTGCAACATCTATGAATGCATCACCGAACGTCAATAATTGTACCTACAACCTTCGACCTCGAGCAAACAACACTGATTCAAAAGTTCGTGTTTCTTCTCTGTAGAAGACACACGCCTCCTGAGGACGTCGGACATGATTCAGACGAAACGTAGAGAAAATCGTTCTTCTCTTTCCACGGTCAGTAACATCCGTTTTTTTTCATTCCCAAAAAAAGAAGCTAGTTCGATTCACTTTGTAGAAAAATCTCGTGTACGAAACCTGGTGATGAACGTTTGTTGTTTGGAATTCAATTCAACTGTAAAAAAATATGAATATTACACAAATCTATCATTTCTTATTATTTTTCTTTCTGGCAAATATTTCACGACTACTTGCGAGACAATAAAGGAAGTTCATTGTTTAAGAGCATCAATAGAATCAAGATGTTTTCTCACTGCATTAGGATAAATATAGCTTACAGGGACGTACACAGCATTTCAAGCGTGGGCATGCAACAAAGTACAGAGTTTGTCCGGTTCTCGAAAGATAACATTTAAATTTATAAAAAAACTTTGGTAGATCATAATCACTGTTTATATAACCAAGCAATATAATACAATTTAAAATAAATCATGCAATTTAAATATCTTCTGATGTTAAAGATGTCAGATTGAATTAAAATTGAATCTACAATCTAAGTTCTGTGATTTATTAAGAACAACAATCCCTGTTTTGTCTTTATTGAGAATTTGTTTTATTGAGAAGCTTACAAACTTTTCAATTCAACTTCCTACAAACTATTCAATAGCCTTTTATTTCAAAACACATAAATTGCATTTAATACATAACACGCGATTACAATGTTTATATTTACAAGTCTGTATCAAAATCTGCTTCAATCATGTCAACACATGATTAACATGTACTTATAAGGTTATTCAAACAAACAATTTCTAAGTAAATAAAAGCAAAAATATATTGTGTAATACTGCACCCAAAGCCGGTATAAATCCATATGTTAACATTCATAGCGTTTGACCAAAAATAAAAATGAGAAGGTACATATTTTTTACATACAAGAATTTAATTTTCACAAATTGAGCATTTATTACACCTCAAGTACTAGCAAGTCGACTTGCTTACGTCATTTTCAAGAGGACCCGTACAAGAGTGTCGAAAGTACTCGAGGTAAAATAAATGCTCAATTTGTGAAAATAAAACCCTTTTCTCTCCCCACTAAAAAAAACATCTAAAAACCTCTCGTAAAAATAATTTTCACTCGAGGTAAAATAAATGCTCAACTTGTGAAAATAAAAAACAGTATCAATTTTCACTTCACGTGAACACACGCTAACTCTAAAAAGTTTATTAGAAAATGAATACAAACTAAAACGTTCATTATATGCGCTATTTTATTATTCATTAATTTTTTGGGAACTTTATGGCAGAGATTATGCGTAGTTTTTTACTTGAGGTAATGAAGCAGTGTTGGGTAGCAGTTGTCCTCGATGAGGTCAAGTCTTTTGTAGAGGAGCTCATAAGATGCAAAGAAGAAGCGGTTATATCAGTTGACTTGGGACCGGCTTTGGAGCAGGTTCATAACAAACAACCACATCGACTATCAGCGTAATTTACGCTCGAATAACGTGTCGAAATGAAGATAATTGTATCCAGTTGGCTTGTGACCTGCGTACTAGTTGCTTCCACCACAGCTGTGAGTTCAAATCGTTTTATTATCTTTTATAATTGGTTTATGTTTTCCGTGGTCAATAAAGTCCCGGTATTTTCAACGTTAGCATAGCGACTTTATACTGAATGAAAAAGATGTATTTATGTCAATCGTGTGGGTAGTTTTTTTTTAATCATTTTAAAGTCACATATGCTAACGTTGAAAATATCAGGCCTTAGACATATTAAAGTCACTTGAAAATTGTGCAAGATAAGTTTTTTCATGATTTTCATTTGATGCTTTCCAAAACATGTATGCTAGATATTCTAGGTGATATTGTTATTAGAAATTATATAAATAAAATAAAATAAACATATCCGGTGAAACCATTTATTATTTTTAGAAAAGCAAAACAATTAACAAATTTCATGTTGTTCAATTGTCCGGTCGATAGCTCAGTTGGTAGAGTGCTTGCATTCTACCCCGTGAGCTCGGGTTCGAATCCCACCGAGGAGGGTCTCAGAAATGATTTCCAATTTCGGTGTGTATTTAAAACCCCATTATATAAATACCGGCGAGGTTTACTCAGCCTTTACAAGAAATGAGTACCAGCCCCCTCGGGAGCTGGGAAATTCCCACTTCAACTGAAGTGGTTGGCGTAAGGCCGGCCCCCTTACCTGTAAAAATAAATAGGTTCAACTCGCCACATGCGACCCCTTCGGGGATAACGCGGCAAGAAGTTACACTATATGTGTAGCTTAGTTGCGTTTGCGTTGCGTATGTAAAAATATCAAATTGTACTGACGCCAATAACTTGCTTACTGTATATTGTCGGTTCAACTTGCATAATTATAGTTTTCCGAATTAAATAAGTGTCTTTATTATCGTGCAATCTGTTTTTTTACACACAAGAATAAATCTGCTAAAAAAAGGAAACCGGTTATTGCTGTATACTAGCATGTGCACTAACAAGCCATGAAAATACGTTGAACTATCAAATAGCTGTTTCAGTACGAAGAAAAAATTTAAACGTTAAAAATAAAGCTTCTTGTTAAGCTACTTTTAGAGCATCAATATTAAATAAAAACTAGGATATGTTTTTTTGCGGTGAATTTTCCCAAAATATACCTATTTACACGAAGTTCATATTTTTTAGTAAAACAGCAAGTTGGTAGAGCGCCAAGTTATCCGAAGAGTAAGATACAAGTAGATTATCTTCCTAGTGCAAAAAGTACACTCTTAAAAGTAACGGTCTAGTGTTTTGAGAAAATTGACTTCAAAAATATTACGTACCCTTGTTCCTACTTACTTTATAGCAAATGAAAATGCTTGTATCCTATCGGGCTGTCCATATATTACGTCATTCGCATTAAGGGGAGGGGGGGGGGTCTGGTCTGCGGATGATGGCAAATGATGCACGGGTACCAAAAGTGACGTCGTTCTTGTAAATACCAATTTCTACAAAATATACAAAATATTATGTAAGTAATATAACATTATTAATTATTAAGCTCATCCATTATTACAGCAAGAGGGGGGGGGGGGATCATTAGATAATGACTATAGGATGATTGTAGGGGGGGGGGGGGGGGGTCTAGAATCGGCCAAAATCGATGACGTAATTTATGGACGGCCCCTATTAAGGATGACCTAAAATACTGTAAATTAATTTTGTATAGTTCGTGTATTAACACTGTGAAAATTCATATTGTTTAGAATAAGTGAGTAGATTTCCTAATTGAATTTTGTTGTTGTTACAGAATTACGGTTCAGGAAAAGCGCCAACAGTTTCTTTGAATGATGGAAGGGAAATACCAGTTCTAGGACTTGGAACTTCATTGGTGAGATCAAAAGATTTGTAGACAAAACTCTTATACATTGTCACGAAAGACCTTAAAATTGTATGTATCTGCGAGAAGATTTTTACCATTTAGATTCTTGTTTTTGGATGTGCACATCATGACCGTTCAACTCAAATTTTTCAAAAATGCTTCCGTGCATTATACATAGTTCGATATGAGGCTGACTACCCATACTGTAAAAAATGTTTCACTTTGCTAATGTCTCTATTGCTTCAGGGAAGGTCGGTAAAAGTTGCGTGCTTTATGTTCATTTGAGGTTGGGATTTTCATTTTTAACCGCGAACTTACATGTGTCTGTTTGTGGGCATGTATTTTATATGAATTTTAAATGTTAATATATCTTTGCAACTGAGATTAAATATTTTATAAAATGTTTTTAAAATTATCTGCGAGGCCTGTAAAATTTAGAGGTTTTGTAGAAACTGGGCTTCGTGGTATGATTTCCGTTTTCTTTTTGTGGTCACCGATTGTCGATTGTCATTTTCTGTATGTTTCAGGGGGGAGGTTCGAGAGAAAAGTTCAACGAAGCTGTAGAGGAGGCAATCGCAGCTGGTTACCGCCACATCGACACCGCCGCTTACTACAAGACTGAATCAGCGGTGGGCAATGCCATCAGGAAAAAAATCGACGATGGCACGGTCAAGAGAGAGGACATTTTCGTTACGACCAAAGTAAGCTCCAATACATGAGTGACTTTTATCCACGTACAGGAAAACATCGAGTATTTTTTGATAGCCTCGACAGCCATCGCTAGATCTTACCGCACCTATTTCCTAAGGAATAAAACATGGCGGGGCCTGAACAGCAAAACATTTTTGGTCCTTATAAAATGTATCAGCTGTTGATACGCCGCCATGTGGTATTCCGTCATATCTTCAAATAGAGACGGTAAGAACTATCGACGGTCGTAAAGACTTCCCCCCCAGTCCGATTTGAGCCCATAACTCCTGCTCAGAGAGTACAAGCTTAAGCAATCGATATTTTATAATTGAATTAGTGATGTCCTTGAACCTTATAAATGCAGACATAATTTTTTTCTAATGCACTTAGTTATTGATAAAAAGTGCATGATTTTTGTTTATTTTCAACAAAAAATATTAATTACTTATATTAATAATTTATATTGCTAAGATAAACACAGACAAAGAAGTTGTTGGTGAAAAGAATGTTGTTTGATCACTATCATAGTTAAAGCAAATATTTCATCAAGGTGCCCACTCGCACTATCTGTACCCTTAGTACGAGTTGCAAAACTTGAGAAAAGTAAAGTTTACGAAAAATATTAATGAGTGATTTCTCCCAAAATCTGCCGTTTTTGTTTCTCACACTTTATGGTCTTAGCAAAAGAGTTACAGTGATGAAGAAAATCAAGTTCAAACAAACAAAAACGGCAGATTTTGGGGGAAATCACTCTTTAATAATTGCCGTAAACTTTACATTACTCAAGCTTAGCAACTCGTACTAAGGGTACAGAACATAATAAATCATTGTCTACGATTTTTTGTCATCTATAGAAAAATTGTGTTTATTTTTCAGTTATGGAATGATAAACACGCTGAAAAGGACGTCATTCCAGCTCTGAGAGAATCTCTCGATAACCTTGGACTGGAGTATGTAGACC
Source organism: Agapetus fuscipes (assembly GCA_951799405.1). Lineage (NCBI taxonomy): Eukaryota > Metazoa > Arthropoda > Insecta > Trichoptera > Glossosomatidae > Agapetus > Agapetus fuscipes. The sequence goes on from OX637350.1 coordinate 8,038,206, forward strand.
TCTATCTGATCCACTGGCCAGTTGGACAATACGTGAGTTTTTTTTGCACATTTCGCTAAAACCTATATATGAATGTATATAATTTCGAAAAGAGGCTGTGTGTTGTCGTATGTTTAAAATAATGGAACTAAAAAACAACATAGGCAATCGGTTTCGTAAATTTTTAATTTACATTATTTTCGGTTTTGGTATAAAGGCTTCTACCAATATTGTACTCAGTTGTTAATTGATGTTGAAAATCGATGTTAAAAATTGTAAAAATATTTTTTAAATAAGTAGATACGAGTACTTGTTTGAATGTTTATGAAGAGTGCGAACCTGTGAAGTGCGAACAATTAGGTTTAATGTTTTAACTTGGAATGGAATAGGAGAAACCGCAAATCGAATAAAACAAAATGGATTTATTGCATTTGAAATTTTTGGTTCGGAAAATAAATGTAATATTTGATCGTGCCGGGTAGAGGTAAGGGTGAAATAAAACAGAACAAAAGGGAGGGCGGGTTGTGAAAATAAAAATTGCACCGGAAGTTACGGCTTTGCACCACATCGGGCAATAAAACCAAAATCCAACAATTCTATTAAAACACAAATCAATTCCAGACAAGCTTTATTGTTTTATATTGGTTTTCGGTCCAAAAGAGCAATGAATTTATAGGAAGAAAAATAAAAATCATAGAAGCGAACAGTACAAACACTGAATTCGGATTGGAAAATTGTCGCTATTTGAAGAATAACAAAAGTTTCTAAATACCAAGCGCTAGAATTATAGCGTCAAATCCTAGGATCGCACGAGGCATCCAAATTCCATGGGTCAGATTATTACAGAATAACAAATAAGTTGCAAATGACTCCAATACAACGTTATTTATTCTTGTAATATAAAAAAAAAATACTTCACATAAAAAATATTTGTTTCGTCACAAGGAACATGATAGAAAGTTAATAACTTAATCCTTAATTTCATTCGTCAGATATCTGCATTATCTAGTTTCGAAACAGAGATACAGAATATTTCTTATCCTTGTGTTTCACAATTGGAAAGTTGATGATTGTTTTCGACTAAGAAAAATTGGCTGATTATTATAATTTTCAAGGGCATTAAACCTTTAAACACTATTAATTTTTGCTCAATATATTTTACTTTTATAAATTGTAACTAGACTTGAAGTCATTTGGTATAATAACAAAATGACATGATGCGAATATTTGAGAGAAATTACATTATTCTCGACTTTTCGTAGGCATCGTAGCCAACATCATTATCATCACTCATCACATCAACATCACTTATAAACTGAATTATTCATTTTATTTAATTCTTTACTAAATAGGTTTATTGTATTACTGATTTTTCTCTTCTATCTTTTTGTTTCATTTTATTATTGTTTTTGTGTTTTCTTTCTTTCACCAAAAATTTCAACTTTTTCTATAAATGAACTAAACTTTATCTCTTTTCTATAAAAGTTTTTGTTTTTTCCTTTTTCTGTATAGATAGTAATTAAATGTTTCAACTTTTACTTTTACTTTTATCATACTTGTATACCCACGCACAGGCTATTTTTGAAGAGGATTTTGAAGAGGAAGAGAAATTATCTGTATTTTTGAAGAGGAATATTAATAGAAATAAAAAAATAAAAATCATCAAGAGGCACTATTTCAGAATAGCAATCAAGGATGAATTATATAAATGTTTTGTTATTGTTCAGGAAAATGGGACATTCGATAACACAGACTACCTGGAAACGTGGCGAGGCATGGAGGAGGCCCAGAAACTGGGACTCGCCAAGTCCATCGGAGTCTCCAACTTCAACGTCGCCCAGTTACAGAGACTCATCAAGGAGAGCAAAGTCAAGCCTGCAGTCAACCAAGTCGAGGTAACATCAAATGTATACATACTAATAGTTAAAATGTAAGGAATAGGAAAACATGGAATGAAAGAAGTATGCAAGGATAGAAAGAAATGGCGGTTGATCTGTGATGTTGGCGGCTAGGGTTTGTTAAATGAAATTGGTTATATGATTTAGTTTTTTATGTCCATGTATATATTGTTATTTTTATTCTTTGATTTAAAAAATGTAATTTGTCATGTATGTTCCTTGACTTATAGGTTGTTATGCGGCTGACCACCCATAATATAAAAATTGGTTCACTTTGCCAATGTCACCCCTGTTTTAGGGAAGGACGGCAAGAGTTGCAAGGCTTATGTTCATTTGAGATTGGGTTTTTATATTGTAGGTCCACATGCGGCATGTGCTAGCGCGAAATTATACATATCTGCTTGTGGGAATGCATTTAGTATAAATCTTAAATGATATATATCTTTGCAGCTTAGATTAGATTAGATTAGATTGGATCATAGCTATGAGACTTTTGAAGCAAAATATCGGTCCCTTCTATTTTTGTTCTGCACATTAGAATGTGGAAATTCAGCCATAATATTTTGTCATTGTGTTAAGGCAAAGATTAAAACGAAACTCTTTCTGCTTCTTCAAATGAATTTTTGACAAAATAATAGCAAGTTTAATAGTAAGTAAACGAATATACAACAAATATCAAATTGGGATATAAAAAAACCGCATCAAACAACTATCAAAAGAATTAAGAGATGCATATTTGCGACATAAACATGTTGTTTTTCAATAAATCGAATAGAATATTCATTATGTGAACACTTTTAAGTATTTTCTGTGCCTCGATAGCTCAGTTAGTGTTTGTATTCCATGCCGAAAGCTCGGGTTCGAATCCCATCGAGGGTATCCGAAATGATTTCCCGTTTCAAAGCTTATTTCAAACCCAAAATTAAAAACCAGCAAGGTTTTCTCTGCCGTCACAAGAAATGAGTATCTACCCAGCTACGGAAGGATTGGGAGCTTAAAAAACTCGCACTTCAACTAAAGGCTAAAAGCAGAAGCTAAAGCTAAACAACATTGAATGACCCACATAAACCTGAGAGTTGCAAGAGTAACTCGACTTCTAAATTTGGACTGGACGATTCGGAGTTCCACAGCGCATGTAATGATTTACTTTATTATCCAGGTGAATCCCAACTTGGGTCAGGTGGACCTTCTGGAATACTGCAAGAGCCAGGATATCGTCGTGGTGGCCTACTCTCCCCTCGGGTCCATGCCTGAACGCCGCAAGAGCAACTCAGCTCCCAAACCTGGACTGGACGATCCACAACTGATGAGCATCGGAGAAAAGTATAACAAGAATACCGTACAAGTGGTGCTCAGATATCTGGTAAGAAACAAATGTTTATTAAAAAAAATGATGAGATCACAATTTTTTTCAACGGTTTCATCAAATAGTCTTAGTTCATTTTTTTTTCAAGATATTCTTATGATTTTCGCGGGTTCAATTCAATCAATATTGCGGTAATTTACTTTTACACAATTTGTTTCAGATACGGTTCACATACAGAGTCACATTACACATTCACCATACAACGGTCGATTCGTTTTCCTCGCCACATAGAGCTTTGGTCTATATTTATAGCAGGACTAAGGATAATTCTCGAATAATTGATAATTGGAACATGCGAGACTTTACTAGAACATCAAACACTCGAACAAGCTTCAATAGTACAAATATCAGATACAAATTACATAAGTACCTAACATCTAGATTCTAGAGACTTCATCACAGATAAGCCAAGCACACAATTACATATTCTATAATATTTTGGAGTGGCAATAATGGTTTGGTTGATTTAAATCGAAGAACTAACATCTGCGAAATTATTATCTGTTTTTACGAATTTGTCTTTTTCACTCAGCTTAGAGTTGTTGAAATATTCTTGAAATGCAATTAACCTCACATTATTCACACACAGTAAATCCATGGCTCAACCACCACCTAACGGGAATTTTCCCTACAAGGAAAAGATGATCCGTGAATCGTTTATGGATCAGATCTGTAGTGTGTAACCCTGACAGATTTCATGACATGTGTACATTTAAAAAAGAAACGTATGGAATGTGTGTTAAGTTGTCTTTGTTGTAATATAAATTAGAAATTAGTTGGCAGAGAAATAGGTAAAATAATCAAAACAGAACGACTGAAATAATCCTACGACAAGTAGGATTAATTTATTTTTTACACTTTATTTTGGGTTTCTATGATATGTTACGAAAGACAATACAGTGAAACAATGGCAATTCTGAAACCACAGAATCGCTTTGAATCTTAGTTTGTTTTTGGACACAGTGTCGAATAAGATAAAAGCAACGAAGTTTGCGGTAAACTTTTCCCCATCAAAATCATTTGATATCCTTGCTCAAAAGCTGTAAGTCAGCTTTATGGTTCGATTGTTGAATGGCACCCAGTCTAGGGAGCAGTTTTATGACGAAATAGGTCAAGAAATGTGTACTCGTGATACAATGCGAGCGGCAGAATGGCATAAATCACCCGCCCTGTGGCTTTTAAGTTTGCGAGCGAAGTCCACACAATGGAAGAAAACACGCGGCAAAGTTTGCCAGTTGTAAAATAAATTCAACTTGTCGTGAACTTCTCTGGCTGCAAATAAATTTTGGTCACCCTGACGATAAATCATAATAATACTAAATCAAAGGATATTTTCGAGAAGAGGAAAAAAGTTGTTTTCACCATGAATATTAATTTGGCTTTTGCAACTAAAAATCATTCATCATTCTTGTAACTTTTACAAAAAAATATTCTTGAATTAATGTACTTTAACAAAAGAGTATTTTTGGAATTGTGCAACTTTTGAGAAATTCTTCTGGTTGTATTTTTCAAATAAGTTATTGCTTAATCAAGATAACGTGAAAAAACATTATATGACAAACGAGTCTTTTTTCTGCGCTTTGTCATATAAAGGATTGGAGAATACGAATAATATGAAGCAATATTTTATGCCATCATTGAAAAAAATAATGCCAGTGATGAGTTTCAACAACTTTTACAAAACCTCGCATTTTTCAGTGTATAAGTTTTTTTTTAACCTCTATACGTTCTATCGAAAAAATACTTACATAAGACCTACTTTCAAACGATCGTAAAACAGAATGTTTTGATGGGGTCCGCGAATTTGACGACGACAAAAAAGTTGTGATGTCACACGGCTGGGTTGCTAGGGCAAATGTGAAAAAAAAATTGTAACTGGTTGCTAAGATTGGTTAAAATTGGTGAATTACATAAACGTGTTACGTTCAACTGCCAAAAAAAATCTAATTCCGAAAATTCATGTGCAAATTGTTCTACGTCTATTTTGGTCTTCAATCCCGGGTAGGGAATCATTTTCAATTGACTTCACAACCTATAGAATGTTTCATAAATATTTTTTGTTTCAGATCGACAGAGGCGTGGTCCCTATTCCCAAATCTTCAACCCCCTCCAGAATCAGAGCCAACATTGATGTGTTCGATTTTAAGTTGACACCTGAAGAAATCCAGAAGATTGACGAGTTCAACATTGATTACCGCATCATCAAAGTTCCTCAGTGGAAGGAGAGTCCACTCTATCCATTTTAAAAATTATAAGAAGTTACATTATGAAGAAACAAAATTCAAAACAATGTTTCATACGGATACCAAATGTATTTTCACATTTCGTCAACATATAAAGAAAAAATAAAAAATACTCAATTTCTTTTGAAGTGTTTTTTTTTTATAATGTACAACTATCTCTTTCTTGTTACTACTCAAGACTGCATGTGGATGAAACAGAATAGAAGATAATACTTTGCTCCTAGACCTTTGAAGTAATTAGTTAAGTAAAAAATTATTTCAGATAAGACTATGCTGAATCGGATCAGCTAAAATCAAAATTACAATAAAAAAGTAGGCTATTTATTATTTTTAACGTAAAATGAGATATGTAAATGAGATGAATAAAATATTGCTTGATATTATATCAAAATATCTTACGTCACATAACTTAGATATGATGAATGATGATACTCGTATCTGGCGTTAAAACAACATCAATATATTTTGCGTCGTTTCACTCAGATATCTTGCGGCTATATAACATCAAGATATCTTGCTTCGAATCACTTAGATATCATGATATCTTGCGGTTATATAACATTGAGATATCTTGCGCTGATATTGCACCAAGATATCTTGCGTCTCATCACTTAGATATCATCATATCGAGCGCTGATATTACATCAAGATATCTTGCATCTCATCACTTAGATATCATGATATCTTGCAGTTATATACCAATATCGTCGAGAAATCTTGCTTTGCATCACATAGATATCATGATATCTCGCGCTGATATTACATCAAGATATCTTGCGTTTCTTCACTTAGATATCATGATACCCTACGTTGATATTACATCAAGATATCTTGCGTCGGATCACTTAGATATTCCAAGCTCATATTTCGCATGAGCGATGAGCTCATTAGCGGTAATTGATTCCAATAATCCACAGATTACAACCCTCCGTAGAACACCTGATATCCAGGCACAACAGCCCAAATAATTTAACTTTATAATGTGAATATTTGTATCAAATTATTGCCAGAAGTGAGTTTCTAATGATCCATGGAAGTAAACGATCATAATATAATTTTATTTCGAAATACAATATATTTTGTAAGGTGTATAGATAAAAAAAATATACTTGGATTTATCGCAAGAAATCTATCAATTTTTAGAATACTTGAGAATATAAATTCAAAAGTTTTATCATAAAAATAAAATGCTGAAAGATTCTTGTGTGTCTATTTAATTTTAGCCATTGGATCCAAACAGCTCAAAATGCTTCAATGGATGAAATGTGGTGAGATCTCTATGCTAAAAAGTTGGCGACTAAAAGTTGAGATGGCTATGATGATGATGATAATGATGATGATGATGATGATGACGAAGATTGACTAATAAAAAATGATAAACATATTTTAAAACGGGCAAAATTATTATCTTTTCAAATAAAAATGGCACAAGATGCAAAGTACATTTTCATTAGAATTTCAGTTTTTATTTTGTATTACACATTAAAATGTATAAATGCGAACTTATCTGTGTTTGCTTATGGGCATGGATTTCATGTGAATCTAAAATAGTACATCTTTGCAACTGAGATTATAGAGGATAGTTTTAGAACTTTTGAAACGAGATAATTTTAGGAGAAATTCAAACTTTCTACTCGTACAAAGGGTTTGCACTGAATCACCCACAAGGTAATTAAACATCCCCGTGTTATGTAGCAGCATGACTTTGGGTAGTCGAGTTCCTATGATGATACAATATTAACGTTTTCCCTGGATAGAGATAAAGCCAAGTTTACAGGTAACGGTACACCTTGCTTCTTGTAATGCCTCCATTGCCAGAATTTATTACGCCAATTCCATCTTTGTAATCCAGCCTGCGAGACTTGTAATCTACCTCAAATTGATCATAGTTGGCGTAACATTAGTAGATGTATATGTATTATATGTATAATATGAGTTCTACATGCTATTTCTCTTCTGGTGTGATACAAATTATTGTTAATGGATGAATTTAAAATGTGTTTGCATTGAAACAATCACAATATAACACAAGGCATGGCTGTTAAAGAATCTTCATGTAAATACTATACAGCTTTGTTTTCATGTTCAAAGTTCTGGAAAAAAAATACAGCAAATGCCATATTTCTAACACAAAACAACTTAACTTACATATAAAACATAGCAGATTATGGCATATTGTTGACCCTTTATAAAAATGCCATTCTGCCGCTGCTATAGAATGCAGTGCTTGTCACAAAGGCCGAAGTTGAAAAACCTGCGCTAAAAGCACTAATATTTGAGTCAACATGAGCTCATTCTTCATCTTCTAAAATTATTATGTATTAAATGATGAAGAGATGGTTTGGGCATATGGAGAGAATGAATGAGGAAAGACTGACGAAGAAAGTATATGTTGGTAGAATAGATGGATGTCGTGGTAGAGGAAGACCGAGAAAGGTATGGATGGACCAAATATCCGAAATTGCGAATGAATGGAATATCCAGAGTCATAATAAAAGAAGAGCTTGTATGAAGAAGGTTATGACTCTGGAGGAAATGAAAGAAGTATGCAAGGATAGAAAGAAATGGCGGTTGATCTGTGATGTTGGCGGCTAGGGTTTGTTAAAGTGAATTTGGTTTTATGATTTAGTTTTTTATGTCCATGTATATATTGTTATTTTTATTCTTTGATTTAAAAAAATGTAATTTGTCATGTATGTTCCTTGACTTATAGGTTGTTATGCGGCTGACCACCCATAATATAAAAATTGGTTCACTTTGCCAATGTCACCCCTGTTTCAGGGAAGGACGGCAAGAGTTGCAAGGCTTATGTTCATTTGAGATTGGGTTTTTATATTGTAGGTCCACATGCGGCATGTGTTAGCGCGAAATTATACATATCTGCTTGTGGGAATGCATTTAGTATAAATCTTAAATGATATATATCTTTGCAGCTTAGATTAGATTAGATTAGATAAATAGTAAGACTCATGTTAAACTCAAAAACACAGTCCGCTGCAGATTTATACGTCCACATTTTATACTAAGTTTACATTGGACCACTGCCTCTGTTCTTTCCACTGCGGGTAACAATGGGAGAAGAGCAACATAGACAGCATTGAGGCATAAAGAACAATCGCTCTTGCAATGGTTATTTGCAGTCCTCCAAAACCCGAATCACTGGGCAGTGCGTGTAACATGAGCAGGAGCAGTAGGAAGAACGTTTTTACATTCTGCCTTGTTCATTTCCTGTCCAAATAGAGCTAAGTGTAAGCCTACAATCTACATTACATGTAATGAGAGATATGAGGTCTTGTGAATAAATTGATCAAACCAAGAAAAACGCAAGAATTCCGCCATGCAGTGACAGTAATTTTGGGGACCTAGCTATTTGAATCTGTAATTTACGTAATCTAAGTTGCAGAGATGTAATAATCCCTATGTACAAACACATTATACGAGCACGTGTAGAGCTACGGAAGGTAATGTATGAAATTACGTAGTATATAACTATAGATTATGCAGACAACAATACCATTTTAATAATACTCGTGAAGCAATACATTTCAAAACAAGGAAATTTAAATAAATCTCAATCAGTTTGAACGTAACACAACTTTAAATATATGGGAACATAGATACCTGTAAGCTTTTACTTAACCAAAGCGTTTCCCGAAATGATGTATGCAAGTTTAAACAGCCACTCTATTGAACGTTTGATTTTCCATGTATTTTCAGTCAAAACGCAATTGGTGTATTCAAATCCACCATAAGCATTATGCAAGTTGTCTCATAATAAATCTTCGTAACAGTCTCTCCGAAGGTCGACTGGTCACCAGCAAGTCTACCGGCAGGTTTATATCGAAAGGAATCGCTTGGACGAGACCAGTCGTGCTGAGAAACGCGGCTGGTGTTAGCGGGTACTTGTTGACTGTGCTGGCCGTTCAAAATGTTCAAAACTATGTTTGTTGTGCTATGTTTTGTATGGGCGATCTCAACGCTCTCGGAGGCTGTAAGTACTTTTCAAAATATGTATTTTTCAACGTCATATCGCCAGTTTAAAGGTAAAGCTGATATAGTGCTGATCAACAGATTTGAGAAATCTTGGATAAAACATTTTTTTAGAAGCGATTTCTTATACTAAGTGATCTGATTATAAGGAAGTTCTCATGAAAAAATGATACAGGATTTTCACACATTTTTTGTGTTTTCTTTAGTAGAAAAAAGGAAAAGGGTGCATTTATCTGAGAAACTGATAACTCCATTTGTCAATTATTTAGTTTTACCTTTAAAGTTTCGGTATTATTTGTAAAAAAAGTGAATTTTTTGTTTATTGTCTAAAGAAATGTAACGTCAATGGATCAATGAATGCAAATATAAAATCGAAATTAAATAGATACTAATGACAAGAAAATTTCAATGCTTTGTTTGTGGTACATTTAAAAAATATATATATAAAATATGTGCATATGTTTGACCGGTCCGTAGCTCAGTGGTAACACTGCGGACTCTGAATGGAAAGGTTGTGGTTTCGAATACCGGCGGAGCACAATAAATATACCATTTAGATTTTCAAATTTGCTCTTCGCTGGGTTGAAAAATTCATAAACCTTTACCAATGACCGGTTACCAAAGTCCATCCAGCCTTACAGCAACTGGGTCTTGCTTGAGTATTGGCGCTTTGTAGCGACGATCAAGCTCGTAAACCTCTGCAACACTACAACAAGTGGCATAGACCCCTAGTGTCTCTAGAATCTAGGGAGTCTCGCGCACAGGATTTCTTAAAAAAAAAATGTACGTGCCTTTTTTTGGTTAATGTTAATGGAAAAATCCGCGTAACATTTTATGTGGTAAGTATTTTGTTGAGTATTATGTAAGACTTAATAATTACATAAACCTTAATAATTGTAATTATGCAATAATATGTTAATTACATTGCAAACTATGTCAGTCGTGTGAAAAACATGCTAGCAAAATAATCTGGGTAGTAGGTACAGATTAAAACAAAAAGATCAAAACTTGTTTACGTATTTAAGAAATAATTGCCGCAATTACATATTTATTTTTGTGAATAATTGCAGGTTTATTATATTTTTTAGCATGTCGGTTCTGGCAAGGCAGGCACCGTTGTGATGAATGACGGACGTGAGATTCCAATTCTGGGCATAGGAACATGGTTGGTGAGTACATTTTTTTAATTTAACTTAACCTGTAATTAAATAACTAATAAATATCACACAAAGAAGACAAAGAATTTTTGAAATAAAACTTATAGACTCGTGTCTAAAATTAAGCGATGTTTTTTATTAGAAAATTTCAGAAGTAGGTATCTATAAGCATTTAGCTGTAAGCTATAATTAGAGTTTAAAATTATAAAAAGAAGATTTATAGTCAGCAATTTTTTGAGAAGATTTTGTCCTCCTGTAGGTTTGTATGAGGCTGACCACCCATACTGTAAAAATTACATCCCTTTTTCAGGAAAAGTCGGCAAAAGTTACAGGAGTTGCGTTCTTTTGAGATTGGGTTTTTATGTTTTAGGTCCACATCCGGTATGTGTAAGCGTAAACTTATGCTGTCTTCTCATGAGAATGCATGTAATAAGTATCTGAAATGTAATATATATTTGAAAAATTGATTATTATTGATACTTGATTATTATTGATACTATTAATTGATTAATTCTTGCCTATACAGCAGGCGTTAAAAGAATCGATTTCAAATCCTTGGAACTGCGATATATTATACAACCACACATCTATGCTTACTCAAAAGAAAATGATTACTTCATAAAGATAGATAATGAACAAAAAAAAAAAAGTTTAGGATGAATAATTCATGAAATTGGCTTTATTTCTCAGAACGGAGGTGCAGCCGATGGAGTGCAGAGAGCCATAGAGACAGCATTGGACGTTGGCTACAGGCACATTGACACAGCTGCTATCTACGATACTGAACGTGACATTGGAAGAGCGATAAAGAACAAGATCGCCGATGGCACAGTCACCAGAGATGACATCTTCGTAACGACCAAGGTAGTGGATCTCAAAGTTAAAAAAAAAGATACATGTCGTCAATTCATAAAGGTTTTAGTGTTCTCAAAATGGATTATCGTTCCAAAAATGTAAAAAGGAAGAAGTCTCTCTTCCGGAGCAAGAAGATGCTCATGTGTGCTTTTTCCCGCTATCGGAATTCAGGACATGTAAGTTGCTTGATGATACTTTGAATTTTTTGGATGAATATTTGCATTCCTTGATTTATAGGTTGGTATGAGACTGGCCCCCTCCACTCTAAAAAATGAATCACTTTACCAATGTCACCCATGTTTTCAGGGAACGTCGGTAAAAGTTTAGGGTTTATGTTCATTCGACGTTTGGTTTTAGATTTGTAAGTACACATGCAACATTTGTAAGCGCGAACTTACACGAATCTGTTTGTGAGCATGCATTTCATATGAAATTTAAATGTTAATATATCTTTGCAGCTTATAGATTACTAGCAGTACCCGGCGTGTTTCACTACGCCATTTGGGCATGTGGTATCAATTTTTTTCTACAGATAAAAGAGGAAACAACAGGATCAAAAAAAAAAGTGTGCCAATCGGAATCAAGCTTCACACAATTTATCTCTAGGTTAATCTTCACGTTTTCTAAAAAAAAAGGTCTAGGTACAACTGTTAAGCAGCAGAGCCAAGCATAGGGAAAATCGATTGCGGTGCTCCATTTATATTTAAGATAAAAAAATCGGCTATGTAACGTCACTCATCTAATCTATTCTAAGTTGCATGGATATAATTGTTACATTTGGAATTCACATTAAGTGCATGCCCACAAGCAGACACGTATAAGTTCACACTTGCACATTCTGCGTGTGAACCTACAACATAAAAACCCAAATCTCAAATGAACATACACCCTGCAACTCTTTGCTGATCTTCCCTGAAACAGGGGTGACATTGGCAGAGTGAACCATTTTCTATTTATAGTTGGTCAGATGCATATTGACCTTTACAAGAAAAGAATATAAACAATAAATTAAATTTTATAATCATACAATTAAAGAACTAATCTATAAAATTCACTATACTCTTTGAGCAAGGTGAAGAAATAAATGTATTCCAAACAATCAGGAATATTTTTCAATGTAACCGCACTGTGAAACGTATGCAGTTGGGGAAAATGCTTCATACAATATGATGCACTTAAGTGTTTTTTCAACTATCTCCATAAAAGTGTTTAATTTATGTTGAATTTTTGACTCCCTGTCCTGTCTTTATCCCGGCCAAGTGAATTCACATTTTTTCCCCACATTTAAAATGTGCTCTATCCATTATTTCAATAAGTGAAAGTTTTAGGTAGTGCACACGGAACATTTTTTATTGACAACAAAATTGTAAGTCGCACGGCCGGGTTAGGTAAAAGGCAAACATTTTGTTTATTTTGGTTGCTTTGGACCATTGTCACATAGAAGAAAGACGTTTAACCGCCGAGAAAAAAACGATCTTTAAATTTGTGGTGAGTATATAATTTTACAGAAATGCGTTTTTTGAAAAAACAACTATATTATGTATATTTTAATTTTTTTTTTTTTTTTTTTTTAAGGAATCCTGTGCGGGAGGCTCCCCAATTCTTGAGAGTCTTGGGGGTCTATGTCACCCTGGAAGGGTGCCGCAGAGGTGTTGCTTGAGTTCTTGGTTCTGTCGTGAGGCGCTGCAAGGAAGTGGTGATTGATGTTGGTTTTGAATAAAACCGGATTAAATTGGGAAGGGAACACAGATACTGGTAGACCATTCCATAAACGGGCAGTTTGGCAAAGGAATGAGTCATGAAAACGCCAAGTTCTCATAGTTTTGAGATCGACTGCAAAGGGATGAATGAGAGTCGTACTACGAGTTTCCCTTTCTGAAATGTTAAAAGTATGTTTCAATAAAAGGTTTTAATAATAATAATATATTTCAATATGGTCTTCTAGTTGTGACCTACGAACTTTCGTTTATCGTATTTTTTATAAGTGCGGGATATAAAAGCTTTCTTACATTTCTAAAATTCAACTTGGAATACTTGAATAACATTTTTTAATTTGGAACTTTTGTCTAGGCCAGGGGTCGGCAACCTTTTGAGTCGGAAGAGCCAAAAATTACATTTTACAAATTTCAAAGTTTTTCCTTGACTTGTAGGTTGGTATGAGGCTGACCACCCATACTGTAAAAAATGGTTTACTTTGCCAATGTCGCCCCTGTTTCAGGGAAGGTCGGCAAGAGTTGCAGGGCTTATGTTCATTTAAGATTGGGTTTTTATATTGTAGTTCCACATGCGGTATGTGTGAGCGCGAAATTATGCGTGTCTGCTTATGGGAATGCATTTGATGTGAATCTCAAATGATACATATCTTATTTTGGATTTGGATTTGTAAAGAGCCACAAATGTTTTTTTGCCAACAATAAATAGCGTCGATGGGGCAGGGGGAGGGTGGGGGGTGAATAGCGAGTACAAGTAGCGGAGAGATCGTTAATCGATTCAGAACGATTTAGTTTTTTTCGATCAGAAGTATAATTCTGTGTTTTTTTTATATTTGCGTATGAACCTAAAGAGCCGTAACTTCACACCCAAAGAGCCGCATGTGGCTGGTGAGCCGCAGGTTGCTTACCCCTAACCAAACCGATATCGATCCACCATATTTGTAAAAAGTCCGGTCTATAGCTTAGTTGGTAGAGTAACTGCATTCCATACCGAGATCTCGAGTTAGAATCCCACTGAAGTTGTCAGAAATTATTTCTCGTTTCAGTGTTTATTTCTAACCCAAAATAAAATACCGGCAAGGCTTACTCAGCCTTCATAAGAAATGAGTGTCAAGCCACTCAGGAGCTGAATAACATCCATTTCAAGTTGGCGTAAAGTAAAAGTTACTGGGTTGTTCATTTTAGATTTGGATTTTAAATTATGAGTAGGTACACATGCAGCATTTGTAAGCGTGAACTTACATGTGTCTACTTGTGAGCATGCATTTTATATGAATCTTTAATGTAAATGTATATTTGCAACTAAGATTATTAGGTTGGTATGCGGCTGACCACCCATACTGTAAAAAATGGTTCACTTTGCCAATGTCACCCCTGCTTCAGGGAAGGTCGGCAAGAGTTGCAGGGCTTATGTTCATTTGAGATTGGGTTTTTTATATAGTAGGTCCACATGCGGCATGTGTAAGCGCGAAATTATGCATGTCTGCTTGTGGGAATGCATTTAATATGAATCTCAAATGATACATATCTTTGCAGCTTAGATTTAGATTTAGATTTAGAGATTATGTATTGTAGTTGAATATAATGGTCTTCTTCTATTGGGTGGTTTCAAAATTTACCCACCTCGTTGCTGAAATATTGAGAATTGAGAACCATTGTTTATTTGATCACCTGAAAATTTCGTCAAAATCGGATGAGCGGTTTATGAGTCTATAGGGAACATACATACATACATACATACGTACGTACGTACGTACGTACGTACGTACGTACGTACGTACGTACGTACATACATACGTACATACATACATACATACATACATACATACATACATACATACATACATACATACATACATACATACATACATACATACATACATACATACATACATACATACATACATACATACATACATACATACATACATACATACATACATACATACATACATACATACATACATACATACATACATACATACATACATACATACATACATACATACATACATACATACATACATACATACATACATACATACATACATACATACATACATACATACATACATACATACATACATACATACATACATACATACATACATACATACATACATACATACATACATACATACATACATACATACACCGCCGGACAAAAAAAATTACGAGTTTACCTGCTACCGCACCCCTTGACTTTACTGTACCCTTTTTCTAAGAAATCCTTTATCGATACCTGTTTCTTTTGTTCGATAAATTAAGGACACTATGTGTCACCTTTCTACAATATTTACATTTTAAAATGTCTCAACAGTCTTGTTTTACCTGCGTTTGAGTGAACATAACACAACAATCATGAAAAGTGCAAAGCAAATGTCGATTGCGATAAAATCCAAAATAATCGCATTGTCGCAAGAAAACATATCTAATTGTGAAATATCTCGTCGAGTTGGGTATTCAGAAGGTGCAGTGAGGTTTTTTTTAAAAAAATTCAAAAAAACTGGATCCATAGAACGGAAAAAAGGAAGTGGACGTGGGCGCGTGACATCTGTCCGAGATGATCGCTTAATAAAAAAAATTGTTACGCGCAATCGATTTTTAACGGCACCTGAAATACACGCAGAGGTGCAGTCTACCAGCACATCAACATTTTCAGTAAAAACAGTGTCCAGGCGGCTGTTGGAGCATGGTTTCCAAGCACGAAGTCCCGCAAAGAAACCATTACTCACGAACAAAATGAAGAAGGCTAGACTGGATTGGGCGAATGTGCACAAGAATTGGACCTTGGAGGATTGGCAAAATGTTATTTTCTCCGATGAATCCAAATTCAACCTTTTTGGTCCAGACGGAAAAAAGATAGTTCGACGAAAATCTGGGGAAAGATACCATCCGTCGTGCGTCACTCGAACCGTTAAACATTCCCCCTACGTCATGATTTGGGGGTGCATGACAGCGTACGGTTTGGGACCTCTAAATTTTGTACAGGGTACGATGAATGCCATCCAGTACAAAAAAGTGTTGAAAAACCATCTTATTCCAACAATCGAGGACATTACGCAGTATACCGCGGACCCGATTTTTCAGGACGATTCTGCGCCGTGCCATAGAGCCCGCACTGTGAGTACAATTTTTTTTTTTTGTAATGCATTTTGTGACCACTTGATAAATAATTTATTGTTTTTTTACAGATCAATGAATTCAAGGATAAAATTGGCTTAAAATCGTTGACGTGGCCCGGGAACAGTCCTGATTTGAACCCGATAGAAAATTTATGGGCGATTATGAAAAAAAAAGTCGGGAAAAAAAAATCAAAAAACATTGAGGAATTAAAAAAAAACTTGATTCAAGTCTGGGAAGAAGAAATAACATCAGAAATTTTAGATTCGCTTTACGCTTCGTTAAATAATAGAATTTTACATGTTATAAAAAATAAAGGTGAATTCACTAAGTATTAATTTTTTTTAAATGTTATAAATATGTTTAAATGTAAAATACCTTCATTTAAAATAAAGCTATAAGAACCTACTTCTTAAATATGAATAACAAAATAACATGTCTTTTATTATTCCATCACAAACACTCGACCATAAATGAACCGTTATGGGTCTCTAAGGTTCGGGTAATCTGATACCTGGTATATAATGCCAATTTCTAACTACAATTCATGAGTAAGATTTTTTATTTTAACCTTGAAGTAAGGAGTAGTCACCACATATGTCAAAAAATACAAAAAAAACTAATTAAATATCAAGAATAATTCATTATATGTCAATTTTAGTTTTTTTTGAGGACTCGTAAATTTTTTTGTCCGGCGGTGTACATACATACATACATACATACATACATACATACATACATACATACATACATACATACATACATACATACATACATACATACATACATACATACATACATACATACATACATACATACATACATACATACATACATACATACATACATACATACATACATACATACATACATACATACATACATACATACATACATACATACATACATACATACATACATACATACATACATACATACATACATACATACATACATACATACATACATACATACATACATACATACATACATACATACATACATACATACATACATACATACATACATACATACATACATACATACATACATACATACATACATACATACATACATACATACATACATACATACATACATACATACATACATACATACATACATACATACATACATACATACATACATACATACATACATACATACATACATACATACATACATACATACATACATACATACATACATACAAACATACATACATACATACATACACACATCCTTCTTTATAGATATAGATAGATAGATTGCATTCCATGCCGAGATCTCGAGTTAGAATCCCACTGAAGTTGTCAGAAATTATTTCCCGTTTCAGTGTTTATTTTAAACCCAAAATAAAATACCGGCAAGGCTTACTCAGCCTTCATAAGAAATGAGTGTCAAGCCACTCAGGAGCTGAATAGCATCCATTTCAAGTTGGCTTAAAGTAAAAGTTACTGGGTTGTTCATTTTAGATTTGGATTTTAAATTATGAGTGGGTACACATGCAGCATTTGTAAGCGTGAACTTACATGTGTCTACTTGTGAGCATGCATTTTATATGAATCTTTAATGTAAATGTATATTTGCAACTAAGATTATGTATTGTAGTTGAATATAATGGTCTTCTTCTATTGGGTGGTTTCAAAATTTACCGACCTCGTTGCTGAAATATCGAGAATTGAGAACCACTGTTTATTTGATCACCATCAAACTTCACAGGATTCGTTCTAAGAATATGTTACATGTTTCCTGAAAATTTCGTCAAAATCGGATGAGCGGTTTATGAGTCTATAGGGGACATACATACATACATACATACATACATACATACATACATACATACATACATACATACATACATACATACATACATACACACATCCTTCTTTATAGATATAGATGGATAGCGACAAAAGATGTCATCAGAAAAGGCTATTTAATTGGCATGAAAAATAACTGAGACTCGTATATGTAATGAGAATTTTCCATTTCTAAATTAAGAGGGGATACAAGAGCACGGCATTTAGGTATCTGGTCAATGTCCTGGCAAACACAAGGAGAGTTACGTGAAATGTGTGATTTACGATTTTCAGTTGTGGAACGACAAGCACGCCGAGGATCAGGTTATACCGGCTCTGAGAGAGTCTCTGGAGAAGCTGCAATTGGACTACGTTGACCTATACCTCATACACTGGCCAATCAACTTGTTTGTGAGTACAGAACTGTCTAACAAATTGTTGTATCCAATGCCAAACTAAAAGAAAACTATTGTTATGTTTTTTAGCGGGTTCCATTTAATCAAAACTGCAGTTTATTTATTTACACAATTTATTTCCTCACTTTCTGTACCCACAGAGTTTTATATTTGAACAGAACGACGGTTGATTTATATCTGGCTATACAGGAGATGCTAATTTATACTTTATTAATATCATTCTCGATCATTATTGAAACATAAAGAATCGTAACATACCATATTGCTGGATTTCTACAGAATATTCGATTCAACACTTAATTCATCTCGAATAAATACAAATTATTCTTATGTACCTACCTAAGTTTCTACTTATTTCTAGAGATTTCATAGACTTTGTATAAACTAACGCAGACAAACCAAACACAACTTCATATTTTTTTTTATATTCGTAATACTATCATCTAGTATGGATTTTTGTTGTCACTTGTCAAAAGAATTTCAATTACCGAGGATGCTGCAATTTTATTGGTTCCTACTCTTGTTTTAACATGCCATGATTTGGGTCCGTTGTAGATTTGGGGTGCTATTTTTTATGATTCGACTTACTATTACATCTACAATAATATGTTATTTTTATTCAAATACTTGACTCGGTTTAAACAAAAGAACTCCCAATTTACGATGTGAGACCTTACAGTGACCACCATTATTAAGCATAAAGTTTCATCACGTCAGTGATGATTGAAAATTCATAACACAATCTTTTGAATTCATTACAGTGATGGTGCAAACACCTCAAAGTAATGTTTTGAGAGCAGAAGTATTCTAGAAAATCGACAAGAATTTTATTTGCAATTTTGTCTTTTAGTCTAACCACGCAATCAACAATGATCCGGAGTTGGATTTCGTGAAGACCTGGCGCGCTATGGAAGAAGCTCAACGTCTGGGTCTCACCAAGTCTATCGGAGTCTCCAACTTCAATGAGAAGCAGTTGGAAAGACTTTTGGCTTCAGCAACAGTTAAACCAGCAGTGAACCAAGTTGAGGTACGTAAATTCGAAACTAACAGAATCATTTACCGGTCCGTAGTCCAAGTGGTAACACAGCGGACTCGTAACTGGAAGGTTGTGGGTTCGAATCCCGGCGGAGCACAAAAAAATACCATTTATATTTTCAAATTTGCTCTTCGTTGGGGTAAAAAATTCATAAACCTTTACCAAAGACCGGTCATCAAAAGGTCCATCCAGCCTTACAACAACTGGATCTTGCTTGAAAATTGGCGCTTTCTACAGCGACGACCAAGCTCGCAGAGGGCTCTTGAGGTGTGATACACACAAAAACAGCGCTCACCAAATAAATCAGCTTAATTTAATTTAATTTAATTTAATGAAAAAAGAAAAACAGCTTTGTTTTCGATTACGTGAGTATATTTTTTTATAAACCACAACCGGTTTCGCAAACATCCGTTCGCATCATCAGGTGGATAAATTAATACGGATGTTTGCGAAACCGGTTGTGGTTTATAAAAAAATATACTCACGTAATCGAAAACAAAGCTGTTTTTCTTTTTTCATTAATGATGAACGATTACAAAGTTAATGCCTCTACAATCAATATAATTTAATTTACATTGGTTTTTATTCATCAAGATAACAATAAGGTCCACAAATTTATATTCACATAATGAAAACTCCATGGTTCAAGTAATCCGATTGCCATGCCAAAAAAAAGTTGTTGACATAAACCAGAATTGACAAAAGTGGAGAAGCGCAAAGGTGCTTTAGGTAAAGTGGGTTGTCTCAATGCAATATGTGATGTTTTAAGAAGTGCTGACATCAAAACTGCTTATCGATTTTGATGCGAGCTATGTTCACAAATTTTCTAGACTTGTTTTCTTTTCAGGTGAATCCCAATCTGACCCAGAAGAATCTTCAGGCTTTCTGCGCCAACTTTGGCATCTTATTGGTGGCATACAGTCCTCTAGGTTCAATGCCAGAACCCAAATCCAAAAAGAACGCTCCGGCTCCCAAACTAGATGACCCTATCCTGACAGCCATAGGAAACAAATATAACAAAAACACGGTGCAAGTGGTGCTGAGATATCTGGTAAGTTATTTCTGTTGACTTCCTTACAAAAAAAAACTTCTTTTGATTCGCAGTATTTGGAAATACGTAAATTTTGAGAAGTTATCGCTCGTAGATCAAGAATTAAAGCATCAGATTTAGTTAAGATCTCATATCCAACTGGTGATGAAAATAATTTCCTCTCTTGGTGTTTCATTTGCTCCTAGATTCGAATTTCAGTAGTCAGAAGATGCAGCATACAAAAAAACCTCTAATTTTGAACGCAAGTGAGAGCCAGCAACTAAGGCCCTGTATTTTCAACGTTAGCATAATATTATGTAACTTTGAACTGATAAAAAAAATCTAACTAGATGATTGACGTAAGTGCGTCCTTTTCATTCATTATAAAGCCTCTATGCTAATGTTGAAAATACTGGGTCTAAGTCATCCGACTACCTGTTGCTGTCTGTTGAAATATGTACATTATGTACACTGAAACTAGCCCCTCGAAGACTAATAACATCAATCATAAAAATTATGAAGAGTACATTTTGTTTGCGTAGAGATGTGAAAGCCTGATGTCTCTTTGATTGCTTATATTTTGTTCACGATTAATTCCAGATCGACCGTGGACTGATCCCTATCCCCAAGTCTGTGACTCCGTTGCGCATCCAGCAGAACATTGACGTGTTCGACTTCCACCTGACCCCTGAGGAGATGCAGCAGATAGACAACTTCAACCTGGACTATAGATCCGTGTCTCCAGACGTGTGGAAGGACAGCAACGAATATCCATTCTAATGCCAAATATAATAGTTAAGAAAGTTAATGGAGTCCGCCAAAACGACAAAAATAAAATGTTGTGTGTTGTCCAGTCGAGAGACTATTGAATTTTATAACTTTGTCTCGATTCCATTATTGTATTTTACACATTATAATTTTTAATGAATATTTTTATTTAATACAATTCTTGGATAAATAAAGATATGCTTAAAAATGAAAAAAAAAAACATGATTATTTTGTTTCATCTTGTATTAAATACTTTCTTTGTTGCATACAAGGTTTATCTTCACCTAACGTCAATGCTTCTTTTATCAAAAACTGGCGATCTTCATGGATGATCACCGGTTTTTCTTCAGATGCTTTTGTATACCATTGGCGTGATTCTTCTGGCAGTCCATCCCCCAGAATCATTCCCTTATAAACTATGACTAAAAATTTGCATAAAAGAACCTGATGTATGAAAATTGTCAGTACCAAATTAAATTAACCGCCCCTGCAAAAAATATAAAACTTGTATACTTGTTATCAAACAAAACGCAAAAATTTTAATCTTAAAAGTTAGCTACAAAGCAAACGAATGCAAATTTCAAGCAAAAAAAAAAATGCATAAATTTTTCGCCAGCTAAATTAGGATTTTTTAAAAGTTATTAAATTAAAAATATTTAAAAGTCTGCGTTACTCCACGAGAGGATTTTAATTCGTTTACGTAGAAAAATTGCGACACATAAATGCAGTCCGCGCGCCGTGGTCCTGTTTAGAATAATCAAATTACGCGACTAACACCTCTAATGATTTTTGAGGATGTTTATTTTTTAAATGTAAATGCGGGTATTTTATTTTTAAAATAGAAACGATGCTTTAGCAAAGTAATCACAATTGGAATTTTTTTTTTTAATACAATTCAAATATAATTCATTTTAGAGGAAGACCGAGAAAGGTATGGATGGACCAAATTTCCGAAATAGCGAATGAATGGGATATCCAGAGTCATAAAAAAAGGAGAGCTTGTACGAAAAAGGTTATGACTCTGGATGAAATGACAGAAGTATGCAAGGACCGAAAGAAATGGCGGTTGATCTGTAATGTTGAGTCTTTTAAAAATATTTTTTACTTTTTTATAGAATATGTTTGGTAGGTTTTAATTTTTACTGTTTATTTATCAAATGTAATTAATTGCTTGTATTCCATGACTTATAGATTGATATGAGGCTGACCACCCATACTGTAAAAAATGGTTCACTTTGCCAATGTCACCCCTGTTTCAGGGAAGGTCGGCAAGAGTTGCAGGGCTTACGTTCATTTGAGATTGGGTTTTTTATACTTTAGGTCCACATGCGGCATGTGTGAGCGCGAAATTATGCGTGTCTGCTTGTGGGAATGCATTTAATATGAATCTCAAATGATACATATCTTTGCAGCTTAGATTTAGATTTAGATTAGGCCGTTGAACTTACTGTGAGATGCCGTTGTATGTGGCATGCCGTTGCACTTACATATTATTATTAAAAGCTGTATTTTTTCAAGTGTCTCAAAATCTTCTGAAAGCACATGAAGCGATACATTATTTTATCATATTATAGACAATCAGCGTCAAGTTTTTGGGATTGTCTATTTGTACGTATACTATTGACGTATACCCATAATTTATACCCAGCTTCTGAATGGAATACGCGCCATCTATGAAAATAGTTTGGCGTGTGTAAGAGTGGATGGTAAATGTAGCGAATGGTTTGATGTTTACAAGGGAGTACGACAGGGGTGTGTAATGAGTCCGTGGTTATTTAACATAATCATGGACAATTGTATGAAAGAAGCAGAAATTTCTCATTATGGTGTGAAAGTGGGTGAGACGAATGTTGGAGTTCTTCTCTATGCTGACGATGCCGTAGTGTTGGCTGATACAGCGGAGGAGCTCCAGATGATACTCACCAAAATGAATGATGCTTTTAGTAAGAACGGTTTAAAAGTGAATGCCAGTAAGACGAAAGTATTAGTGTTTGACAGGACTGAGGAATGCGAGGAAATTGAGATAAGACTGAATGAAACAAGAGTAGAGGTCGTGAAAGAATTTGATTATCTGGGAAGCAAGTTTGAGTCGAATGGGAAATTGACGAAATAATTGGAAAAGCGTGCTAGTAGAGGAAGAAGTGTAATGGGAACGATTGGAAGAATTGCAAGAAATAGGAAACTTACGAAGAATATGAGATTGGCGGTCCACAATGGTATATTGGTTCCGACATTGATGTATGGAAGTGAGCTGAGTAAAGTATGTACGGTTGAAATGGCTTACCTGAGAGCAATGGCTGGAAAAACACTGAATGATAGAGTACGTAATGATTGGGTGATGAACGAGTGTGGTATAAAAGAGAATATGAGAATGAAAGTACAAAAAAGTACGATGAGATGGTTCGGACATCTCGAAAGAATGGATGATGAACGACTAACGAAGAAAGTGTACAAAGGAAATGTCAGAGGAAAGCGCGGAAGGGGAAGGCCGAGGAAAGAATGGTTAGACCAAATAGGTGAGATTGCGAAAGAATGGAACCTGCAGAGTGAAAATAAGAGAAGAGTATGTATAAAAAAGGTGATAAATATTGAGGAAATGAAAGTGGTTTGTAAGGACAGAAAAAAGTGGAGGCGCATCTGCGGAGGTACCGGCCACCCCTAGTGGAACGGCGGCAGGATACAGTAACAGTAACAGTATACCCATAAAAACCGAAGTCTCTAGATACCTATTTGCTAGAACGCTCTCGACCGCTCTAACAGCTTCGAGAGTATATGTATATTTATTTCTAGATTTCTTTAGCCTATAATAATTATTGCTTCCTACTATGTACACCTATTTTAATGTGCTATTTACATAACAGTATATTATAACTCTCATTCTGCATTCCGATGCATAAAGTTGTTGTGAGTCATCTCAGCTAGTCTCACATTGACCGTCACGACCTGAGGAAGTCTCCCAAAATGATAAAGCTGTTCTTGTTGTGCATTTGTGTCACTTTTGCATACGCGGTAATTACAAAATAATATTGCAATTGTTTACCACATATCTGATATAAGTACGGTGTTTATTTTATAATACATTGATGCTGCTTTTTTTTTAAACAGAACTTCGGCAATGGAAAAGCCACATCTCTATTGATGAACGATGGAAGACAGATACCCGTTTTGGGCTTGGGTACTGCATTAGTGAGTATTTCTTGTTTTATCTCATATATTTATACATTTTTAATGAGTGTGATTTTCAAATATAAAAGCCATGCCTCATCCGGAGCCAACAGTGAATTTTCAACACAAAAAATCGATGATTCGTACACCAGCAATCGATCAACTGTTTTGTGAATAACTCTGAATGAGTTTAATTGACTTGCGCTTTTTGCCTCCTCAAACCCTTAACATAAAGCTGAACATTACAAAATAGTCTACGGTTTTATCAAAAAAAATTTTACGAGTCATACTTATTTCATACTATTCAAATCGATCCAAGTTCAATGGACCAGGAACAAATACCACAGATAAAAAAGTGATACGGCCGGGTTGGTAGGGAAAGGCATAAAAATTTGCTTGCCAATAAAAAAGTTGGATAAGATTGTTATGATGATAAAGATAGGTATGTTCACAAGTGTGATAAAATATGAATTGCACAGAACGGCAGTAGTTCTGAGCGGGTGCAGGCTGGAGTAGAAGCCGCCATAGACTTTGGATATCGGCACATTGACACTGCAGCCAGATACAACACGGAGGAGCTAGTGGGGAGAGGAATCCACAACAAGATACTGGGGGGCGCTGTCACGCGGGAGGACCTCTTCATAGTCACCAAGGTAACATCTAATATAGGCATATATGTTCTATTTTGAATCTAATTTAAAAAAAAAATCTCAGTTTGGATACGATAACCTTCGCATACCCAATCAGATATTAGCAAAGTTAATAACTATTATCACATAAATATCATTCTTTCCTCAAACAGAGAAGACATTGGTACATGGGCGATGAATGTCTTCATGAATTGACAGTATTTACAAAAATAAAAGATCTTAGATATATGTAAAAAATATAGCACTTATCCATTGTAACATAATGTTTATAGGGAAAACAGAAAATTCCTAAAAAAACTGTCTAGCTCTATAATGAATTTATATTTACATTCAATTCTATACTTACATTCAATTATTCTTTGGTGATAAAAAATGTTTATTCTAAATAACAAAACAATATTAGTTATCAAATAATATGTTGAAGTGTTATTTTGTTTTTCAGCTATGGGGTGTTAAGCACGTTGAAAATGAAGTTGTTCCCACCCTCAGAGATTCTTTAAAAAGGTTACAGCTAGACTATGTAGATCTTTATCTCATACATTGGCCGATCGGATTGAATGTAAGTACTTAAGTTACATGTACCAAATACGTGTTTATCAATTATTTCTTTAAACACGCAATTAAAAAATAATATGGGTGCCTTATTTCAGGCTGACGGCACCACAAACGATATTGATTACTTAGAGACTTGGAGAGGAATGGAAGAGGCTCAGAAACTGGGGCTCACCAAGTCTATTGGAGTTTCAAATTTTAATACAACACAATTGGAACGTGTTATCAAAAACAGCAAAGTCAAACCTGCCGTAAATCAAATCGAGGTGAGTAGGTACTTGTATTTTTTGTTGTTGTTGATAAAAACAAGCTTGTTTCATAGTCGTTGGTACTTTTAAATACTTCCCTTTTATTGCTGGAGAGATTTTCCGGCATCCGTTGTCGTGGTCTTTGGCAGCTAAAGCTTCATCATTTCACTTTCACGCTGAATAAGCCCACGATAGACATAAGGCGAAACGTCACAACTGAAGCTCCAACTCCCACAGATTACGGAAACAGATCCCGGAAAACATCTTTTCAGCATCATCAGCTGACCCAGTGAGCATAAAACACCGTTTCCCTTTTATTGCTTTCAAATATCCATTTTGTCTTATCAGCTCACATATTTGAACAATATAGTTCCTTCACTCAATATTATTATTATTTTATGTTAAGATGGTTCGGGCATTTGGAGAGAATGAGTGATGAAAGATTGACGAAAAAAGTATATGTTGCTAGAATAGATGGATGTCGTGGTAGAGGAAGACCGAGAAAAGTATGGAAGGATCAAATTTCAGAAATAGCGAATGAATGGGATATCCAGAGTCATAATAAAAGGAGGACTTGTATGAAAAAGGTTATGACTCTGGATGAAATGAAAGAAGTATGCAAGGACAGGAAGAAGTGGCGGCTAATCTGCAATGTTGATTTCTAATGTTGGTGTATTCATTTGCTACATTTTTTTTTGCATAGGAAATTTTTTACTTTTTTTGTATAGATTTCTTTGTAAGGTTTTGTTCTTTTTTATATTTAAATGTAATTTATTATTCATATTCCTTGACTTATAGGTTGGTATGAGGCTGACCACCCATACTGTAAAAAATGGTTCACTTTGCCAATGTCACCCCTGTTTCAGGGAAGGTCGGCAAAAGTTGTGGGGCTTATGTTCATTTGAGGTTTGGATTTTATTTGTAAGTACACATTCAGCATTTGTAAGCGCGAACTACACTTGTTGGTTTGTGGGCATACATCTGAGAGCTTTAAATGAATATATCCTTGCAACTTAGATTATAGATTATAGATTTATACTCCAATTTTTAAATTGGCATTAAGCTCTCCATTCAGTGGTATTATTTTAAAAATCACTACGCAAAAATTACGAAGTGTAAGATTTTTCCTCACATTTAGGTACGTTATTTGAGTACTAATTACGTTGAGTAAGTAAAAAATGCCGACACTGATCTTTGCGAGACATCCATGAATGAAACGCACGTTGTTGAAGATTTTAAGTAATACAAGTTATTTGCTACTACAGGTGAATCCAAATTTGACCCAGAAGAAAATGTTAGCATTCTGCAAACAGAATGACATCGTGGTGACCGCCTTCACTCCCTTGGGATCTATGCCAGATAGAAGATTTGAGGACATCAATGATGCTCCTGCTCCCAGGATAGACGATCCTAAACTCCTGGAGATGGCTGAGAGATATAATAAGACTACAGTGCAAATTGTTCTCAGATATTTGGTACGTTTAATTTTTTGCTTGTTGAAATCGCATTGTCTAGACTCTAGAGTTTTCATTTTGATCTCATAAATAAAATTAAGAATTTGTATAGCGCCTTTTCATGATACTAGATAAAAGAGTCAAGGTAAGAATTAAATCAGTCTAATGTTATAACTGTATGTAATTAAATCAGATGCATATTTTTCTGTATAAACAACGCAAATGTTTCGTCTACTCGAAGGTACCTACTTTTGTTTTAATAAAAATAAAAGGAGAAAATCTAGAAATCAATTTAATTATGTTAATTACTTACAAGTTGGTATGAAGCTGACCACCCATACTGTAAAAAATGGTTCACTTTGCCAATGTCAGCCCTGTGTCAGGGAAGGCTGGCATAAGTTGTAGGGCTTATGTTCATTTGAGGTTTGGATTTTATTTGTAAGTACACATTCAGCATTTGCAAGCGCGAACTACACGTGTTTGTTTGTGGGCATGCATTTGAGAGCTTTAAATGAATATATCCTTGCAACTTAGATTATAGATTATTATAGAATTGTTTAATCAACAAATAAAACAGTCTTTCATAAAAATGCTGAAATTTTGTTTTTAAACTAGAAATAATTTTTGACGTCGTATTAAGTTCACAAAAAATACACCACGAACTCCAAATGGTTAATTCACTCATTGTTTTTCAGGTGGACCTAGGTTTGGTTGCGATTCCGAAATCTGTCACGCCATCACGGATCGAGCAGAATATTGACATTTTCGATTTTCGACTGTCGGAGGATGAAATAAAAACAATCGACGCGTTCAACAAAGATTTTCGACTGGTTGCGAAAAATATATGGAAGGAAAACATTCACTATCCTTTTGTTATGACGGAATAAAAATGAAATATATGACTACAATTTTTACAATTGATAAAAGAATTAAAGGTTTAGGGTTATGTTTTTGAAATAAATCCATGAGTTCTCTATGTAAAAAAATAATGTCTTTTTTCCTTTTCTACCAACCCTTTGGAATCCTTTTTTTTTAATTTTCATACACCTTGTATAACGCACATTAGAAAAGATGTGACCGGCCGTAGTCAGATGATAAACCAGTCGATCCTTGAAATCTGGGGGTAGTGGGTTTCATTTCCATTATAGCACAAGAAATATCATTTAAGCTTAAAAGTCTACCTTCACTAAAGACCGGTCACAAAAGTTCATTCAGTTTTCCAACAAGATTCTATTTGGTTTCAATATTTAACACATAACAGCAGCGCCAAGTTTTGGGTATATACCGCCAGGCCCAAATTAAGGGCGGTTCGAGAGGTGCGACCGAACTAGGGCCCCCTTTTTTCAATGCCTCCAAAGACTTTAGAGAAAAAAAAATGAAAAATGATCTAATGCAGCGGTCGCCAAACTTTTTGACCTCACGGACCAGTTAATTCATAATTTTATCCCGCGGACCACTAATAGGATTTTTTAGTGTTAAATATATTTATAAAAAAAATTGTGATCAAAGAACACATAAAATGTACCTAGTTAATAGTTTTTATAACTTGTCACGTATTGTTATAAATTGAATCATGTTTTAATGCATCTTAAAACATAACTTAACATGATGAGTAAGTATATTCCACATTTTTCTGCGGACCAGCGAAATTTTCTCGCGGACCACTAGTGGTCCGCGGACCACCCCTTTGGCAACCGCTGATCTAATGGACAAATTTGGATCACTTTGACTCACAAAGCCACATCTTGTACAGGCAAAGACTCAGCTAGTTAAGAAATACAAGTTTCGTAAATGGCACCTTTGGGGCCCCAAACGACCCGAATGGGGCCCCAAAAATATCATGCAGTCGCATGCATGTGCAACTTATTACCTATTTAGTGACTTTTTTATTCAAACATTCACCTCACATTTTCTTAAAATGTATATTTTGCGTTGTGAAAAAAAGGAGTTGGGGGATTTTTTTACGGGCCCCCAGAGAGGTTAATCCGGGCCTGTATACAACTGTGAGACTACATGTCAATACAGTAAATATACGAGTACAACTCACATATAACGCAACGTTGTCTAGTTTTACATTGACCGTCACGACCTCAGCAACGCTCGCAAAATGATAAAGACGTTATTTCTAACGTACATCTGTGTCACTTTTGTGTATGCGGTAAATATTTATCTTTTATTAATTGTTCATTTGTAGATTCAATATTGTGAAAATTAAATGTTGTTAATGTTTTCTTTCTTAGAATTTCGGCAATGGAAAATCTACATCTTTGTTGATGAATGATGGAAGAGAGATTCCGGTTTTGGGCCTGGGTACTTGGCTGGTGAGTACATTTGGTATTGTACTGATTGTAGTTTTATATTATTGATGATCTTGTTTTCAAATATATACTACTACTAGTATTGCGGACTAAGAAAAGATGACAGAATATGAAGTGCTGTCTGAGGAATAATGTTAAAAGCATTTTTGTTTTTTTTTTTTAAATAGTACAACACACACGATGTTATTCACACACATCAAATTCATGGCTCATCCGCCGCGCTGGCTAAAGTGAATTCTCTATAAGAAAAGCATTGATCAATGGACATTTTTTTTGCAAATAACACAGATAATTGTCAATTAAAAAATAAATATTGTTATGCTGGTGATGCCCTACTAAGCACGCAAAATATTACAAACAAAACTCTTCTTTAAAACGTTCTGTTTTCTGTGTGCCCCTTCATAACAAAAGCAACGTAAAAATGTGTCTTCAAAGATAAGAGTATGATACTTTTAATCTTGTACTCGAATATAATATGTAATAGATGAAACTTCAGCGCTATTGCCATCTCAGATTTGGCCTCTTACAATTTACATCTGTGACGGACATTTGAAGGGGGGATTTTTCAACATGCGGATAATTTCCCTGGAAATAGTGATTCACGTTCCTTTCATGATGGAAGCACATTTTTTGTCATGTATCGCTACTGTTATGTTATAACTTATATATTGGATCTTTCAATAGAACGGCAGCAGTTCTGAGCGCGTGCAGGCTGGAGTAGAAGCCGCCATAGACTTTGGATATCGGCACATTGACACTGCAGCCAGATACAACACGGAGGAGCTGGTGGGGAGAGGAATCCACAACAAGATACTGGGGGGCGCTGTCACGCGGGAGGACCTCTTCATAGTCACCAAGGTGACAACTATCATTTTTTGTGTGCAATATTCACTTCGCACGTCGGATATGGATGAAATATTTTGTGGATTTCACTGTTTGATTTTTTAAGTTTAAGGAATTGTGTACTGACATTGTGAAGATTAATTTTAAAATAAAACACAAAGTTTTTCTTCACGAGTTGATTTAGTTCTTGGAGCGTTTCCGATGTTATCACACTAGAAGAAAAAAGTAACTCAAGAAGAAGAAGAAAGTTTCAAGAGAAAATAACTCTTAATAATGGTGTGGTAAAATGGAAAACGCTCGAGGTAATAAAGCAGCTCGTGAAGAAAAACTTTGTGTTGTATTTTTACATTTTTTTGCAGTTATGGAGTGACAAGCACGCTGAAAATGAAGTCGTTCCTGCCCTTAGAGAATCCTTAAAGAGTTTGCAATTAGAGTATGTAGACTTATACCTCATACATTGGCCGGTCGGAACAAATGTAAGAACAAAGATTTTCATTTATTTTCCCATTCATTATGTCTAAATAACATCAAACATAAGCGTTATATTTTGTGTTTGAAGTATCCTCTTGAAAATAACGTAAGCAAAGCATGTCGACAGTAAGATGAAATAAATGCTCAATTTGTGAAAATATAATTCTTTCTATTAAAAAAATATATTAACCTTCTAGTTATATTTTGTGTTTTTTAGGCTAAAGATGAAGTGAACGATATCGACTATTTGGATACTTGGAGAGGGATGGAAGAGGCTCAGAAACTGGGGCTCACCAAGTCTATTGGCGTTTCAAATTTTAACACAACTCAATTGGAACGTGTCATCAAAAACAGTAGAGTCAAGCCGGCCGTTAATCAAGTAGAGGTCGGTTTTTATTTTATTTTCATATTCTTAAGATATTGAATATATTCAGTAATAAACAAATACCAGAATAAAATCACATCCACCTGGGTGAAGAAAAGTAATTTCATCATGGAGGTAGAATTTAATATCTAAATGATTTACAGTTAAGGTAGTTATTTTCTCTATAACTACTCGTATGAAAGAGCTAATTTTTATTCATGATCTTGATGTTTCGTAAATCAATGCAAGGGTTTTGAATGTTTTTGGCAGAATAAACTGAACTTGTACCTCTTGAAGTTGCTATCGTGATAAAGTGCAAAGTTCCTGCATTATTTTTATTTTTAGGTGAATCCAAATCTAACACAGAAAAAGATGTTGGCATTCTGCAAGGAGAATGATATCCTGGTGACAGCCTACAGCCCTCTGGGATCCATGCCTGATAGGAGATTCAAGGACAACAACGATGCTCCTGCGCCAAGAATAGACGATCCCATACTCCTGGAGATGGCTGATAAATATAACAAGACTACCGTGCAAATTGTTCTCAGATATTTGGTAGGTGTAAAAATACTTTAGATATAAAACCAGAAAGAGCAACCTTGTCAGAAACCTTTCCATAGTAATACTGCATTTTTTTACAACCCGGTAAAGATGTCTCAAAAAATAGAAGATAGCGCAAAAATGAAAATGTTACTTCCTACGTAGCAACATATTTTTTATCGTTACGTTTTATGTCATGAATTGATAAAAAAACATTGATTTTTAATTGAAAGTAGGTTGCTATCATTAGTTTTGATTTCGAATCTAAGCTTCTAAGATGATTGTGGTTGCATTTTATCATTCACGATAAAAAAAGTTGTACGGTTGCTCACATGAAGTTAACAATTCTAATTTCTTATATATCGATGGTTGCTCATGGATCTCGTCTGCTGTTCACAACTAAGGCAATGACTAGGAGAAACTATGGATTTAAAAAAAAGAGGAAATGCCTTCCATAGATGACGACTCTAGCAATTGACACATCAAAACGATTGACCGTGCTATAATATGTTTCAGGTGGATCTAGGTATGGTTACAATCCCGAAGTCTGTGACACCATTAAGGATCGAGCAGAATATCGAAATTTTCGATTTCAATCTATCGGAGGATGAAATAAAAACAATTGATGCGTTCAACAAAGATTTTAGACTGGTGGCGAAAGATACGTGGAAGGATAGTGCCTACTATCCATTTATCAAAACTGAATAAAAAAATAAATCATGTATTTAAATATTTGCGACAATTCCAATGATGCAAGGCAAATAATCAACAAAATTACGCAGATTTTTAATCGGTCTTGGGTGTAAAAAATTTACGACAATATATTTTTTATCAGTATATATTAAGTGTAAAAGTTGACTTATTCAAAAAATTGTTCTTATACTTGATGAAGATATTAATAATACTCATTATGTGATTCAGATTTTATAAAACAGAATTTTGATAAACTTTTTCATCTCCTTGTTTTTATTCATCTTCACGAAGCATTTTCAAAAAGACTTTTCCAGAAGTATGGCAGAACAAGAGCTTCTTGCACTGAAGTAGAAAAACAATGTAGATGGAGTTTTCTCAGCTGGGAAGTTCCTTGTACCAGGGGCATTATTTATGCAGTCGCCCTAGGAGCAGGTCGCGACGGATTTCTTATTCAATATCTTTTTTGTGACTACTAAGAACCCCTTGAATAATTCATGACGTCTTTTTTGTACATTTTTAATCTGGCCGTCTTTATGTGGCTTCCCATTTATAATGTACCCGTGTAACTGATATGCGGTTGATATCGCTTCCTTACAAAAATCCTTGGTATCCTTTTTGATTTTTTCTACGCATTTTCAATCGATAGTTCAAATGGTAGAGCTTCCACTTTCTGATGGGGTGGCTTGAGTGCAAATTCGATGGTTTGAGATAGAATTTCATGTTTTAGCTTTGTTTCTTTATACACCAGTATTATAGTATTTTAGCAGTATCCTACTACCAGAAAGATCTACTCATGGATCCACAGATTTGAGAAATCGTGGATACAACATTTTATTGAGTGAAACTTCTCATAGTAAGTGAACCAATTATAAGGCAGTTTTTATGTCAAACTCATTGTAAACCTGGCTTGTCCAACATACGGCCCGCGGGTCACAATGTGGCCCGCCTAAGCCTGTCGATTTTTTCCGCGAAGATTGAAATTGCGTGCCCACCCCCCTCCCCTCCCTGTCTCCAGAATTATTATGGACAAAAGTACAACAACAAAAAAATCTAGCCCGTCACGATTACAAAAGTACTAAATCCGGCCCGCCACGATTTTGAGTTGAACACCCCTGTTCTAAACTATAGGATTTTCACTTTTTTTTTGTGTGTCCTCTCATATAAAATAGAGAAAAAGGCGTATTTATCTGAGAAACCCACGTTATCTTAATAATAATAATAATAAATAAATAACATTTGTATGGCGCCTTTTCGTGACTGAGTCACTGCAAAGGCGCTTTGTAAGAGTTTTTGAAAAAAAAGGTTTAATATGTTACTTCTTTCAGTTTTACCTTTAATGTATCTATATAGTGAAATAGTATTAAGAAAGTACGTAAGTATCAGCAGAAATTTCAATGTAAATTCTATACTCCACATCAAAGTACTCGTGAAATATATAAAATTATTTCCTAAGCAGGAGCTCTCGAGGCTGGAGGTTGCCTGCCGCTTGTTAGCTCGGCTGCCTCACAAGGAGGAAGCAGTGAACATTTTCCAGAGCATATATTAGCATAGTATTATATAGGGTAATACGATTACGAAGCAATATTCCATTAAACCGCTGCTACAAGAGTTTTCATGTACATTTTATGTGCCAGCAGGAAGTAGACTTCGCCTGTGAGAGTCATCCCGGGAAATGCGGGCGCCTGTGTAGTATGCACTAGTATGCACTCCCCGCCTGCCTGGATATGAAGAGCACTGTTACAAGTAAAATGCATTCAATTCCAAGACAAAATGGCTGCAATTTAAAGATGAAGTTTAACGTGAGGAAATGAAGTACTCTGTTGTAAAGCTTGAGGGTGTAGGAAATTTACTTAAGGAATTTGTAAAAAATATTTAGGAAAACAAATGCAAAATGCAAAGATTACAAAACTAATAAAATATAAGGTTAGCTGGGAAATTGAAAATAAGGTAAAATATTATTTCACCTCGTCTTAGAGATTAAACGCCTAAAATCAACTGTACTGGTCTCTCAATATAACGCTACTAAGCTACACATATAGTGTAATATCTTTCCGCGTTCTCCCCTTCTTCCACTCGCCACCCATGTAGCGAGTGGAACCTATTAATTTACAAAGTTAAGAGTGCCGGCTTTACGCCAACCCCTTCAGTTGAAGTGAGGGTTTCCCGGTTCCTAAGGGGGCTGGTATTCATTTCGTGAGGCTGAGTAAATTTTGCCGGTATTTTTTTATTTTGGGTTTGAAATTAACACCGAAACGAGAATTCATCTCTGGCACCGTCGATGGGATTCGAACACGAGCTCTCGGCATGGAATGTAAGCACTCTACGAACTGAGCTATCGACCGGTCTGAGATATAATATGTGTGTATCCATAAAATTGAAAAATGCAGCTCTGTTATGTTTTACGATTCTTTTATTTTTTAACGTTTCAAGGGTTGGATGATGGAAAAATGTTGAAATGAAAATATCCTATTGTCCTTATGATAATGGCGTGATAATATTGAAAATGCTTAAGCAAATACATCAACTCGTGAAGACAAGCTTTGTGTCTGATTTCTGCATTCTATATAATCTATAATCTATAATCTAAGTTGCAAGGATATATTCATTCAAAGCTCTCAGATGTATGCCCACAAACAAACACGTGTAGTTCGCGCTTACAAATGCTGATTGTGTACTTACAAATAAAAACCAAACCTCAAATGAATATAAGCCCTGCAACTCTTGCCGACATTCCCTGAAACAGGGGTGACATTGGCAAAGTGAACCATTTTTCACAGTATGGGTGGTCAGCCTCATACCAACCCATAAGTCAAGGAATGGGAAAAGCGACTGAGGATGAACTGGTTCATCCTCAGTCGCCGTACAGAGAGGATGTTCTCCTGAAGACGTCGGCTACGTCGCTGACGAAACGTCGAGAATGATGTAAGTTCTCTCTAAACGGTTCGTTAAATTTCCGATTTAAATTAAGTTTTAAAATTGTTCAGTTTTAAAAATTTAATATACTTAATTGTCAATTATTATTATTATTATTTAAATTTATATAACGACTAATTTATCTATCCATATAAATAAAATCAAACGGACGTTTGTATCTTTGTATGTCTCGTATGGACTCGTATGGGATAAAAATGTGTTTCTCAGTTGACTGCTTTTAAGCAGTTGAATGTATTCGAGTACAATAGAACATCTATAATCTATAATCTAATATGCATTAGTAACTGAAAATATCAATCTATGATTGAAAGCACACTATTATAATTTGATTTTTGATGAATATTATTTTATAACTAAAAACTGCCTTATGTCGGGGTCTCGAGTCAATCAAAAGAAAACTTCTTCGTATTTTTATTGGATAACTGGTTTTTCTTGCGCGGAGTATGAGAGGCATGCAGGAAGGGGGTGAGGGACGAAGGGGTGAAATTAAATTATTTCAAACCCATATTACATTCTAACTAACGTTACAAAGGCTAAGATGTTCTAATGAAGAGACAAAGAATATCAAACTCTTTAGAGTGTATGTATTTACACAGTGAAAATTCAATTGTATGATCAAGTTTTATGTGTACAGAGTTTTGTTTTCACCTCCTCTTTTTGGCCTCTTGAAAATAATGTGAGTCAGTCGAAAGCACTTGAGGTTAAATAAATACTCTATAATCTGTAATAATCTATAATCTAAGTTGCAAAGATATATTCACATTTAAAGCTCATACCAAATGCATGCCCACAAACAAACACGGGCAGTTCGCGCTTACAAATGCTGAATGTGTACTTACAAATTAAATCCAAACCTCAAATGAACATAAGCTCTACAACTTTTGCCGACCTTCCCTGACACAGGGGTGACATTAGCAAAGTGAACCATTTTGTACAGTATGGGTGGCCAGCCTCATACCAACCTATAAGTCAAGGTACTCAATTTGTAAAAATAAATCTGTGTTATTTATATAATATACTTTCTCAAAAAAATAATGTTTGCCTACTTGTTTGATGTCAGGCAAAACGTTTTGTATTTTCTTTTAGAAATATTATCCTCCCATTCACTTACTAAAATGCCTCGTTTGGCTGTTAGGTTTCCAATAAAAAATTGTAGTCTTTAGTGCTGATAGATAGCTGTTTTATGTTTATTTGAAAAACTGCTCAGTTATTAAAGATGGATATTCAAGTTACTGTTTTATGGAAGAAAGCATCTTCAGATTTAAGATTTTATTTATATCAGCATTAAAGTAGGTATATGAAACTGAAAGTGTACTGAGTATACCGTCTGTGTTTAACCACAAGAATGTTGATGATTTTAATTTTGATATAAAACAAGAGTGGCTGGAAATAAGCTGTTATAACCGCAAAATATCTAAGAAGGTAATGATGAAAATAAGTAAGATATAAAATAAAATATAAATGAGTAATATTAACTTCCACCTTTTGAGGAATAAGGCATATCGATACTTTAAGGTAAAACTGAATAAGTGATATATGAAGCTAACATGGACTTCTCAGATGAATGCACCTTTTTCCCTATTTTCTAGGAAAGAAAACACTAACAAAGTGTGAATATCCTGTAGTGTAGAACTTCTTTATGAAAACTGCCTTAAAATTAGTTCAATTACTATGAAAAGTTACACATAATAAAGGGTTTGATCCACGATTTTTCAAGTCAATGAATCTGCACTTATTCAGTTTTACCTTTATGGTGGCGATATTCAAAATAATACCCCAAGTGTTTAATGTATGAAAACAAAATAACTTACCGAGAGTGCCGTTGTATTTTCCGTACATATTTATATTTACGCGATTAAGTAGAATTACCTTATGTTTTATACTCGGGGTAAAATATTTAGAGGGCTCTTAACGTGTAATTTTAAAAGAAAAAAAATCGTCCTCGCATCTAATGTGACACAGTATACAAATTATAATGTAACTTCTTGCCGCCTTCTCCCCGAAGGAGTTACATGTGGCGAATGGAATCTATTTTTTACAGGTAAGGGGCCCGGCCTTACGCCAACCCCCTCAGTTCCTGTATTCTAATTTAATAATAATAGTAGAGGCCGCTATAAGAGATGATAGATACTTCAAATGAACCGGGAAGGACAAAATTCAAAACACGGCACGTACACTCCCGCATAATCAAATTTAAATTAAACTTTGACGCCATCAGCCCCCTCGCGACTTAATTCCCGCGCTTTATTCATATTTTTGTCGCTTACGTATACACGAGGATAATCTGCAAAGGCAAAACTAATTAATATAAGTTTGAGCTTCAAAGACGCGAAATCTGAATTTGCGCTCATAAAAGGCGAATCGCCCCCCTTTAGGGGATCGAACCGCCCACTTTCTGTACAGGGGCTGGTCTCCCTGAGCGACTAATGGCCTAACTCTTCACTTCTCCGCGCCGAAGTTCGGCCAGAAGGGGTTAAGTGATGTTTCTTCATAAATAAGGTTATTATAATGTAAGCCACTAATTTGCACCGAGCCAAAGTAAGGAAGCATGTTACTTTGAGGAGTTGATTGAAAATTATCCGAAAATTTATATCGGCAATATAATATGAAGTTTATAAAGAGTACTTACAGGATCCTGCGTAAGATTTAGATAGGTAAATTTTATAGGTGTGTATGTAGGTACTAATTCGATAAAAATAGGAAAACACTTTCGATACCTTTCATTGATTCTGTAGGACTTATTACATCAGTTCATATTTATTTGTCATGACGCATTAGTTTTTTATAATATCTATAATCTAAGCTGCAAATTGCAAATTGCATTTACAAAAGTTTTGAAAGTTTTGATTTTTTAAAGAAATGAAGAAAATATGAACTATGAAATGGAAAGAACGTTGATGTGGTAAATGAGTTTGTATACTTGGGATGTTAGTTTGAAAAAGATGGAAGAATGACAGGTGAACTTGAAAGAAGAGTAATGAAGGGCAGGTGTGTACTGGGTGCCACAGCTTGTATCGCCAAAAATCAAAGCATATCTAAAAATGCTCGATCGGCGGTACACAGTGACTTTTACCTACCTTGATGTATGGAAGTGAAGCCTGGACGGTGAATGAAAGTGAAATTAGTAAGGTCCATACGGTTGAAATGGACTTTCTAAGAAGTATGATTGGGAAAAAACGGAGTGACAGGGTGAGGAATGATTTTGTAAGAGAAGAATGTGGTGCAAGAAAAAGTGTGAAAGTGAAGATTAAAAAAAGTTTGCTAAGATGGTTTGGGCATATGGAGAGAATGAATGAGGAAAGACTGACGAAGAAAATATATGTTGGTAGAATAGATGGATGTCGTGGTAGAGGAAGACCCAGAAAGGTATGGATGGACCAAATATCCGAAATTGCGAATGAATGGAATATCCAGAGCGTGATCTGTGATCCAGAGTCATAATAAAAGAAGATCCTGTTTGAAGAAGGTTATGACTCTGGAGGAAATGAAAGAAATATGTAAAGACAGAGAGAAATGGCGGTTGATCTGTAATGTTGGTGGCTAGGGTTTATTAAAGTGAAATTTGTTTTATGTTTTAGTTTTTGATGTCCATATATATTATTATTTATTAAAATCAAATTATTTTTTATTAAACGTTGTTTTATTTTCACAATAATATTTTAAATCTCGAGTACTTTCGACCTTCAATATTCAGGTCATTATCAAGAGTAAGTTCTTAATAATTTTAATTTTTGAGACATCACTCTTGATAATGACCTGAATATTGAAGGTCGAAAGTACTCGAGATTTAAAATATTATTGTGAAAATAAAACAACGTTTAATAAAAAATAATTTGATTTTTAATAAAATAAATTTTCACTGTGTGAATACACAAACCCTACAAAATCTATTATTTATTAATTTAAAAAAATGAAATTTGTCGTGTATGTTCCTTGACTTATAGGTTGGTATGCGGCTGACCACCCATGCTGGAAAAATGGTTCACTTTGCCAATGTCACCCCTGTCTCAGGGAAGGAGGGCAAGAGTTGCAGGGTGTATGTGCATTTGAGATTTGGTTTTTATGTTGAAGGTTCACATGAGGCATGTGCAAGCGCGAACTTGTACGTGTCTGGTTGTGAGAATGCATGTAATGTAAATCTCCAATGTAACGTATCTTTGCAACTTAGATAAGCTTAGATTAGATTCATATTAAATGCACACGCACAAACAGACGCGTGTAAGTTCGCTCTTACAAATGCTGCATGCGTAGGTACTTAGGTACAGATTAAAAACCAAACCTCAAATGAACATAGGTGCTGCAAGTTTTGCCAACCTTCCCTGAAACGTTGGGTGACATTGGCAAAGTGAACCATTTTTACAGCATAGGTGGTCAGTCTCATACCAACCTATAAGTCAAGGAACATGTAGGTATAAATCAAGGAATTTAGAATTTAATCATTATAAGGTAAGATGTTAATGCATAAGATGCTAACGCAAAAGAACCTTTGATTCAATGAAATGAAAATAATTTTGAGGGTAGGCACTTATTTAAGTACCTACATTAAAAAAGTATTTTAAACAAAACTTACCCTGTACTTCAGGTGGTGGAGTCGGGACACAGAAAGTCATTTAGATAAACTCACAAAAACTAGGAACAATATCGGAATCAAAAACTTCTCCAGTTTAATTATCACGTTTATCAATAAATTACTCATGAATAGGAATCCAAACTTTGATTTCGCACTGTATTTCTCGAATTATTTACTTCAAAACTTGTGCGGTGCGCGCGCAGCCAAGCTTCGCGAGTCCGCCGCCAGAGCGACCCGCTGCTCCGCCAGTCATTTGTGGGCCGAGTTTGACAGCTGATGTCGTGTGATAGTTTATTTGGGTTCCCACATAACCTGCAATCGTAAATATTACCAATATTTAACGTGTTTATTGTGCCCGTTGACCCGATATACATTTGTGAATGAGTTCTAGTGATATGTGCAAGTGCGTGCTGTGAATCCAGGCTCATTCTGCCGGTGAGTTTTTACAAATTCTCAATAATTATACACGATTTCCT
The DNA here is from genome assembly GCA_951799405.1 of Agapetus fuscipes. Taxonomy (NCBI): domain Eukaryota; kingdom Metazoa; phylum Arthropoda; class Insecta; order Trichoptera; family Glossosomatidae; genus Agapetus; species Agapetus fuscipes. The sequence continues at coordinate 8,078,860 of OX637350.1, forward strand.
CTCGGTAACTCAAATCGGTTGAATTCCACGTTCCGAGACGTGCTGCAGGCATGTCATTATCATTTGTAACAGTAAATAGCTCGATGATTATGTTTTAACAAAATTTAAGTGGTTTGCGCCTTTTTGACAACTCGTACGACTGAGTTTTTATTTACTTGAGAAGGTTTACTGACACACGATTCTATCATTTGACATTTCACGAGCGTTGTTTATATTTTTGTTACAATAAATTCCTACCCACAACCAAGGTTTTACGCTTAAATATAATGGTGTTTTTAAGCCATATATTAATCATGAATTATCCACGGACTTAGGTTAATTAAACTACTTGATTTAGTGATGTAAGTGTGTGAGTGTTTACATGATCCTGACCTGATTATCTTCACAAATAGATCCGCCTTCTTGACTCGTATTTTGTCCTCTTCACCGTTGCATTAAAACGGTGTACAAAAAGGGAAATTTTATTTTCAATGATCTATTTGTTAAAAAAACTAAGTAGGACGTAAGTACTTAAGCATTTAAATTTTGTTTTATGTTTACAAAAAAAAAATACATATACGAGGTAAGTACTTATATGTACATTAAGTAAATAAGTCTTACTTCTTATATCTTTACTATCTATAGATATTTTTTAACACTTTTCAATTTTGTTTAAATGCAACTTTTTATTTTTACCACCTATAATAATTTTCAATTTATATTAATACTTTTTTATTTTATATTTTTATGTTTTACTTTTTCTTATGAAGAAAAATAAAAGCAAAACGTTGCGAAGTATTTTCGCAAAAAGACAATTATTTTTGGTAGGAGATTCATGTTAAAATTTCACTGACAAAAATACGAATATACTTAAGATAATAATATGAAATGTATAGAATCACCGGCGGTAATGTGGGATTTCTTCCGAAAACGACAAAATGACATTTTATTCCTTCTTCTTCTTTCGGTGCCATTTCGATCGAAGATCGGCAATCATCACGGCTATTTTCACCTTGGATGCTGTTGTTCGAAATGGGGACTTGGTGCTTTTGTTGAACGATTGACGCAGGTTTTTCAGCCACGATGTCCTTCATTTTCTTTATTTCTATATCGATACCTCAAAGGTTAAACTGAATAAGTAAGTGACATTTAAAGCTAACACGGGTTTCTAAGATAAATGCACCTTTTTCCCGATTTTCGTCGAGAGAAAGTACTAAAACTGTATGAAAATCATATAGGTAGCTAAAAACACTTTCATGAGCACTTTCTTATAATAAGTTCACTTACTATGAGAAGCTACTCCCAATTAAATGTTTTATCCACGTTTTCTTAAATCAGTGAATCAGCACTTATTCAGTTTTACCTTTAAGGTGGCGATACATTCATCTCATTTTTGACAAAAATCCTAGATTTTCGTCTTTGATTCTATGCTACGCATATGAAATAGGTTTACACTTTGTGTAATTTGAATACTTTTGGGATAATGGTAGATGTCTAACCTCTGCCAAACTGCCCGCTTATGGAATGAGTTACCGGTATCTGTGTTTCCATCCCAATTTAACCTTGCCCTTTTCAAATCCAATATCAATCGCCATTTCCTCTCAGTGTCTCAAAACAAAGCAACGCCACACACACCACAGCACTGCGCAGCTAACGGCCCTGCAACCGGACATGGACAACTGCCACATCACCAACACCTCTGCGGCACTTTAACAAGTGTCATAGACCCTTAGAGTCTCTCGAATCTAGGGAGTCTCCCGCATAGGCTTTCTTAAAAAAAAAAAAAAAAAGATGTAATTAATGCCACACAAGGATATGCTAGGCAGGTTGAAAATTTTGACGTCATCGAGCACTTGTATCAATCATCTCATCCCATCACACAAAGTTCATCTCCATGGCAACCCGGAAGCCACCGATATTTATTAAAATTCCGAAAAAAAAATGCTTAATTTTCCCGAGTGCGATGTATTCTCCCGCCCTCGGGCTTTGTACCGCAGGCGCAGTAGAACAAAGCAGGCTTCAAAAAATCAAGTCTGGTGGGGCGTCAAAGGATTAATGTAGCTCTATTTTTCAATGCCACAGGGCGCTCCGCCCCCGTTCCCAAACAGCTCCTCGCCCTGCCACGCTCACGTACTATTCCTGTCGGTTTTTCGGGCATTACTTTCTGTTCACAATTACTAACACGTGAAAAAAATTCCGCCCTCCAAATATAGCGGAATGTTGTAAAAAAACGTGAGGAGGAGGGAAATTTTAAAATGTGTGAAGAGATAAGGAAAATAAATGAGAGGAAAGCTGATCAAAGAGCAAAACGCTGAACCATACGCACTGTAACAAGACGTTGATGTGGTCCAGTCTATAAAAGTCAGCAGACAGCATTGACTGTGTCAGGTCCAATGACTGGACTGTTACGGTGTTATTTACACGCAGCAAATCCATGGCTTAGCCCGCCTAACGTGAATTTTTCGTACAAAAAAACGATGATCCATGGATCAGATATGTATTAAACGTGATGTGAATAACTCTGTTTTAACCTTGGTAGCGTAGTTACAGAAGAAGTTGAAAGACCCAAATCAAGATGGCCGAACAAAGATATTGGACATGGAGCGGTGGCTGCAGTTGATCAAAGAGTACAATACCCATCCAGGGTTGCCGTGCTATGTTTATAAAAGAGGATCAACAATAGTTAAAGAGCTACTAGAAGTCAAGCGGTCAATAAATGACAAATTTGTCAGGCGAGAAATACCACTTTATTGAAAATAAAAATACCCACATTGTTAGGTTGATAGTGAGGTTGTGAAACCCGAACGAAATGAAAGTGAAAATTCACCCCAAGTATTTTTCACCACAGGAGGAAATGTTTGATTGATCAGTTTTATAAAGTAACTTGATGGCTTATGCAATAAGGTATACTGTATAGTTGTTTCTATTGAATTTAGTACCTTAGAGGTTAGAGCTATGTGACGTAGATCGCAGTTAAAGAAGAGTTGGGGGAACCTCGGCATGGATCACGAGTCACGACCTTAAGAGATGAGAAGCATGTCTGATGAGTTAGTTACAAATTGTTAAGAAAATAACAAAGTCTATTTGATTAAGAATGTATGAGATGTATTCGTAATCCGTTGTTTTTGTTTCTCGATATGCATACATAATGGCCATTTTAGTTGCGTATCAAATGAGTGGAACTAAATTGAAATCGGAAATTTGTTTAATAATTTTTAAAAAACATCATGAAATGGGAAATATTTGATTGCAATTATTTGATAGATTTTCTGTTTAAAAATTATTGAACACAAATTTTAATTCGAAATAAAACGCATGAAATGCAATCGCAATAACTTTTTGATTGCTAATTAATATATTTTTGTACACAAATTCAATTAAACTGCAACGCTGTTTGGTTTTTTTTTTTCAGCTGTGTCAATAACGAATTGTGCACCTGCTAAAGCTACGCGAGTTTTGTACGAGTTTTTTTTTTAATTTGCATACGAAATTTATGCATGAAAACAAAACAATCGTCGGGATTGGTGGAGTACTATTTTTACTGTTAATAGTTCGATGCAATCGCGGGCAAGTTTGAATAATTTTATCGTTTTTGATGAAAACAACACCCAATCGCAATTGTGTTTATATGCTAATGAACGGCGTACGTTTTCCTTGTATTTTACCATCCGATTTTTTTTCTAGAAAAAAACACCTTTTAGCAGAAATAGTCCCGTTTTTTATTGAGACTAATTCGATTTAGGTATATTTTTATTAAGTAACATGTAGAGTATTGTATTTTGTTTCTTATTATTTTAATATTTATTTCAAATGTTGTAGGCCAGTATGAGGCTGACCACCCATACTGTAAAAGTGCTATGTCTAATCGAGTGTCCTATTATACTTAATACTTATATGCTGTATCTACTTTTATAAAGTACCCATGTGATGTCACATTTGAGAAGGTACATGAAATGTATAAACCTACTTGAAATTACTTGCATTCTTAAGGAGAATTAATGGCAAGTACATTCAATCATGAGAAACTCGTGTGTGTCATGGAATATTACGTCCATGTTTCCATTCAAGACAAACTACCGATATCTATCATTGGGTCACTCGAACCATATGGTTTCAATTTGGTATATCAATTGGATTTCAACAATATGACTATTCGAATATACCATTTTATGATAGTGTTAACTATTATGTTATCGCAAACACGATGCATATTTAGTGCAACTCCTTACCGCGTTGTTCACGAAGTGTATGTAGCATGTGGAACCTTTTTATTTATTTATTACTAGCACAGTTAAAAGCGGCCTTACGCGAACCACTTAATTTCTTGTCCATGTTTTAATTTATTGTGATGGCTGAATTAAGCTTGTCGTTATTTTAATTTGCGGTTTGAAAAAAAACACAAAAATGGGAAATCATTTCTGACACCTTAAGTGGGGATCAAACCCTAGCACTCGGCATGAAATGCAATCATTCTAACGACTAAGCTATAGACCGGACTTACAATTGTAGGTTAGATGATGGATGAATTTAAAGGCGTAAGTTGAATTCATCAAATTTATCTTAGGATTTTACGAAATCATCTGAACTTCGCACGGATTTAGATGTACGTTTTAGCTCTATTTTCTTTTTTTTACCTATGAATAATTGATACAACAATTCATTATAAAAAACGGCGTTGTCTTTTGTCACATTTAACTAACTATATTGTGTTCATAGGGAATATCAGGTTTAAGCTCGGGACTGTTTCTAAAATAGTTTAGCGACTTTAAATTGAATGAAAACCTCCAACTTCTTGGTATCGTGCCGCTACTTCTTTTATCCAATTTAAAGTCACCCAAACAAACAATGGTCGAAACTACACGTCCCGAGTGGTTAACTTTTGGCCGAAAACGAAAAGAAAAACTAATTTAAATTACTGTCTACTGCCGAACATCCTTTCCGTTTTGTTTGACAGCGTAATATAAACAATCCTAATAAAAGATTGGCCAAGTTTTTTATTTCCGAAAGTTAAACGGATTCTTTGTCGTTTCCTTTTGAGGGTAAGTTATTGCCGTGAAGGGGCTGTCCGGTCTATGGAGCCATACTGAGTCATCCACCCCTCACTGCGTATATACTCAACTGTAGCGTTTACTAAAAATATATGGAAACTAAAACAGCGGTTTTATTGAGCGTTTTAGTTTACATAATTTTTTTGGTAGATCGCTATGCTATTACTTGGAGAACAGGCTCGCTGAAACAATCGGTTTTCTCTTGGCAACCCGCCACACAGATAAACAATCATCTTAAAGAACTGTGCTCCCGTTCCCCGCATATGGAAATACCCGGAGAGAGATACGTAGTTCCCAACTTTCCCTTTTGGAACTTTTGTTTCCCATATTTTCATTTGGCTCGCCGCGCCGTCGGTGTTTGCAATCAACCCCTTGAAACTTAAAATAAAACTCGACAGCCCCTCAGTGTTTTTTTCTTTATTTACTTTAGTGAACAAATAGTCTTTCGACTGTACTTAAAAAGCTTCAGGAAATACGTGAAATCACTTTCGTCGTCGTTCTATTTTTTTGCAATGCCATATTTTACCCATGAATAAAACAGTTGTCGGAACGTTTTTGTATGGATGTCCAATGTTTGTTTTTGTCTAGACGGACGAAATATGTATATGTAAAGTGCGTCCTCGGTAACAAATAAAAAATGAATTGATTGTTATGGAGTTTTATAGAGCCAAATTAATTCTTTTTTTAAAAATACATTTGTGGAAAGTAATGCAATACACCATTTTTTTTTGTCCTGGCCAATTGCCTTCATGCGAAAACAGAAGCTTGTGTGCATGCAACGGCATATGTTGAACCAGGGTCGAAGTTATGGTCAAGTGGGCCAGACGCAAGATTCGAACCAACGTTATCCGGTTCCAAATACCGCGCCTTTACCCCTCGGCCATAACACCGATTCTAATTAAACAATTTTATTTTCACTCGATTCATTAATTTTATTTTAATTAATACACACGAACGTTTTCAATCTCTCTATAATCTTTAAGTAAAAATAATTAATATGAAGTTTCAGTGTTAATACACAAATCATACAAAATATAAATAACAAATTCTTAGTTAGCCTTTGCCCCAGCAACCTAGCCGATTGACGTCAAAACTTTTTTGCCGTGTTGAAATGTTCATACTTCATCATTATCTATCTATAATCTAAGTTACAAGGATATATTCATTCAAAGCTCTCAGATGTATGCCCACAAACAAACACGTGTAGTTCGCGCTTACAAATGCTGATTGTGTACTTACAAATAAAATCCAAACCTCAAATGAACATAAGCCCTGCAACTCTTGCCGACATTCCCTGAAACAGGGGTGACATTGGCAAAGTGAACCATTTTTTACAGTATGGGTGGTCAGCCCCATACCAACCTAAAAGTCAAGGAATTTATTTTTAATTATTTTATTATACTTTACTTTTAATTATCCTTCGGAATTTTTTTTCTTTATTATAATTTTAATTATACTTTATTTTTAATTTTCCTTTGGAAAAATCCCTATGTTTTTATTATACTAGTACGAAATGACAGACTTGCAGATTATTGCTTTAAATCACTATTCCATACAAATAACTTTCATAACATGCCTTTTGTTTTTTTTATGTCGCGGTCCATCTTTCTGTTTATCTTCTCTTCACAAGCGTGCCATCCAAACACCGATTCTCCACGTGTGATCGCTTCAATGGATCCGGAAAACTTTGCGATTTTTCCCGCGTTCACATTTATTTACCGAAGATCTCAAAATTGGATTTAAGTAAGCAAGCACAATGGGCCGCCGCTGGCGCTGCCGCTGCGTTGAGCGAAAAAGAAAACTTTAAGTCATTATTTTCCTGGAGTGCCTTTGTTTTGCGAACTTTGCAATCCGAAATCAGGCTCCGCTTTGTGCTCCGGCTCCGCAATAACTCCACAAGGTACGGCTATTTATATTTGTCTATTTATTAATCTCGAGCATCTGTTTTATTGAGCCAAAGTAAAGAACAATATTTCAAATGAAAATCGACTGTACTATCGTAATCTATAGTGTAGGTACTTGTATACATATTCCACCAATATCTTTGAGTGATATCCCATTGCAATGACGATGAATAAGTATGATGACAATATTGTGTCGGTGTTATGGCCGAGAGCATCAAGTCGCTATTCTTGACTAGCGTAATTGGAACAGAATAAGGGCGGTTCGAATCACGTCTTGCCCATTTGACCATAACTTCGACCCTGGTTCAACAGATGCCATTGCATGCACACAAGCTTCTGCTTTTGCATGAAGACAACTGGCCTGGCAAAATAGGTTAGTGAATTGCGTTGCTCTTCACAAATACTTTTTCTTTAAATCTAGCTATAGTCACATTCTCATTTACAAGATAGTATACTTGTTATATACATTTTGTCAAACAGAAGGATGTTTTTATGTAAATGTATAATTTACATGGGATTTTTTGTTGTTTATTTATAAAGTAATACTCGTAAATAGTGTTTTGTAACAAGAATAGTATTAAGAGAAATATGGTCTTTACCAGTGGCGGCTCTTCATTAGGGGAGGATGGGGATTATCCCTATGAACGAAATTGAAAACAAAAAAATTAAAAGAAGAGGAAACTGAAGAAGTACACAGAATTAAAAATATTATTTGCCTAGTAGTAAATACGAAGCGCGTCACGCGAAGATCTTTGTTTATACACATATTATAATATTTGTTAAACTGTGGTGTAGGTTTAACATAATGATCGTCTTTGTTGAATGAAGTATGAAGCCCCTCTCCACACTTTTCTCGTACCTCGTTCCTGCGTGAACGCACGGAGAACGCCCGAAAAACGATGATCGGGTATGACGTAGCAGCGGGGATGTTACAATAAGTCCTACTCGTTGCTTGTGTATGGGTGAGCTTTGCTCCTTGTATGTACGGTCTCTGTTCAATACAATAAAGCTTTTCGCGCATGCGTACATCGATCTCCAACTAATCGCCTATGGGGACAACTCACTTTGAACCTATGGAGAATTGACGTATATAATAAAGTGCGATGCTGGTATAATCTAAATCTAAATATAGCTTGTTCGATATGGAGCGTTGAAACAATATCAGTATAGTATTATGAATGATCCTCTTGTTTTTTGGAGTTTTGGAGATTGTGATACACGTCATGTGATATATTATATATTTTTCATTAGTTAATCGTTAAACCTAAGTTCAGACGTGTTTAACCGTGGGAGGTTGAAAATAAAAAAATTGCTCCGTAAAATCGGAAATGTTTTAAAAATCGCGTTTTTTCGTAAAAAGATTGCATTGAAATTATCTTTCTTTTTTTGCATATAATATTTGTGAAGAAAAAACAATTTTGGGATTTAAAATCTGTTGATTTGTGTTGATATATATTTTTTATGAAGTTTTCACAACGTCATCGCATTTTTGAGCAACCTTATTTTTTTTTTTTACATTGGCCGCCCTGATATTAACAGCAACATTTAAAATATTTTTTTCCTTGTGGCCGTACAAGAATTAAAATTTTCACACAGAACACAGTGAATGAATAACATTGGTATACGCTTTGGCTTTATTTATGGAAAAAGGACTAATTATAAAAAATACAAGACGCTAATAACAAAGTGATCGATTACTTTTCGAAGCAAAGAAATTGTACTACTAACGAAATTGCACCACTAACAACAACTGAAACTTAGGTAAGTAAGCATTTTTTTTCAGTGACTTTAATTCAAAATAATTATATATTCTTATTTGCAACAGTGTTTCAACAAAACATGCTTTCTTATCAATTGTATGCTCACGTACACATTTTTATTTGTTATGTTTTTTTTTTAAATGTAAATGTTAAGTCGGTGCGCTTAAAATCAAACCATAAAAAGTACCACATTTTGTTGTACATATATTATGAACAGGTCCTTGGCTTAGATTTATACGTAACAATTCATTGGTGTATACTACCTGGGGTGCTATGGGGGGAGGGGGGGGGGGTCATTAACTATATTTCAAGGTCATCCCCTCTCGTAGATTTTAGCTTGAGCCGCTACTGGTCTTTACTTATATAGCCTTGGATGCGATTAATTTGATTATTCTTAGGACAAGATAATTTTTACTCATTCATAAACTTTTATAGGTGAATGGTTCTAACACAAAAGTTAAAATACTTAAAAGACAAGTTCATCAATAGACAGTGCTAATTTTTCATACTGAATTATCCACAAATATATCAATTCGAACGGTGTCAAACGTTGATAAAGCTTATCATTACCTGACCTCTGGCCTGGAAGTCTCATTACCACTTTAATCCTTACCTACCGTATATCGGTAATATTTGTATGAAAACCTGTCAATTCAAGATGGCCGCAAGTAAACAGCTGATTAGTCTTTATACATATAATATTACCGATATTCGGTAGGTAAGAATTACCTTTCCGATGAGACTTCCAGCCCAGCTTAGCGAGGTGTAGGAATTTTCCCGTTCTAACAGGTAAGGTTGCCATGTGTGTATAATTGAATATTTTACCCGAGAAAGAGTATTTACTATTGCTCAAATACTTTAAATTACTCACCCAGATTTCTGCACACGCTTTCCCCCGATAAGGGATGATTTATGACTTTCCTTCCACCCTGTTGCATCGCATACATTTGGATCCTTTGTTTATCCTGAATTTGGTTTCATTCTGAAATGAAAATCCCACGAACTTCAAAATGTAACACACTAGCAAATAATTGTATAGGTAACACCCTAGCCCCGGATCCATCCACATAATTTGTATAATAATAGAGAAGAGAAACCGTCGTTTGATGAATTTTCAACAGCGGATGAAATCTCATATAGGTACTCTCTTTCAGTACATGCTTTTCCAGCTATGTACAGCCTTTTATCTAAACCAGAGAGTTATTGTTTGCGATTGCTCACAATTTATTATTTATTCACAAATTCATTTAAAATATAGATGATTGATTAAGGTTTACGCTACATTCACAAGAAACGAGTATCATCCCCCTCGGGAGCTGGGAAACCACGACTTCAACTGAGTGCTCCCCTAACCTGTAAAAAATAATAAGTTCACTCGCCACATGCGAACCCTTCGGAGAGAACGTGGCAAAAAGTAACACTTAACGTATAGGTACCTTAGTTTTGTTGCGTTACTATTGAACAAATTTTATCTTCAAGATTTTGTTGTCATCTTTGATACCATCGATACGTCATTTATAAAATAAGTTCTCTCGTATTGAGTTCATCAAATATGCGTATTGTGTATCAATTTTTAATTACTTTAAATTTATCACAATATATTACATGATCGGAATTGTAGCTAAAATTCAATAGTATTGATTGTTTTTTCTGTTACACCATAAATTGTTATGGGGCTTCCACACGCTTGCCAACCCATCTCAAGTCAAGCGCACAGTGTGTCGTCTAGAACATGCTAGCTGGACAAAATGAGTCCATTAGACAAAATTTTGTCCAGCTAGCATGTTCTAGACGACACACTGTGCGCTTGACTTGAGATGGGTTGGCAAGCGTGTGGAAGCCCCATGAAATGTAGGTAGTTTGCCAAAAGACAAGGCAAAAAATATTTAAATCACATTTTCTTTATTTATTCCGTTCAAGTTGTATGAATCGTATTTTAAACATGAAGCTTATGTTGTTGTATTTTTAAGAAATGGCAAATAAACAGGTAAAATAAAAATTTCAACCCCTTTAAAGTACACCCTTTTTGTTGTATTTTTAGCAATACAACCAAAATAATCTAAGCCATTGGGAGATATAATAAACAAAATGAATAAATGGGTCTGTCCATGTGTGACACACACTACTTGTGAGGATACATTCCAACTTTCCAGCCTTATAACAAAGAAATTAATATATTTGCCTTTATGCTTTTTTAATGTAAATGTTGATAGATCATGTACTATTTCGGTACACAAAAGATTTATGCAAAAAAGCAAAATATTGGTTGAGAAAACTCGGAATATTAGCTGTTATGACACACACTACCAGAAAGGAAATCAAATTCAGGACCATCGTTGGCATCTTGGACCGGTCCGTAGTCCAGTGGCAACACTTCGGACTCGTAAATGGAAGGTTGTGGATTCGGATCCCGGCGCGGCGGAGCACAAAAAATATACGATTTATATTTCCAAATGTGCTCTTCGCTGGGTTGAAAAATTCATAAACCTTTACCAAAGACCGGTCACTGAAAGGTCTATCCAACCTTACAACAACCGGGTCTTGCTTGAGAATCGTCGCTTTCTACAGCGACGACCAAGCTCGCAGAGGGCTCTTGAGGTGTGATACACACAAAAACAGCGCTCACCAAATAAATCAACCTCTCGGTTGGTTTATAATTTAACTTCTATCAAACAAATTAATATATATATTTTTTTTAATTTTTAAAAGCGCCGCTAGATGGCAGTTTATTGTTGGCAAACACATATGTATATTAACGCGCACAAAAGATAAGTTGAATAGTACTTCTTGCAAGGGACCCGTTGTTGTCAACAGGTTTCCCATACATATGAAAAACTATCGTCCGGTCGATAGCTCAGTTGGTAGAGTGCTTGCATTTTTTGCCGTGAGGTCGGGTTCGAATCCCACCGAGGCACATAGGGTCGGATTCCAAATTTAATGCGACAAAAATACGATATCGTAGTGTCTTGTAGGGATGGGCAAATGAATAAATAATATCGATATTTAAAACACAATCGAAATATATCGAGGAAAAAATATCGATAGTCCAGCTGTTACTTCTACTCCAAAGAGATTAAAGGAAATGTCTATCAGATGAAACCCTTGATATGCTGTGTTTTTTGAGAAGCCATTTTCAAAAATAACTTATCCTTTTAATAAACACTGTTTAATAATACTTACATATCCTTAAAAATTACAAATGCTGCAGAAAGCTGAATAAGTGTTACATTTCGAATTATTTCGAAGTGTTTTTTTGTTTTGGTTTGAGTGTTTTGTTCATAATACTGCAGAAGGCTGATTTAGTGTTATATTTCGAAGTTTTTTTTATTTTTATTTTAGGTTTTTTGTTCATAATACTGCAGAAGGATGATTTTTGTTATATTTCGAAGTGTTCTTTTTGTTTTATTTTGAGTTTTTTGTTCTTAACACTACAGAAGGCTGATCTTTGTTATATTTATTTTGTTATATATATCTTATATATTGAAAATCAATAAACGGAATTAATGGTATTAGCGAATGTTTTTAGTAAAAATACCCAATTGGGCGAGATCTCGGAAATCTCGTAATCTCGCGAGACTGGCTTTACGGTCTCGCGAGATCTCGGCTAGGTGTAAAATCTCGAGAGATTGCATTCCCTAATCCTAACGCTAAAATCAAGCTTTTACCTTGATCAGATTTTTGTCGCCCTATTTTCGACTTTTGACCCTGTGTGCGAGGGTGTCAGAAATGATTTCCCGTTTCGGTGTTTATTTCAAACCCCAAAATAAAATACCGGCAAGCAAAATAACATAAAAGGTGTGAGAAATTGTTTTTTTCCTGAAAGAGCAAAAACTCGCGGTGTAAATAAATAATTTCAGGTGAGGTAGCGTGAAGTGGTCTGGACATTCCACCAATCATCTCGGTGACCGTAATAATTTTGGCGGGTTGCGAAACAATGGCGGGCAGGTAGGTTGGAAGGAAAGATGGCCGGTGGGCCGATGCTGAGGGAAAGGCGGCCGAGGTCGCGGCACAGCTCAACTGCCGGGCAAGAGATACCAACTGAGACATGCAAACAGTCTCATAAGTACAAAATAATTAATAGTTCCATGCATTGAAAATAATTAATAATAATAAAATGATGGTTTATTTGGGAGCGCTGTATTTTTTGTGATAACACCTCAAGAGTCTTTTGCGAGGTTGGACGTCTCTGTGGAAAGTGCGAATTCTCAAGTTGCGCTAAGGCTGGATGGACCTTTGGGGACCGGTCTATCTAATCAAATCTAAATTGCAAAGATATTTTTATTTATTTATATTTATTTATTTACACAGATTTATTAAGATAATATGTAACATGGGGGGCTTAAATTATGTATATGTATTTTCACAAGCAGACACGTATAAGTTCGCGCTTACTTACACAAGCCGCATGTGAACCTACAACATTTTAGCCCAAATCTCAAATGAAAATACAACCTGCAACTCTTGCCGACCTTCCCTAAAACAGGAGAGACATTGACAAAGTGAACCATTTTCTACAATATTCAACGGTCAGCTGCGTACCAAAATATAAGTCAAGGAACATACAAAAAAAATACTTTTTTTAAAATAAACAAAATTTGTTTATTTAAAAAAAAGTATTATTTAATAATAAAACGTATACACATTAAAAACAAATGCAAAATACAAAGTTCTAATTTAAAAGTTTTAAAAAACCCTAGTCATAGCCGCCAACATTTCAGATCAATCGCCATTTCTTTCTGTCCTTACATACTTCTTTCATTTCATCCAGGGTCATAACCTTCTTTATACAAGCTCTTCTTTTATTATGACTTTGGATAAACCGGTATTGATGTTACAAATTGCGATATCCTAATTTATCTGTACGTATAAAAATATATTTTCTATAATTATGTATCCGTTCACTTTTTTGGCAATTTACCTGCTGTATTCAAAGCCTTATAACTGTTTTTTTATAGCAGTTTCCATTGCTATATCCGATTTGATCAGTTGCTAATTTGCTCTTGATGATAAAATAATTAGTAATAACACAAATATCAGATATGCACTAACCTAATTACCGGCCAATCAAATTTAAATTCTTTTCAAATGACACACTTGTATGTAAAAAAATCTGCATTAATAAATTAGTATATGCCTACATATTATTGAAAAATAAACAACATCCATTAACCGCCAGCATAGCGATATCATACAACCATTTTTTACTGGAGTTTTTAGCGATAACTTCTTTCTAATCAAGAAAATTACTATTTTTAACACATACAAAAAAATGCTTGGAAACTTTTGACTATATTTTTTTTTAGGACATGACGTGACTAAGCTACACATGTAGTGAAATTCTTACCGCATTCTCCCCGAAGGGTTCGCATGTGGCGAGTGCAACCTATTTATTTTTACAGGTAAGGGGGCCGGCCTACGCCAACCACTTCAGTTGAAGAGTGAGTTTTCCAGTTCCCGAGGGCGCTGGTACTCATTTATTGTGAAGGCTGTGTAAAACTTGCCGATATTTTATTTTGAGCTTGAAATAAACATCGAAACGGAAAATTCTTTCTCTCACCCGAGCTCTTGGCATGGAATGCAAGAACTCTACCGACTTAATATTTAATATGTTTATTTTCCTTCAACAAATTGTATTCTTTGTTACAAGATATTTGTTACAATACAAGATTTTTTCAGTTGAAAGACTCCGCGAAACACTGAAATAACTTTATGTGTTTTGCCATTTAATTTACCCAGACCCAAAGCAAAGTCTCAAACAAGCAGACCCAACCAAAGGAACGGGAAAGATAAATTGAGTTTTGTTAAAGTGAGTACCGCTGCGAGTAAGCGATTCCAAATTTCCAATAAAACAAATTAATTATACGATACTTTAAAATAATTTAATATGTATTCAGCGCTCACACAAAACTTTTCTCCGTCGGCAAAAGTTGTAATTAAACACGAAAAGCAAGATGGATTTTCTTCTCGATTTCTTTTGAGGACCCCGAGTATAAAACAGCCCATAAGTACGCTACCATCCGTATGTAGAAAGAATGTGGAAGACACAACAGCGTCTCTGTTGACTGTTTAAATTTTCTTACTTTTTTTTTCTGAAGCGCTGTTGTGCTAAATTCCTTTCGACCTTTTAAGGCGACGAGATAGCGATTCGTGTCCAAAAGTAAGGTGTACTATGATTTTTTATCTCAGGAGTTCTTTTGCAAGCGCTAGCACGCTCCGACTTGGGATATCCAAAGTGTAAGGAATCTAGCAGAATAACGCCCTGGACTTATAGGATATCCCTTGACTTATAGTTTGATATGAGGCTGACCGCCCATACTGTAAAAAATGGTTCACTTTGCTAATGCCACCCCTGTTTCAGGGAAGGTCGGCAAGAGTCGCAGGGCTTATGTTCATTCGAGATTGGGTTTTTGTATTGTAGGTCCACATGTGGCATGTGTTAGTGCTAACTTATACGTGTCTGTTTCTGGGATTGCGTTTAAATATGAATCTTAAATGATATATATCTTTGCAGCTTAGATTTAGATTTAGATAAGATTAGACGCCCCTGGTTACGCAAAGGTTGAGTATTTTATTCGAGGTTCAGGCCTCGTTCTTTATTATGATATTTTTTCAGGGTTGCGAAATTGGGGTTCCGGTTCAATTTGCCCCGAAGTAAACTAAAAGATTCCCATCTCGGTCTTGGAAATCAAAACTTTAAAATCCCATTACTGGTCGAGATTGTGGCGTGGGTGATATCGGAGCCAGTCAATTATTGGGGAGAGATTCCGCCAAGATAAACACCGGGAAGGAAGCGAAATGAATTATACGGGCCGGCCCGATCTGATACAATATTGATGGTTATTAAGTCTTCAAAATGTAACTTATTTTCCCACTCGAAACGTTTAAGCAAATTTGAATTGAACGCAAAGTTGCTTCACGTATCTTTTGCATCATCTTCTACGATTTAAATACTTTTACTGAGTCTTTAAAGACATATATAGCGAAAGATAAAAAAAAGAAGAAGTTGATGAGATAGTGTGATGGGCCTGTACGATGAAGTATGTATATTTTTTTTCAAATAGATTTATGAAGAGGTATGGAATTCACCAGCCCATTTTGCCTGGCCAGAAACAGGTATTAATTATCAATGAACATTTCAATTTTTATTATTCTTTATAGAATTATTAATTAATGAGTATCCATTGACATTTGTTAAACCTGCGTTGAAATAATTATCGATTGCGCATGACGCTGGCGGGTTTCGAACTGGCGTTAGTGTCAATAACGAAAATTCTAGCGCCAACGCCTTATCCCCTTGACCATCCCAGCGATCTAGGCTGAAGGCGTTGTCTATCAGGTCAGCTCCTGCAGAATTGAATAACGGCGTCAGAGGACAGGTGGAGTTGAGGTGGAAGTTAAGGGAAGCCATGGCTCGAGTTCGCTGTGGGGTGGTTAAAGATAAGGAAGGCGATGAACTGGCTTTTTTGGAACAAGGAAGGTGGACCCTTATCAAAAATAAATATGATAATGCATTGACTATTCTTGTTCTCGAGCCGACGTTTCGAATCGATCACACGATTCATCATCAGGGCGGTCCTTTTGTGTGCATAGTTGACCTTTGACGGCCAAAGTCTCGATCAAGAAGTATTCAGTATTAGATGTTCTACATTGGTCGTAAGATCTTTCTTGTTTAAGTTGTCAAAAATTAAGAAACATTTGATGTTCACACATCAGGCTTGCGTTTAATGTATTGTCAATGTACGTGTTTAAATATAAACAAAATTATCTAACAATGAAAAAAACTATCTTTGCTGCTATGAAAACTATCACACCTAGGAGCAATGATATCTTACGAAATGCAGGAAAAACTTTAAAACGTAAACAAGTTTACGCATGCACTTTACCGTTGAATTTTATGCAGAGTGAAATTTACATATTTCTCATCTAAGATGGCCATCAAGTCCATTCCTTAATCCCAACTTTACTCGTAAACTTTTTTTGTAATCCTAGCATCACATTTTTCATTCTGTCTTACTTTGCTAATTTCATTCATTTGCATAAACAGGTACCGGAAGAATAGTACCTACTCCAATTATAAAACTGTACGTTTAAACTCAACCATAGCGTTCCAGGGCAGGCCTGTCAAACTCATATCATAATCTTTACTGTATCCTGCCGCCGTTCCACAAGGGGTGGCCGGTACCTCCGCAGATGCGCCTCCACTTTTTCCTGTCCTTACAAACCACTTTCATTTCCTCAATATTCATCACCTTTTTCATACATACTCTTCTCTTATTCTCACTCTGCAGGTTCCATTCTTTCGCAATCTCACCTATTTGGTAATACTGCGGGCATATTTTGTTCTAGTAAGGGGTTGCAACATTTCCTACAAACGAAAATCGTCTTCGCGAGAAAGGGTAGTGGAAATGCACTCAATCTCAAAATGACTACAGGTACTTATAGGTTGGTATGAGGCTGACCACCCATGCTGTAAAAATGGTTCACTTTGCCAATGTTACCCCTGTCTCAGGGAAGGACGGCAAGAGTTGCAGGGTGTATGTCCATTGGAGATTTGGTTTTTATGTTGTAGGTTCACATGAGACATGTGCAAGCGCGAACTTGTACGTGTCTGGTTGTGAGAATGCATGTAATGTGAATCTCCAATGTAACATATCTTTGAAACTTAGATTAGATTAGATTAGATTAGTACAGGGTCTGTCTGTGTTTTCATCCAACCAACGTATCACAAAAATAAGCTTCTAGCTGTCGCGGGCTGGATTTGTATTGCATATGTATTTTTATTTTATTTAAAACGTCTCAGCAACCCCAAATCTGTCTATTGGCGGGCTACTTGTTTGATATGCCTGCGCTAAGGGCGCTGTTCTAGTTTCCATACGTTTTCTAGTAAAACACCAACGATGAGTTTAAAATCAAAGTGTTTTACTTGGGGTACAGGTGAACAGTACCCTTAGTACGAGTTGCAAAACTTGAGTAATGTAAAGTTTACGTCAATTATTGAAGAGCGATTTCCCCCAAAATCTGCCGTTTTTGTTTGTTTCAACTTGATTTTCTTTATCACTGTAACTCTTTTGCTAAGACCATAAAGTGTTAGAAAAAAAAACGGCAGATTTTGGGGAAAATGACTTTTTCATACTTTCCGTAAACTTTACTTTACTCAATCGTTGCAACTCGTACTAAGGGTACAGGTGAACAGATGGGTGTATGGTCGTGTTATCAAGTGAGTGTCAGCTCGATGCAGTGATTATAATCAGCAAGTAAACATCCTCACCGCGAACAATGCTGCGAAGGCCTGGGCGAGACAGGCGGAAGACATGCGAGAGACCGCAGCAGTGCCTAGTGGTGGTGTAAGACAGCCGGGCCTCCGATCAGGGCATTGTCTAACACGGCTTACGTAGTCATTCCGTGTAATACGTCATATGAATGAGATCAATATTACGTGTCTACATGATTCAATGTACGTGTATACTCGTACTTAACTTCGTACCGCAAAGACTGGTTATAACTTAACTGGCGTATATAAGTTTTTGGCTTTTGCGGCAGGCGGTTTACACAGGAGTATCTGTTGCCGTGGTCTATCACCCATATCTGAGATGAGCGAAACGTCCGGAAATTCTCCAGTGTCTAGCGTATGTTTAAAATAAAACAGCACTAGAGAGTATAAATTGATTATGCAAATACCTGGTTCTGGCCTTGCAAAAATATGTTTTTGAATTGTGTTCCTCCTCAAGAATTTATTTAAGAAAATAGTCAGCAAAAAACTTAGATACTCATCGTAGGAATGACGATTGTCACGAAATAATGTTATAAAACGTATTGTCAATTTTTTGTATAATTTTTTTACATTTAAAATCGTGTTTTAGGAAATCAGTTCTTCCTTTACTCAAAATGCGTCTGTACTTTTCTATAGAAATCGAAAAAAAGAATCATCAAAAAAATGTAAACCCTATAAAATATTGTTTTTATTGAATGGTAAACTTGAAATGGATTCTTATGAAATTTATCCTGAAATCATATAAGATGAAGCCGAATTCAGGTGAATTACGAATCTATTTTTAACGTGATAAGTACACCCCAATAATATCCTCGGAATGATATAAAAAGTGGATAGAAATACCGCGAAAAAGATTTACGTGTACTACTAAGATACGGTCGGCATGACTTCGCCGGCCTCTCAGCAAAAGTACAATTTAATAATAAATAAGTTGGACAACTTTGATCTATCTCGAATCCAAATTGGATTTGATATCAGTGTGGATTTCTACTTCTCCGATACATTATGTATTATTATTCTCTGAAATAAAAA
This sequence comes from Agapetus fuscipes, assembly GCA_951799405.1. Taxonomy (NCBI): domain Eukaryota; kingdom Metazoa; phylum Arthropoda; class Insecta; order Trichoptera; family Glossosomatidae; genus Agapetus; species Agapetus fuscipes. Next base: position 8,097,854 of record OX637350.1, read on the forward strand.
TAAAAATACGATTTTCTTTTTACCTCCGATGTTACTTTGCCCGACGTTACATTTTTGATGTGATGTGATATTAATGCAGCTTCAATATACGTATATATTTTTTATGGAGACGTGTTTTTTCAGCATCTGTCACTCTGAAGTAGAAAATATCAAGTTATAAATTCAGGGGAAAATGTAATAAATAATAATACAATATCTTTCTTTCCTGGAAAAGGACTTTATTTTATGGTATTCCAGGAATGTAATAACTGTTTACTTACACGTTTTTTTTTACCTTTGAAAAACTGACTAGTATAAACCAAAAACTAGATTTCTTTTTCTAAAAGAAGAAAAATTACGGAAGTATAGAAAATGCCACTCTCTATGTTTCCACATATTTATCTTCAACATTAGTTGCACGGATACAATAACATTTAATGTTGCTTGCACACAATCAAGCGTGTGCGGCGTGGGTAGTCATTTCCAATAAAATTAGACTACCGCCGTTGGTTTGATACAACTCAAAAATTTGATAGAATTTAAATGTTCTGCAGTTAACCGTCGATGAAAAAAGGTATTTTTACAATTCATTTATTTAATAGAATACTTTCATCTTAGGAAACACTCCTTCACAAATATTTACTCATATAGTAGACTATTAAAGTCTTTATTCTAAGCCTTAACCTCTGACAATATTTTGATTGTCTTCACATCCAATTTTCTGCTCCATATAAGTCGAATAAGAAACACGTAAATATAAATATTCGTATGTATTACATTATCTTATCAGCTGGTTTGTTTTTAATAGAAAACTATCTTTAAGTATGACATCACACTTGTTCATTAAATAAATATGTTTATTTTGGTTTTGTTTTGTCTGCAAAAATTAATAATAAATCAACGCATTGAAATGAAATCAACTTTTAAAAATATCTTGTTGATTGATTTAAAGAGTGAACATCGAAAAATTCTTACGAGAATCACCTTTCAGAGACAGTGATTAAATTTGTAGAGTTTTCAAAACAATCAATGATTGAGAGAACTTGATTATGATTCACATTTGTAGATCATAAGTGGATCTAATATGGGCTATGAAATTGTTATGGGCACTAAGGAGAAGACCAATATTGTTAACAAAATCATGGCAATGAATCTCCCTTGACATCAATTAAGAAAAGTACCAAAGAGAACATGGATGAGAAAATGCGAAATAATCCTACGGAAAAATGGCCTGCATGAAGATGACAACATAAAAGTATACAGTCTTAAGACGAGAACATCGAACCCCAAAAACCTTCAAAGGCAATGATTTGGAACAGTGCTACGAAGAAGAAGTGAAGCATCATAAATTCACAATTGATTTCAAGAAATGAAGGACTATCACTAATTGATGAGGCATTAACTTTGTAACCCTTCTCATTCATTAGTAGCCTACGGCTAAACTGACAAAAATAATTAATAAACCAAGCTATAAATGTACAAGTGTGTCGTTAAGATTATTTAAAAATGACGGACTAGTTCAAGCTAAGGCGTGAATTCCTTATTTCTGCATCTTACATTGCATTACTCTTTTGAAAATAAATTTGTATCGAGAAAGCAAGAAAAATAGGGACAGGAAGTAAAATAAATAAATAAATTGAAGCACTATCCGACAATCGCATGCTTGCAATTTATTTATATTGTCAACGACGTTACCATGTTGAAAGCACCGGTTCCCATAGATCACCGAAGTTAAGCAACATTGGGCGCGGACAGTGCTTGGATGGGTAACCGCTCAGGTACACCGCGTGTCGTTGGCATCTTGGACCGGTCCGTAGTCCGTAGTGGCAACACCTCGGACTCGTAAATGGAAGGTTGTGGATTCGGATCCCGGCGGAGCACAAAAAATATACCATTTATATTTCGAATGTGCTCTTCGCTGGGTTGAAAAATTCATAAACCTTTACCAAAGACCGATCACTGAAAGGTCCATCCAACCTTACAACAACTGGGTCTTGCTTGAGAATTGGCGCTTTCTACAGCGACGACTAAGCTCGCAGAGGGCTCTTGAGGTGTGATACACACAAAAACAGCGCTCACCAAATAAATCATCCTAATATTATTATTATTATTATTCATCTCTTCTACCTTTTCACGATGGCAACCGATCTGCATCGTCCATGGCATCGGTTACATTCGTCCTGTTCACCAACTACATATAAAACAAAAATCTATGCAAGCTGTAAAAGCACATCTTAGTGAGCGTTTTCGTTTTCTTACATTTTTGGTGCAAACCTTAGGAATAATTTTATACTTTGGTAAGTTTCCCTTATCGGTTCATCCCCTCCTGTCATGAAATCGCGGGGTACTGGCTCCCCCCCCCCCCCCCTTATCTCATTACATTTACTTTACATTTTTATCTTACCCTTTTTAGCCTAAACCAATATCTGAAATGTATTCTAGATATTTACCTTGATGAATTATGTAAGTTCGACGAAAAGACGGTACAAGTTAAATAAGTAGAGAAATAAATATAAAATCGAGGCCTCTCTACGCGTGTACCCAATAATCGTTCATTTTTCACTGAAACATTGATATAAAATTAGACATCTTTGATAGTGTTTTTGTCACTTATGTAGATTGTTTTTGAGTGGGGATGAGTCCCAGGAGGAATACGAAGGGTCGGAAGACCAAGACTGAGGTGGAAAGACGAGGTGAGGGGGGATGCTATGCGGTTACTGTAGATGCCAAGCTGGAGGACCGCGGCCAAGGATGGAGACGGATGGAGGCTGAGGATAACGGAGGCCAAGGCTCGATATGGGCTGTAGAGTCATTGAAGAAGAATGACCTTAGAATAGCTGCCAAATTTTCTGCACACAAGAATAGCATTCTTTCCGGTAGTATCTTGTTGACAATAATAACCGATAGATTTCATAGAGCTTTTGATTCAGAAGTCCGGAAAAAGCGCAACGTGCCCCTTATGATGCTCTCTCATTAAGTTATAAACTGCTTAATAGAGAGTCCCACCCTGTTGGAGAGTATGTGCCTGATGACTAACCAGTGGGTGAGGACAAAAAGCCGTACAAATATTCCGTATGTATCTAAGGGCTTCTTTCTCGTGGTATTGCAGATCATTAGACAATTTACCACCGCATATTGCACAGTTATTAATTGCTACGACGATTGCGTCACATAAAAAATGCATCCAGAATTTCTTTACCTTTCACATTTACAATATTATCGTGCTCGAACAGATTTCGTGTCGTGTCGTCAGTCAAGTTGGTGACGTCACGGGCCACGTCACCGGCCGCTTATAAAGTGTGGACGGGTCAATATTTGAACTGTTGCGTTGCTAAACGGGACTAACGCTCGCGGACTGTGCGGAGCGACCTCACTAATAAATAATTAACATAAACTAAACGGAATTTTAATCGAACACCCGTCAATCACGCGCTTAGCTGTCGACATTAGAATAAATGTAAACGCTATCATTATGTTTGGTTGAATAAATAGATGAATATCAAATATACCTACACTGAAAAAAATATACTTGTCTGTGAGAATAAAAACAAAAGAGAATTTTATCTTTTAGTTGGAGCTCAATTTAGTTTAGACTTAATACGAATTTCGTCTAATTTTCGAAGTACCGTGAACAAACGAAAAACCTCAATATTTTTATGCCAGATAATGTTTTGTTTCTCAGTTTCCATTCCAGGTTATTACTCATGGAACAATTAATGGCCAGATGAGAAATAAGCATTCAAGTATCTACAGTACCCTTAATACGAGTTGCAAAACTTGAGTAATGTAAAGTTTACGGCAATTATTAAAGAGTGATTTCCCCCAAAATCTGCCGTTTTTGTTTGTTTGAACTTGATTTTCTTCATCACTGTAACTCTTTTGCTAAGACCATAAAGTGTAAATAACAACAACGCCTGATTTTGGGAGAAATCACTCTTTAATATTTTCTTTTCCTTTAATATTAGAGTGGAAATCAAACACTTCATATACGCAAGTGTCTATTGATCCTGTGTTTGTCTCATGTGAAAATGAACCTTTGGGCACACGCCAAAGTTCACTAAAGGGCTTGCATACAAATGCAGATTTTTCTGTGTACCATTAAAACAAAAGCACGATGGGACGAGAACGTGTATCGCACGTGACGGAAAAAATATCTTTCTTTAATCTCTGGTGACAATTTCAACGTGGTCTCACTTCACGCACGTTTTGTCCGCGTTATGCATGCAGCGACCTTTAATTCCAGCGACATTTGCAATTTGCATGCAGCTGAAATCTGCATTGTGGGCACGCCGCCATGAATGGGCTCATTATTTCGGCTTCATAAGCATTCGCAGATGCATTTTTGCACCTGGCGCACCACCCCATAGCCTCCTCGTGGCGTAATCCGATATTCAGTCCGTTATCGAGACATCACACAAGCTTATATTTACAACTACATCTGTTTATTTGCACTTCTACAATAGCAGTAAATAATCAGCAAGGAAATATTTTCTCGCTTATTCTTCTTCTTGCCTTTTTATGTATCTTTGAACAATTTTTTGAACAAACAATTTTTCTAGAATATAATTTGTCAACTTTCCATTTGCATCATTGCAGGCTATTTTAGAATGAGAATTTTCAGTTTTGAGCTGTGCATGAAAACTTGTTCAAAACATTTGTTTTAAAATCGAGCAATCTGTATTGCTATTGTAAAAATTGTGTTTAATTTTCCATTATTATTTTCTTACCTACACACCGCTAGGTTTTAAGTATCTGACTGCATTGGTGTGAGTGTTGGTGATCAGTGCAAGTGTGTATTGATTGATTGGTGATGGATGATTTATTTCCCATGGCGCCATCAAATGGTCCAGGTCCATCTCAAGGGCGCCATGGCTTCTTGAAAACAGCAATGTCCTCAGTCCTTTTCTGAGCATTGACAGGCAAATTGTTCCAGGCAACTTGCCCTGCTACCGCAAAGCTCCTGTCTGCAAAAATTTACGTGTTTGCTCTTTCGGGCACTTTTTCACATGACAGCTGTCAATGTAACAACAGAAATTAGCAAAAAACACCGGGAGCACACAGCAAACACAGCAAATAACATCACAGACTTGGTTTTCAACTATGCCAGACACAATTATTAATTTTTTCAACCAATTTGCTTCAGAAACAACAATTTTATAGGATTTATGTAATTGCACGTGTGTGATAAGTGGATAAATGTTTGTGATGGGTTGGATCAGACTGCTTAGCGGAATGCCCCTCTCGCTGCATCTTAATGCACCGTCGCACATTCTAGAATACGCTCTCGCATCAAAGTAGTATTAAACACATATTATATACGAGTAGCTCTTCATTTTTGTATGAGCGCCGCTTGGTCTCGCGGCGTTGCGTTAGTCCGTACTCTCCAGCCGGCTCGCGTGAGATATTGCCCAACGCAAAAGGCATTCGCTCGCAACGGATTTTATATTTTTCCAGAGAAATGTATCGCGGAACTGAACCAGCTCAACTGTGAAGAAATCGTTGGTCTTTGCTCAACGCCTGGCGAATGGACATTGTAGTGAATCGTCCAAAGCAGCATTTCCAAACCAACTAAGCGATAATTTTTTCTCTCTATAATTTGACCTTGAAAATTTAATATTATATTAACGCATCCGATTACGAAGATGTGTAACCCAGATAGTTTCTTTGTTGTATTCAACAACTGGTATCATAATAATTTTCTATATTATCATTTATTTTCACAGGTGAAGGAGCCGGCTTTTCACTAACTACTTAATTTGAAGTGGAGGTTTCTCAGCCCCCAAAGCGGTTGATTCTCATTTCTTGTAAAGGCTGAGTAAAACTTGCCGATATTTTAATTTTGGGTTTGTAATAAATACTGCAACGAGAAATCATTTGACACCCATAGTAGGGATCGTTATTCTGTTATTCACCAACATTATAATTCACGGACCATCGTATTCTTGTATGAAAACTGTTAATGCGATGGATGAACCGTAGTTTCATTTCTTGTGAAAACTGAGTAAACTTAGCCGATTTGGACCATCTTATTTTTGTATATTTTGGGTTTGAAAGAAATACCGAAACAATAAATTATCTGACACCCATAGAAAGGATCGTTTTTCTGTCATTCTCTAACATTATGATTTACGGACCATCTTATTTTTGTATGGCAAATTCTCTTTAGGCGATGGACGAGCCATAGTTTTGCTGGATTGTGAACAACACCGCTGGTGTTTAATTTCACATACAATTTACGTTTATGCACCATGTATGAAGACTCGCATTACATTATGTAGCCAATGTACCGAGTTCTTGGATGTTTAAGAATAGCTACACATGTAGGTCTATAATCTATAATCTATAATCTAAGTTGCAAGGATATATATATTCAAAGTTCTCAGATGTATGCCTACAAACAAACACGTGTAGTTCGCGCTTACAAATGCTGATTGTGTACTTACAAATAAAATCCAAACTCAAATGAACATAAGCCCTGCAACTCTTGCCGACATTCCCTGAAACAGGGGTGACATTGGCAAAGTGAACCATTTTTTACAGTATGGGTGGTCAGCCTCATACCAACCTATAAGTCAAGGAATACGAGTAATAAATGACATTTAAGTTTACAAAAAAAACAACAAAACCTTAAAAATAAATCTATACAAAAAAAGTCAAAAATTTCTTATGCAAAAAATGTAGCAAACTAATAAACCAACATTACAAATCAGCATTGCAGATTAGCCGCATCTTCTTCCTGTCCTTGCATACTTATTACTAGGTACTATTCTAATATACTTTATTACTTGCGTATGATGTACGCTTACACCATAATAATGCACATATTTCGGCTCGCCTTACCAATGTTGCCAAAATAATATTCTGCTTTAAAAAGCACTTGAATAACTGGTTTTTCAACACAAACATTTGTGCATGAATCTTGAAAAAAAAACATCCTTGACAAAATTCATAAGCATTCGTTGCCATATTTGATTTTATTTAAAAAAAGTATAGAAATATGTGCAAAATTACATCAAATTTACAAGTTTCCATTGAAATTTAAGGTAATTAAAAGATCTAACTGCTTCACCAACACAACTCACATGTAGAGTGTCTTATTTTTCATTTCTATATCCCGAGTGTACCCATACTTTCATCACAGTTTCATAAACATCATCTTTATCACTTCACCTTCACGCTGAAAAATCCCATCGTATATGTATATTATACAAGGATGTTTTTTTTTTACATAACAAAAGAGCGCCGTTTTTGTGTGTGTCACACCTCAAGGGCCCTCCCAATCAAGAATGAGATTTTTATGAAGGTGCCGTTTCAGTGCTCCCTTAAAAATGCCAACAGCTTCCGAAACTCTCACTCCGGGTGGCAGTCTGTTTCACTCCATCGGTCCCGCAAACCGGAAAGCGCGATCCCCAAAATTAGCGCGTATTTGACGGCGAGGCTGCATCAACCTGACAGCACCACACCCCGCTGACCTAAGTGTCCGCCCCCTCACACTCACCTCAACGGGGGAAAACATGTCTGCCAGATATGATGGAGCCAAACCATTTAGGGCTTTAAATACCATCAAACGCATATGGTAGACCACCCTCTCAGGAAAACTTAGCCAATGTACTTCTATTAACAGCGGAGTGATATGAGAGAATTTGGACATCCCGATGATCAGTCTTGCGGCCGCATTCAGAACAGACTGAAATCTGTTCAGGTGCTTTTTTGATCGTAGACATGGGCGAAACGTCCGGAAGCTCCAGCTCCTATAGACCACGGCAAAAATCTAAATCTAAGCGGCAAAGATATGTATCATTTGAGATATTCCCACAAGCAGACACGCATAATTTCGCACTCACACATGCTGCATGTGGACCCACAGTATAAAAAACCCAATCTCAAATGAGCGTAAGCCCTGCAACTCTTGCCGACCTTCCCTGAAACAGGGGTGACATTGGCAAAGTGAACCACGATCCCGAAAAGCAACTCTCCAGCATCATTAGCTTGCCGTGTTGTAAGCCTAAAACTCGTATTCAAATTTAAGGTACTCGCTATCTACCAAAGTAAAAAATTACTGTAGGGATACTGATCCATTGATAAACCGCTTTTATTCAATCGTAACCTTGTACTCTATTGTTGCGTTATGTGTATGATTAAATAACACAATTGAAAATAGCCACAATAGGTTTTTCTGTGAAGCGTTTCGCAACGGCGCTCTTTTTGCTTGCATTTTTTGCCGTCTCGATCGGTACTATTAGTCAAGCGTTTTCACTACCAGGGAATAAAACGCTACCGATGGAATGACTGATAAATAACATGCCCATTGTTTACCAAACGGATATTTTTAACGCGTGAATTTCTCGCACAAAACATGTGAATTTTTTGTATACAACAGCCTCCATTTTAACTACACACTAAAAATGGCAAGGTGGCTGTATACACTTTTATCTATGGTTGGTGTGTCTAGAGAAATTAAAATCATAAGGTAGCAAAAATGATAAATCATCTTTGATAGAACTCTCATCGAAAGTAGAAACTACTGTCAACACTTTGCTATTTACATTAAATTCCTGGAGCCCTAAATTCTTGCACTTGGCTATTACTTTTCGTGTTTTCTGAGCCACCCTGGCTTTGTGTACCACTGGAGACAGTGTAGCATCACGGGAGGGCCTTCTGCCGCTTGCATCTCACTCTATTTTTTTGATGCGAGTCCTGTGACACATCCCGATCCCCGGATGGGATGGATATACAGGGCGTGGGTTTGTGGAGGGAGAACAAGTGTGTCAAAGTGATTCTTATCAAACTTGTCATTATGTATCTCCACAGATTCTATTATCCTGTTAGGTCTAAGAATTTTTCCTTTTTTTCGTAAAAAAATCATAAATTCGAGGATCTACTGCTCCATTATGTCAAACTCTTGCGTTTAATTTAGTTGTTTTCGCGTCTTGATATTCTGCAATGAAAAATCCATTTCTTCATTTTCCTGGCGCGTTTCCCATTGTAATGAATCCGCCTTTGTAACATTTTAGTCCGAAAATGTATACGAGTAAAAGAATTTAACCTCGAGGATATTTTGTACAAATCGACGTATGCCAAGGGTGGAAATCTCGACAAGTGTCAGTAGATCTTACATAATCAATTTGAAGATAGGGCGAAAAAAAAAACATAGCGGTGCCTGAACAGCTGATCATACACCGCCATGTTTTATTTAGTCATATCTTCAAATAGATACGGTAAGATCTATTGACGGTCGTCGAGACTTCCACCCCAGGCAGGTTTTTAGTGAAGTTTTATTAACAGTAAGCATAGCCGGCCTTATTCATTAGATTCGTTAAACAAAAAAATAATAGAAAAACTGTTTCAAAACCGGATTAAAAAATTAAAACCTTTTTATGAATAAGGGGGTTCATGTATTACATCCAGGTACCTACTCATTATGCCACGTGTCGCAGTATAATTTTAATTAAAATGAAAACCCGGTGCACTAATCTAAACGAGTAGCGCACAACAGATTAATGATCATATCGGAAACCCGGACGTCCATTGAAAACGTGCGCCATGCGGAAAAAATAAAAGACACAAATGTGTTTTTTTTCATCCCTCCATTTTTCATTGAAATATTCCCCGATGTGCAAGTCGTAATCATTACTAGCCCGCCACCATTAGCGCAACATTTTTTTTTATTAAACACATCATAGGCGCATACATATGCGTAGCTTTTTATCACGGATTTTTTATTCAACATAGCGTGTATATGAGCTTACCTGCGTACATATAACTTAATAAACTTAATTTTTTTCAGTTTGTGTGAGTTTCAGTGACAATCATCGCACGATGCGTGTATTAAAAGCTGATAGGCTTAGTGTAAGTTTATCGAAGAGTCAATGAAATTCATGCTTTTTATGAACTTCTACTCGTATCCGGCCGTCATTCCGTGTCTCCTCTTTATTCCGTATTTGTATACTTCTTTCATCTCCTTAATTCAACACTTTCTTCACATATTCCTCTCTTTACCTCACTCTGCAGGTTCCAGTCATTTGCAATCTCGCTTATCTGATGAATCCATTCTTCCCCCGGTCTTACCCTTCCACGCTCACCTTCGCCATTCTTTGTACACCCATTTTGTCTGTCGTCAATCGTCTATACTTTTTCTCATATTCCATTTCATGCTTTGGATTAGCGTGAAAAACATGGGATCTCTTATAAATAATGTAAAATCTTAGTTGCCAAGATATATTACATTTAAGATTCATATTACATGCATTCCTAGCAGACACCTAAAAGTTCGCGCTTGGACCTACAACATTAGAAAACCGAATCTCCAATGAACAAACGCCCTGCAACTCCTGCCAACTTTCCATGAAACAAAGTGACATTGTAACTATGAAATTTCTAAAATCTGGATCTATTCTGCTCATTTCTCCTAAGACTGTCCTTAACTGTCCTCATCAGATGAGAGACGTAACATTTGTACCTATTTTTTATTTTCAGGCAAACAGCTTTAACTTACGCTTGTAATAAAAGAGAAATGCGTTGTAATACAGCTAGTTTATGTATGATATTTTTTTGTTGTATAGAAAATAATATCTTGTAAATTGTTTATACCGATGTAGATAATCCTCGAAAATCCTATCTGACAGTAATTCTACAAAGCCGAACATGTCAGCTTTGTTTCATATATATTTGCTACAGCCTTTGATGGCTTTGGTTCGATAATTATTTGGCTTACACATACTAGGCTACAAGATCCTTTTAGTCAGATTCTCCCTAAATTTTGTACATAATGACGTAAAATTCTCTGAAAAATGTCAGGAAACGTATCCCTGTTGGATAATGTAGTCATTCTCCAACTGCCTGTTCATGATTGCACGGTGCACTCGAAAGGTTTTACGTTTTAGTAACTTTTCCGAGCGTGACTTTTTCAATCTCAAATGAACATAAGCCTTGCAACTCTTGCCGTCCTTCCCTGAAACAGGGGTGACATTGGCAAAGTGAACCAATTTTTTTACAGTATGGGTGGTCAGCCGCATAACAACCTATAAGTCAAGGAACATACATGACAAATTACATTTTTAAAATCAATAAAATAACAATATATACATTGACATAAAAAACTAAATCACAAAACCAATTTTACTTTAACAAACCCCAGCCGCCAACATCACAGATCAACCGCCATTTCTTTCTATCCTTACATACTTCTTTCATTTCCTCCAGAGTCATAACCTTCTTCATACAAGCTCTTCTTTTATTATGACTCTGGATATTCCATTCATTCGCAATTTCGGATATTTGGTCCATCCATACCTTTCTCGGTCTTCCTCTACCACGACATCCATCTATTCTACCAACATATACTTTCTTCGTCAGTCTTTCCTCATTCATTCTCTCCATATGCCCAAACCATCTTAACAAACTTCTTTTAATCTTCACTTTCACACTTTCTTTTGCACCACATTCTTCTCTTACAAAATCATTCCTCACCCTGTCACTCCGTTTTTTCCCAATCATACTTCTTAGAAAGTCCATTTCAACAGTATGGACTTTACTAATTTCACTTTCATTCACCGTCCAGGCCTCGCTTCCATACATCAAGGTGGGTAAAAGTATGCCACTGCGTACCGCCAATCGAGCATTTTTAGATATGTTTTGATTTTTGGCGATACAAGCTGTGGCACCCAGTACACACCTGCCCTTCATTACTCTTCTTTCAAATTCACCGGTCATTCTTCCATCTTTTTCAAACATACTTCCCAGGTATACAAACTCATTTACGACATCAACATTCATTCCATTAATTTTAAATTCATAATTCATACTTTCATCATCTCTTTCAAAAATCAATACTTTCGTCTTACTTGCATTCAACTTCAGATGGTTACCTAACAAAGCTTCATTCAATCTAGAGAGCATTGTTTGCAATTATACTGCTGAATCAGAAACAAGAACTGCATCATCTGCATACAGTAAAACACTCACTTTGCTCTCTCCTATCGTCAATCCACAATCATTAAGTCGAGCATCTCTGACACACTTGTCCATGACTATGTTAAATAGCCATGGACTCATCACACATCCTTGCCTCACACCCTTATAAACTTCAAACCACTCACTATACTCACCATCAATACGAACACATGCCTTACTATTTTCATAGTTTGCATGCACCGCACCTAGGAGAGCCCCATTCACTCCGTATGCTTTCAAAACATCCCATAACATACCTCTGTCTACTGAGTCAAAAGCCTTTTCCAGATCTACAAAGGCCGTGAACAGCTTCCGCCTCACCGACAATTGTTTTTCAACAAGTTGTCGTAGAGTAAAAATCTGATCAACACAGCCTCTACCGGCCATAAAGCCGGACTGTATATCGGAAATCCTTTCACTAGTAGTCACTAGTAGGAACGGAGTTTCAATTTTTGTCTCTGCGAGCAAACGTCACAAGTCCACGTGATTAAGGGCTTTAGCAACCAAAATAAAAATATTAGTTTGCTTTCTCCCTAGTTGCTAGCAGCCCGGCTTTCTGACGTATTTGTTTTTGTATTTGTTATCTGTGTTAACAACACTCAGTTGCCATATTCGATAGGTGTTTTTCACACGACAGTGGCTATCCTATCATCTTTTTTATTGCCATCATGAATTTGCACACACAATAAAAATGTTCATAAAAAAATAATGCCCATTCCATTTTTGCATTCTAAATGTGGTCTTTATGGGCAACTTCAAAAGACTGCTTACTGTAACAAATGATAAATGGATTGTCATAGTCATAAAAATGTGTCGCTTAATTTTTAAAAGAAACTTCTCTCCTTCTAAAAAAAAGACCATCCGAGCAGCAAAAAGCAGATTTGACCATTAATCTTTATTACCCGTTGAAACCGTAGTTGCGTACGTACTTGTATCTTCCTTTTACTCCCAGAGGCCTACGCTTTGGCAGTATTGAATTTTAGCTCACCAATAAATCTTGACATAATCTTGTATCAAAAAAAAAAATAACGGAAAGCAGATACATACTGTCATTTTTTTCAATGTAAAAAATGACTGGCTCATATTTGAGTTGTTTACAATCAATGCGGCAATCTAGGATGTTTTCTAAAGTGTGATAATTATATTGAAATGAAAAGAAAAGGATCTCCGGTGTGTAATTATATCTATCTAAATTTCGAAAAACTCCTAGATTGCTGTCTTTGTTTCTATCTGAATCAATAGCAGCTGTATTTCAGTAAAATGCGGTATTCTTAAGAAATCAAAATATTGAACATCAATCTCAATTTGTCTTGTCATTTATACAAATTTAAGGTCGACAAAAATACAGGTTTTATTCTTCCAGCTTCATTGAATAATTCTCTGCAAACTCGGCTGTACCTACGCATTGTCAACGGCCCTTCAAAACAATGTCGCAAATCCACAAAATTAAACTCCCCTCGTCATCCCATTCAGTTGTCGTTGGGGGGTGGGGTGGACGCACCGCAAAAGTCGTGTTCTTATTATAAAGGAAAAGTTGGCTTTATATTCTGGGCCGGCATTCCTGCCGCTTTGTTGGCGCGGTTTGGTTTCGGGGCGGATTTTTCGTTCCACGTGGAAATTCCCCTTTCGCATTTAGCACCGGACTGTGACGACTCGTGTACTCTCTACGGATTCTATAGTCCCGAGCCGCCCCTATCTGCCAACGGCGCTGTCGCGTTTTTTTTTTGTTATCCCGAAAAAAACATCAGATATCTCCTGTGGCATCGCTGCTAATTATTTTTATGTTAATTAAAATGACTTTTTGCAATTTTTCTACTCCAAACTTTGTATATATGTACTTACTACTAGTACCAAATCTGAGATGTTACGATAGGGTGAAAAGGGACTTGCTAGTTCGGGGCGTGACCAATTAGCGACGAAATTGAATGGAGAGGGCAAGGTGGAGGCAACTCCTCGAATAGGCCAAGACCCACACTGCGTTGTAGAACTAATCATGATGATGATTCGTTCAAATTAAAAAAAAAACGCTCAAGTACTTTTATTTCACTTATGAAAAATAATGAACTCTCGTGTGGTATATTTATATCGTGAAGTAAATGGATTATATGCTCAAACCCTCCTCGTACCCGTCCTGTATGTATGTGTCAGAAGGACCCACAGCACATGGACGCTCATGCAAAGCTATATATTTTCTCAAGTGGCGAAAGGCCTTCCCGTGAAGTGAAAGCAACGGCACGACAAAACAAGAACCTCTAGGTCAGAGGCGTGCCCATGCCTCTTAAAGTAAATGGTTCGATGTTACTGAAGCTAATAGCATACCTCGGGTGGCACTCCTTGTGGGATTGTTGCTAGATCACGAGTAGCGTGAATAATGATACACATAATACGAAATAATAATAATTTAAATCTAAGGACAGGATTACTGTGAATCCGCTGCGGATGCGGCTTGGCAAAATGAAGCGCAAAATCGCTCAAAAGCGGAGAAATTTGATTTTGTAGCAACAAAGTCTGCGTAACCGACTGGGCCAATGGCCGGCCGTACTGCAGCAAGGAGCGCAACCCGATCAGAGTGTCGCAATGGACAGTACCATAATATGTGAGGCACGTCCTGGGAGCTGGCGCCGCAAGGGCACTCTGCTGATAAGATGGATGGGATACCCAGCTGGTGTAGTTTGGCTTTAAAGTTTCCGTGGCCAGTTAAAAACTGGCTGGTAAAGTGGTTCGGGACAAGCCACTTTGCAGCCAAGCGCTGCTCGATGGAGGGGAAAAAAGAGTACAATATGTTGTTCTCCGAACTATTCCACTCTCGCTGCCATTGCCGTGTCGCGAGGGAAAAAAGAGTGTCTTTAACGGCTTGCGTTACGCGCCCCACGGGAGGTTCGACAATTGTGGCATCGATCGCCGCCGAAAGGCCGCGTCTGAGAAGACCGAAGGCAGCTGAGAGTTGTAGCTGGAGATCTAGTGGGAAGACCCCCGCTAAGACTGGAAGAGCCACAGTGGAGGTCGTTCTATACGCTTTAGTCATTAGTAACAGAGCCCGTCTCTGACCAGAAAGAACTGCGCGGCGCGTTTTGCCTGAAAGGCACTTGTCCGCCCAGCATATTGACGCGTACGCAGCAATACCTAGGAAGACTGAGTCATAAAGGATCCGAAGAGCGCGGCCTTGCAGGCCCCACTTTACGCGCGATAGACGGGCGACCTTTCCGTAGGCATTGCTACCTCGGATAGTGATCGCTTTGGCGTGCTGAGTGAAGCTCAGTTTGGTGTCTAACTTGACTCCAAGATACACCACAGATTGCGAAATTTTTACACGGGTTCCCTGAAAATCTATTATTGGGGGGCGCTTTGGATCGAGTTTACCCTTGAGGAGGATAGCTTCGGTCTTGTGCGGAGCAAAAACAAGCTTGTTCCTGTCTCCCCAGTCAGCAATAGACTGAAGAGATGATCTCGACAGTTTCTCGATCTCGGAACGAGATTTATAGCCGTCTGTATAGCCGATTGTAGCCGTCTTTTAGTCGTTACAAAAATACTCTAATCTGCGACGCTAACGTCGTGTTACATCGCCATAGACCGCTCAGCCATAACGCCGATGTAAAAGGAAGAACTGCTTGGCTTTCCAACTTACAAAAAACAACAATACCTGGAAGTAATTCTGATATGGGGGGGGGACAAGGCAAGTTCGAACCGCGCTTGCGTCGTGTCCTACCGACAATAACTTTGACCCTTGTTCAACTGATTGAGCTATTGTTAATTATTAATTCATTAAAAGATTAAATAATCTATTATTCATTGATAATGTTAATACATATTTCTGGCCAGGCAAAATAGGTTGGTGAATTGCATTCTTCTTCACAAGTCTATTTAAAAAAAAAGTAATATAACTTAATATCTAGTTCATCATCAAATGTCTGATGATCTTGATTCAACTCATGCGAGATTCGCGTGTCTGAACATTTCAAATAAAGATTTTCCCGAGGACCAAGGATTTGCTTTTGATGTCCGCGCCGACGTTTTCCTTCGTCAATCTCTCACAAAAGAAAATGTATCCATTGACTACCCAGGGACGCATCACATTCATCCCGGGCATTTCTTCCTTGTTGCTAGGATTCACTTCCTTTTCTTGTAATTCATCCCGCCGACCATTTCACTAAGCTTTTCAATCTATTTCTTGCGACGCACACTTTTCATGGTTTCAGTTCGTTACAGACTACTCGTAGATTATAAGATTCTCTTGAACTTTAAAGTAATCATTTTTTGGTTTGCTCTTTGTATCAATTGTTTTATTTTTTCCAAAAATATGTACTGACGCGGTAATTTTAAAATCATAACTGACAATTAATCAGACTGTAAAACATTGCGTGAAGTCCCTCGATGAATAGAAAAAATATACTAAAGTATACCTAGTGAGTTATGTAGTTTTCATACATTTAATTGTAATAACGCGAACGTGGAGAAAAGAGTGGAAAGAAATTTTTAGTATTTAAAACGGTTGTATAACTTGGCATTTTCCCTTCAATTTTTAGAATTTGTAAAAAAGAATAAACGCTTTAATTTGTTGGTTTTTAGCTCTCGGAGAGGGAAAGTCTCCGGTTTTTGTAAATAAAATATTTTCTTAAAAGTTCTTGTATAAAGGCAACTTTCTTATACAAATAACCATCGTATAAAGTATAAACTATCGTATAAATTTTCTTACGTCATAAAAATCCTGCTTTGAACGTCGATCCGTCAATACCTTCACACGGCATAAAACACACGGAACATGAAGTATGGGAGAAACATTCAGGACGTGTACTGAGGGAATATGTGGGAAACTTTGTAAGAAGATTTTATTAAGTAAATCTTCTGTTCCGCGGCATCAAAGGAGTGGAAACGTTGAATTGCAAATGTGTTGCCGTCGGTTTTCAAGTTTATTTATGGAACTCCCAACAGCTACGACGCTACCAGCACAGAGCATACGTAGCGTTTTCACCAAAATATAGTAAAACTAATTCACTTTCTAGGGACACTGTTTTAGTTTCCGTACATTTTTTGGTAAACGCAATTGTTGAGTTTGAATTTATATTTGTATACTTGGGGTACAGGCTGTTCACTATATGGGCTCTACGCTTCCTTCAACGGCATGAATAGCATTACCATAATAAAAAAACGTTTTGAAAAAATACATGTAAACCCCCGTGTGGGTGATGCGATCTGGCTTAAAACTCATAATGTGTCGGTATATCGCATCCCTTTGGAGGAAACTCGTTTATTTTTACATTTAAATTCTATGAATAGATACAAAACCTTAACATCAAGCGCTGCCTTTTCATAAATTTACATTTATACATACTTACCAACCTACGCATCACAATTATGCGTACATTATTTTAATTTAAAAAATAAAGGATTCCCATAACATATTTATCTCTGAAAAAAGGAAGAGCTAACATGGAAGAAAGATCATATTTTGTAAAATATGTAAATGTCAAGGTATCAAAAAACGCCTTAATTTTGTCTAAATAACAAAACTGAAACACAACTCAATATGTTCATTTATTGCAAAAGGTAACCAAAAAATAAAATTAATTCATCAAGCGTGTTTCTGTATATTTACCTGTCATCGGAATTTTGCAAGTACCTACTATAATCCATAATCTAAGTTGCAAGGATATATTCATTCAAAGCTCTCAGATGTATGCCCACAAACAAACACGTGCAGTTCGCGCTTACAAATGCTGATTGTGATTACCAAATTCAAGATTACTTTTTACCATCCATCTCTTGTCATATTACACTCCCACAGCCTCATCTCGTATTTTGTATCTTTCATACAAGACTTATTAATTAAGTTTCATTCTCCCGCTTCGAGTTTAGTAAATTCATTAAAATGCCGACACACTGTGAAGACGAAATATTAATTCGATAACGCGCTCAGTACCCGAGTATAAAACATCACATTTAAACTAAACCAAAGCGTTTTGCCAAAAATTATAAAAACTAAAACAGCACCTTAACCGAGCGTTTTACTGTCTGTACGTTTTTAGTAAAACGTTGTGATGGTTTTTACACTTGGGGTACTGCTGTATGGAACCGCCAGGATTAATTCCCTAATTTCCTACGAGATGACAAAGCCGAATGAAACTGAACCTCACCTATTAGAGGTGATATGAAATATTTCAGTGTAATAGGAGAAGCCAAGGCGGGTGCCATCCAATAAATTTCATCGGCATGATATCAAGGGAATGTAAGTTCATGAAATTTTAAAAGAGAAACAATTGTGAACCCATAGGAAAATTGATTTAAAAAGGATTTCTAATGATTTAAATTTTATCTGTCGTGATTAAAAAATATATGAATTTCTATTCCCTTTGTGGTTGCATGCATGGTCAACAGTTGCACGACAGGAAACATTTTTTTCACGATATTTTTCTATTTTTCAATGTTGTTTTTTCGGTATTATTAAATACCTTTAACTTTTTATACCCTGTGTAAACATTGTAATAAAACATTGCGTCATTTCCACTCAATCGCGTAAATAGAATAATGTATGGAATATAAAACAGCATCTATGTACATAGTGAGTGTCATTTTGCTTCTGTATTATTTCTGTTCACGTGATCGACGAGAGTTTACGTAATGTTTTATACAAGGATTAAAGGTGTCTATATTATGTATTGAAAAGAATTGAAATGGAGGATCATTTACGTCAAAAATTTCTCTCGACTTTTTTATCGCCACGTCGCAGACTTATCCTCAGTTCAACAAACCCAGACAGTCTACCTGGAAATCCTCTTTACTTTTCAACTTTGACGCGGCGTCTCTTCTGTAATCTTCCCCAAACTACTTGTTGCCGTCGGCCGCCTCGCAAATGTAATTATTTACTTATCAGTGGTTGGCGCTTGCCTACCCACTTTCTAATGCCAGCTGCTGTCAGACAAACGCATTGTCTGCGACTGTGAAATGTTCAATTACTCCCAGCCTGGAAGCGAGGCGGAAAGATACTTCCTTCATCACTTGAGTGTTGCTTATTCGGAGACGTTTCAGCGATGCTTAGCGTCTGTTTTGCATAAATTGCAGTCTGATGCCTGGTTGAGACGGCTTCATCTGTGTAGTAGCGAGTTATTAGTGATCTTAAGTATCCAGGCATGGACTACATGCAAGTAAACAACCTTGAACCTGTAATGGGGATTTTCTTTTGGATTAGATACAGCAAAAGTAAATAAGAACGTTGAACAATTTTTATTTCATGCAAATTATTCAGGAACTAATACTCAAGAAGAAGTGATCAAGAAATCTAAATATGGGCGTAAAATATATTATTTGATTTGATTGATCGCTTAAAAAAATCGCTTATGATTTCTGGGCAGGAATTAAGTATATTCTTTCTACCAAAATACTTATTTGAACAGTGCTATTCTTACTTTAGTCATACTAAGAAATTCGCCGTGATTTAATATTTCAAATGATTTATTTTGCTGTTTTAAATTTTATGTGATTTCTGCGCCACAAAGCGATTGATTTGCAATAAAGTCCTGTCATTTTGACAAAAGGACGAAAAAATCAAAAACCAATATTGTATTAAACTAAATACGATATAATAATTGAATACGACACTTGTCGAAATCGAATGTCTGCCATTTAAATCGTGTATGAGCTAGATTTGTGTCAGACTAAGTTTGCAGGTTAGGTTTGGGTGCCAATTGAGCTAAGAACGCGAGTCTAACTCCTACAGGAATCATGATTTGTCAAAGCGTGGGCTCAACAGACGACCAAAAGTCTAAAAATAACACCGTAAGATTCTTTACTATACCTTGTTAGATGAAGATTCTCTCTCTCTCCTGAAAATAAATTGGAATCCATACGCGCTGGTCTGTGTGGGCAAGCATATGCCTACAGTTGAAAACATGGCAGCTCACGCATACACCCACTTACTAATGCACTTGCACTCGACTCGTGTGAACGGCGTTTGGGAAACGCGAATGCTTGTTTGCACACACACACTGCACAAGTGTCTTATCTTAGTCATGCATTGCCGTAGACTTGCGATTGTCACGCCAGCCTTCTCGAAATTTCATCATGAATTTTCATAAGGCAGATACACTTCAGAGTTATTCAAAACTAATTGCTACGAATATGCTTTGTGGCAGCGGGAATGCTTTGCAAGAATTTTAAACAGAGAGTCGGAAATTTCAGGAAATCATATTGCAGATTTATTGCTGAGGAATTTTTGTATTAGTGTGATTGCAATGTGTAACAGTGAATGAGTGTAGTGCTATTTGAAGATAACAAATGCAATTTAATCTCCGAGATCTATTTTTTACAGTATGGGTGGTGAGCTTCATACCTATAAGTCAAGGAACGTGTGACTCGTATGATCAGTACAATGTTCTGATATTTATTTAAAAAAAATACGCAGTTTTAGTTCACTTTTAATTTTTAATTTTTTGTTTAAATATTTTCGCCTTGCATGAGGAGCAGCGAAATATTTGAGCAAAATATAAAATTTTAAAAGTGAACTAAAACTTTATATATTTTTTTAAATAAATGCAACGGACTTTCACTGTGTGTATCACCAAACTCCAACAAATATAAGGTTCTGATAGTTTGCCTCTACAAAAAAACATATATGCCTTTCAGAATGAACGAATACTTTATATTGCTTCGTGGAAGATAACGTCGTTGCTGTACATTGGACATAGGTTCATCGATATTCATTGTACGTAGGTTCATATTATAAGATAATCAGGAATAATCAAAATGGGGGAATATTGTATGTAATTTGAATCTGAATTTGTTTAGTAACCAAACAACGTATAATTTCAACTTTACATAATCACACCCACAGACAGGCAATATCACATTCGCTACAGACGAAATCGGGCTTCGACATATTCAGTGGGCAACTGTCATACCTTCATCTCGGGATCTCGTTACTATTTCAATATGAACCCACCGACGCAACTCAAACAACAATTTAATATCATCCCCTGCTGGTCCATACCAGGTGATCCGCCCACATATTCTGGGGGTGGAATCTGTAAATCTCCCACAATATGGGATTCAAACCCTTATGTTTTTATTGAGGTACCAAAGAAGCTCTAGTTCGATTAACCGATAGATATAGTTTTGTTTGTTCGAAATTTGCTTGCTACAGGTGTTATTTGATGTGTTTGTAACGACCTGAATTTGGTTCAAACATTTGAATGCAATAGTAGGTATTTTAATTTTTGTTCCTGTCTTTTTTAGAATTGTATAATGTATCTTAGCCACTCACATAGGCTTTCTATAGGACACCAATGTACCTCGCGATTGACTTTGCGCTCCGGGAAAAATGACGCCAGAGCATTGGTCAATGAGACTTTGTGCCAGTCTCCAACAATGTTTAGTGAGTGTGCTTTTCCAGTGGCGGCTCCAAGAGCATGGAACCGACTGCCTCCTATAGTTCGAGAGATTTACGACAGCAGTCACTTCAAGACACGTCTCTGTTCACCGAATCTATTGGGGCGCCCTTGGAGTAACAATGAAACGAAACGGTGCCAAAGAAAAAAGTCAACTGATTCATCATCATCATCAAAGTCATATTGGTAGATGGATTCACTGACCCCTGATTTTGTATATTTTGCTCACTCAATGAAATCACGAGTATTAATTAGTGAAAAAAAGTTAGATCTACGGTGTTTCTGAATAGCGCTAACTGTATATAATTTTATATTGATATTTTGACAGCAAAAAGTTGGTCAATTTTTTTTTCGGAAACCGCATCAAGTTAAATTATTAATTCCGAACGAAAAGGGAAAGGCTTGTAATTATTCCGAACGAGATTTAAGAATTAAAATGAGTTTTGTTTTTGACAGGCGTCTGAAAGGCTTTGATCTGCCCTGCAGACCCCTACACAGGAAGCGCCCCCAGTAATCCCCTGACTGACTCCTGTGAGCAAGGTGCAGCACCGACCCTGGACCTCCCCTGCCGCTCCAGACGGCTAATTAATGTTGGTCCGCTCGCCACTCGCCGGGAATGTGGAATTTAATTTCGTCTCACCAGCCCAGCCAGAGCCAAGCAGGCGGTTGGAGTACCAATTATAATTCCGTAATGCCAAAATGACCCCCCGTGATTCAGCCGGCCCTGTGTGCCGCCCTGCACCCCAAGTACAAAATTTTCCACTCAAACTCAACCATAGCATATCCCAAAAAATATATGTAAACTAAAGTAAGCGCTTCCTGTAAGCGTATCTTTTTTGTATTTAAATTATTTGGATAAGTTTAAACGTAATGTTTTGTACTTGGGGTAGTGGTAACGTTACATCATCCCACCCCGAAACCAACGCAATAAATTTCATTTATTCCAAAAAAACGCGGAACTTATTTTTCTTGATTTATTAGTTTTGAACCCTGTCGCGCGAAACAATGATTCCGATTTTGTATTATTATTGTTTTTTTTTTCAATCCGATACATTTTCATTTAGATTTACGGCATCGGTGTACACCTCCGATTCCGCTTCGGGGTTTCGTTCTATTTGTGTTTTGTTCGGCAACACAGCTGTTGACCGTTGTTGTATAACAAATACACATCTAAATCATCTCGGTTGACATTTTCATACACTTTACACACATTCCGATGCTGGTATTTCTTATCACATGCCTTTATAATTTGCAACTTTTTGCTACGTATTTGTTCGGGGGTGACGCAGATACCTTTTTCATTTTCACACGGCGAGGAATAACCGCACGTCAACCCTTGTTACCGACGATGTTTAATGAAAAAACACCTCAAAACAATAACTTCCTGCACTAAACATTTATACACAATATTGTTTCCATACTACATAACTTACGGCTTATATTTCAAAACCAATTTTGACTATTTTGAAATTCAAAACTGGTGAGCCAACTGAAAAAAAAATGAATGCGTAAATTGGTATTGAATTTTCGCAATATAGTCCCGCGTGTGTACTATCGAAAATTTCGCAGTTCGTCGCATTTCCAAATATAAACCTGCTTTGTTTCAAAATTGTATCACATTCGCGTTTCATTTTCGCAACCTGGAACTAGTTTAATTTGCTACGTTAGTAACTATTTGCACTAACTCCTTCCTACCCACTGACCGCTCACTATAGCGTACTCTATTTCCCGAAATTACAAAAGGTTAATACTTTCGGACCAACTTATTCCCATATTACTCTATTCTATTTATTCCTTATACTATTCAACACTAGTAGTTGCTTGCAAACAAGTAATGCTCTTGTTTATTTTGGTTTTCTATGGAAACATTTATTTGTTGATCCTTAATTTAATGAACCCGAAACTTTATCATATAATACATAGAAACTAGTCCTCATACGAGTATGTAGTATAGCTCTTTATGATATTTAATGAATCAAATGTTTCCGTTTCAAACTTACACTTCCTTTCAAAATTGTATTTGTCGTATTTCAGGACAATATGTAGGTACATCCTTCTATTCTATATCTATTCGTAGAATTAATGCGACATTTTAAAATATAGAAAAAAGCTTAAATCGCGCCCGATTTTAAGCAATACTTAAAATTATATTACTGTAAAAAAAGGTTCACTGTGCTTATACCACCCCTGTTTCAGGGAAGTTGGGCAAAAGTTACAGTGTTAATAATGTTCATTTGAGGTTTCGATTATATTTTCTAAGTAGTGCACATGCAGCATTTGCAAATGCGAACCTACACTTTCTATTTGTGGGCATGCATTTAATATGCATTTTAAATGCAAATGTATCTTTGCAACTTAGATTATAGATGTACGCAGAAAATATAAATATAGTCCCTAAAAAGAAAAAGCTGAATTTCGTTGCAGATTTGCAATAAGATTACGAAACTGTCAATTAAAAGAAAAAGGTAGGCGGTTGATAAAAGCAGGTTGTCATGCGAAAGATGAATGCAATATTTCACTCATTTCATTAGTTGTAAAATTTCACAAAATAATTTCACATTTTCTCTCAGATTTTGAGTCACAATGACTCGCTCCATTTTTAATTGTACGCCACCAAAAAAAAGGCACAATTAAAATTTGAAAAAGCTGCCCCCGGGCATTGTCCGGAGGCGGAGGCCCGAACTGAAGAGACCCTTGAGAGGTGCCCTTGCCCCCCCCCTCCCTCTCTCCCGCCTGCCTGCATCCGCCCCTCCAGCGTCAACCACTTGACTTTTAAATTACGAATATTTGACCGGTCTCCGTTTGGTTATGAGAAATTTGTAATAATGAACCCCTGTTTGAGGGAAGGTCTGCACGAGTTCATCTGAGATTTAGGTTTGTATTTTGTAAGTATACGTTCAGCGTGCGTAATCGTTAACTCACATGATTCTGTTCCTATGGATATATTTTATATGAAAATTAAATGTCAGTACAAAATTAACGTTGACGATTTAAATAATAAAGTACATGCCCATAAGCAGGCATGTGTAAGTTCGCGCCTACACATATTGTATTTGTACATGCAAATTAAAAAAAAATATATATATAAACATGCCTGTTTGCAACTCCACCGTCCTTTCCTGAAACGGGTGAGATTGGTAAAATTAATCTTTTTTTTTCATTTCACGATTAAAAAGCTCTATGGTCGATTGATTAATTATTATCCAAAAGTATTATTTTGAAATTTCAGTAACATTTTCGTTAGTTATTTTCCATACAATCTTTAACCGTATAACCGTGCTCTCAAATAATATTAACAAATGAAGGAAACAAGTGTTTTTTTAATGCACTGAAAATATGTTTCACCAGTACTTACATCCTTTCACAACGTATCCGTTTTCATCGAGTGATTCCTCAGTATCAGCAGCAGTTGGAGCGGGGTGATTTACAGAAACGAGCGCTCCGGGAGTTGGCGCGGTGTATGGCAATTTCATAATCGCTCGTTTCGCGAAGTAATATCCAGTAATTATTATATAATTTTCACTCCTCTCCCTCTCTGTCCGGAAATAATATTATAACACCAGGACTCCAAATATAAACATTTACGTTAAAACTCAAGTGTCCTACATGACTCTGGCGCCTTTGCTCATCGCGGAAAATTGCCATCACGAAGACGAAGAAGAGAACACTCAACCATAACGTTGTACCAAATAATACACAATATAATGTACAGAAACTGAAACACTCAATAGAGGCGCTTTTTAAAGTTTATATACATATTTGAAATTTGATGCTGGAGGTGCATGCTTACGTTTAATATGCAGTTACATGTATACTCGTACACAGTACATATTCAAGTAATATGAGTTTGAACGAAATGACATTTTTTCTAAGAGCCAATTACAGTATCTTTTTAAATGACGTTCAAGTCTTTGACAGCCCTTTTGTAGCGTGTTTTTTTATGAAAATTTCCCTCGACATACTTCACAAAATGGGAAAAATTTCATTTGACTCGTACATAAATGTTTCATAAATTTTTTCTTTGTTACATTTGATTTTATAACATTTTTTGCGTACCTTCTTACTTTTGTTATATTTTCAAGGGCTTTGTTTATTCATTATGTTTCTTTGTAGTTTCTTGGAAAAATATGAACAAGATCATAATTTCAGTGCTGAGAAGGCTTTCATGGAATTCGGCGGCTTATGAGAATCAAAACCAAGCTTAAAAACAATAATAATATTTTTCTTGAAATATCAAAAGGCATTCTAACTGTGGCAGATTTGGTTCTCCTTGAATCAACTAATTAAATTAATTATTTAATTCCAAGTACAGCATTTTTTTCTGTATTAAATATTTTTTTAAAGTGTTCATTTTTTTATTATATTTATGAGTAACTGTAAAACACCACTCCTGATTATAAAGATTTCATATCGCTTTCATTTCTTTTCAATTTAACTTTTTAGTCTGCGGGATGGAAATAGCTTCTCGTTCCAACAGAAAAAAATAAAAGAAGACAGAAACCAGTACCTCAAGTTAAAAATATTACGTTCAAACTATCCTGGAGCGTTGTACCCCTAAATAAATGGAAATTAAAACAGCGCTCCTTTCGAGCGTTTTATTTTATTTTTTATTTTTTTAAAACGTTTTAGTTTAGTTACAGCAAAATTTTATACTTGGTTTACGGGAGTCGTAATGTACCCGCGCCGCATCTGCCGGAATCTGGAAATACCTTCTACAATCTCAAAATGAAGCGACTTCTCTTACATTAAATTCGTAATTTCCTCAAAGCACTCCCACCCTCACATAATGTACACGAAAAAATAAATGTTCTCATCCGCTGTTTGTCAATTTACTAAATCACAAAAACATTAGGTATATAATATATACTTTTTTATCTTTCTTTTCATTTTTAATTATTACTTAACAGATTGTTTTTTAAATAATTTTCCGTTATGATTGTTCTAAGATTTGTTTACTCTTCAGCGAGGCGGTATAAAGTCGCTGAAGTTTTCGTTGTATTATTTCATGGGAGGGATGCTTACATAGCCGCAGCGCCTCCCCCAACAAACTAATTAAAAGTATTAATAAGGTGCGTAATAAAATTGCCTGCCGAAGTATAATATTTTAATTAGATTTCGCAATTTTATGTAAGGGGTTGCGGGGCGGGGGAGGTTTGTTGACATAATCAAAATACCCTTCTCTGTTAAGTGTTGAGTAATAAAGCTCTGCGAAAGTGTAAGGAAAAACTGAGTTATATAATATACAACAGCACTGTAGGTATATACGAGTATTTAATTAATTACTTCTGCACATTTGATAGATAGACAAGAAGTTGCGATGTCACACAACCAGGTTGCTAGGGCGAAAGTTAATACTATTATTTTATTTTTGGGTGATAAGGACCTTTGTTTAATGTGTCTAGATGTGTCGATGAAAAAAATTTAGACATCCACGCCAAAAGTGTTCCGATTACTACTCGTAATCCAAAATTAAAATATTCTTTAAATTTTTCCTTAACAATATTTTTCAGGGTTTGGTGGTTTACACAGTGAAAGTCCATTGTATAATTAATCAAATAAATATACTGTTTTAATTCACTTTTTTATTATTTTTTTCATTTTTTTATTATTTTTTTATTTTTATTTTATTATTTTAAAATAAAATAATAAAAAAGTGAATTAAAACAGTATATTTATTTGATTAATTTTCCTTAACACATTATTCTATTGCATAAAAAAGTTGTATGAAATTTAACTATTTCTTGATATTAATATATATTTTTCTCTTTTGTTTCAGGTATGTCTGAATTTGATTTCAATGTTACATCATTCTTCGAATCCCGCAACGTCATCAAAATTGAAGTAAAAGTCCTACCCTCGAAGAAGTCTACGGAGTTCTAAGAGTCAACCTAACACTACTAAACCATTACGAATTTTTACTTACCTAGTTCTACTCTTTTAAAACTTACAATAAGTATAGATATGTTTTTTTTATTTTGATAACCCGTAGAGTGTAGGTACGTATACTATGATAGGCCATAGCAACACATTTCAGAAAAAAACATAGCCAAGAAAAAAACGCGTTTAAGAAACTAGTAAAATACTCGTATATTCGTTTTGGTAACATCAAAGCAGTTTTTATAAATCTTTTCAAACTCATGCGGTGTTATTCACACAGCCTTGATTCATGGCTCAACTGCCACCTAACGTGAATTTTTCATACAAAAAAAACAATGATCCCTAGATCAGCTAGAGACATTTTAAACGTCATAGTTATATGGGACTACGTTCCTTAGTAACCAATAACAAAAAAGCAATCCTAGCAGCTCGGTCCAATGATATTTAATTTTTAACCCTTAATTTAAACTAACCGGGACTTAAGATTTCACATTAAAACGCAACTAAGCTACACATATAGTGTAACTTCTTGCCGCGTTATCCCCGAAGGGGTCGCATGTGGCGAGTTGAACCTATTTATTTTTACAGGTAAGGGGGCCGGCCTTACGCCAACCACTTCAATTGAAGTGGTGTTTTCCCAGCTCCCGAGAGAGCTTTGATCAAGTGAAACAACATTGTGGTAAGCCTTGATAAAGCAATTCAATTAAAATGTGTACTCAAGTGGTGATAAACAAAGTTCTAATTTTCAATTTTTAAAAATAGTTTTCATTATTTTTTAAAATAAATCTTTAACCGGGTCTAATAAATGATTCTTCTGATGAAGTGATTATAAGAAAATAGTCAAATCCTTCTATGTCATACTCTAAATGACGATCATTTGAATTTTTTTTTACTGAAGCTTACAAAAATACCTGTATGAATGTACGTCTGAAAATTCTTCCATCCACCCTCGGTTACTATGTATACTTTGTAGTTTTATATACGTGGTGTCTCTGGCGCGTGATCATCCACCGTAATGAGGGGTGAGCTGCGCTAGACACGCAGAGTATAAAACTTCACGTTTAAACTCAAACAAAAAATGTATGACAACTCCAACAGTGTCTCCAGTGAACGTTTTTATTTTGATACACAATTGAGGTTAAACGTAAACGGGGTACGGAACAATGGCAGAGAGGGGCGCATAATTTTTTCACAGGCAAATGTGCGAATGTAACGGGTGACGACCCTGCGCCGCACTGAACTTGTGTACACACGAGTTCATACTAAAATAACGTGAAACAAGCACTAGTGACAGAGATATTTTACGGCATGCTTGTATGGTAGTGAAAAGAGAATCGTGGTTTTTTAGGGCAAGGTAAAAAATATTACAGTAGTATATAGAACCTGCTTCTCATTTTTGTTTGAAGTCGCTTATAGCATACACTTTTTATGCGAGTATATATCATTAAAAATTGAAAAAAATCATCCTCAATCACCGCACAACAAAGGTGTTTCCTGAGAATATTGGTTTTGGCACCTGCGAAATGCCGATGATAAAGTAAGTTTTCCATTAACGGTTCGTTGAATATCCGAGTAATTGTTTTTATGTTGGCATACTTCTTAGTATAAGAAAAATATTTAAATCCTATTGCTTCTGTAGTATTGCGAATAGGAAGTTTCACTGTTTAATACAAAAATTAGAGCACCTATCATTGGGCACTGTTGTATCTTAATCTAGATTCTAGATCTTAAACAACCAACCAAAAGCATGCACAAAACAGAGCATTACAGATATGTTTTTTTTTTCAATTGATACTTAACTTCTACAAAATACTATGATATTGTTACGAATGTGTGATTGTGTGTATGTGTGTTTTTACTTGTGGTTGTGTGTCTTTAACTTGTGTGAGTGCATCCCTAAATGTGTTTTGATAATTGTACTAATGTTAGCTCGAATATTCTGGGTACATCTCTCATGTTCCAGTTCTCAATGTTTCGAGAACCACCCGTATAGCATACTTTATAAAGAGCTGAAGTTGTCTGTAGCGCAGACTTGTACCTGAGCTGGCGAGTAAAACAGTACAAAAGTCACCAAATGTGAACGGAATTTTTTATTAAATTGAACCCGTAAATCGTTACAATATTGTACCAACAATCTGAATTTTCCCGGACTTCCTCTCGTTCGGCACAGATTTGCGAGTGCAGAAATCCAGGATTTTTACCGCCGGGAGACTGTGGCGTCCATTAGACCACTCTTCACTTGGGCGGGAATCTGTTTAGGCGCCGCCGAGCGTGATTTGCATATTCGGCCGAATATTGAATAGCCCTAATGAGATGCCAAGGCTACTACTGTATACGACGTGTAGCGAATCCCGCAAAGAATAATGCCCGCTTCAGACGGGTCGTTCTCTTTAGTGGCCAGTACAGAGTAGCTGGTGATTACTGGGCTAAAGTGTCCAAGCATGTAACCTAACTTGAACCTGTAATAGGTATTTTCAGACAAAGGAGAAAGTGACGAGGCATTTTATTTAAACCCTTTATTTGAAAAATCGATTGAGGTAAGATGTAGTCGTAGATATAAACAGAATGAGAAAAAACTATTTTTGTATGACCGGTCTCTTAAAGCAGTTTTATATTATCAGATAGTAATATAAGGACAGAAAAAAGTGGAGTCGCATCTGCGGAGGTACCGGCCACCTCTAGTGGAACGGCGGCAGGATACAGAACAGTACAGTAATATGCTTTGCCAAAACTATTGTAACTATGTGATAGACATCTGTCATTGGAGCATTGGAGATCTTATGTTTTCGTATCATGTGTCGTCTTGTAAAACTTCTTTTCAGTGTTCTGTTGATGTATAAATAAATATTTTTTGATATCAATTTCTATTTCATGAGAAATAAACGATAATACTAAAAAACGCGTTTATAAAAAAAAGGAGTAGTCAAGAAAACTAAGTAAGTACATCTCACATATTCTATTGAATTGAAAATATACGAAAAGTTTTTTTTTTTTTTTAAATATTTAAAAAATTGAAATGGTAAAACATGGTTTTCATTCACTTTATTCTTTTTGTTTTTGCTCGAACATTTTTGTTGTTGTTCAAAAAACTAACTATCGAAAAGATTTTCGATTGTTAGTTTTATCCAATTCAATGGCTTGTAGTTTTCTGGGCAGAAGAAATGTGTAATAATATTGATATTAGGATGATTTATTTGGTGACCGCTGTTTTTGTATGCATCACACCTCAAGAGCTCAAATGTAAACCTTACAGTTATAAAAAAAATATTCTCCCTGCGTGTCATTTATCCGGCAACACTGAAAGATTTTTCAAAACGGTAAGCGTACAAGCTTACCGTTTTAAAACCTCAAAAAATTTTCGGATACCACATACACGCACCTACTAATGCACTCGCACTGGACCCGTGTGAACGGCCTTAGAGTGTGTAAACTTTGCGAGATTATTTTCCTCTTAATTTCACTTAACTTATTTTTTGCGTTGTTTGCTCATGCTAATGGATAGCTAATAACTAATAATTAATGTTGCGAAATCATTTTTGCAAGTTTCGAACAACACGTAATGTTTCTTCAATATAACGTAGATGTTAACTGCAAATTAAAAAGCGTAGAAGCACGTAATATTTCTTCAATATAACGTAGATGTTAACTGCAAATTAAAAAGCGTAGAAGCACGTAATGTTTCTTCAATATAACGTTGATGTTAACTTCAAATTAAAAAGCGTAGAAGCACGTAATATTTCTTCAATATAACGTAGATGTTAACTGCAAATTAAAAAGCGTAGAAGCACGTAATATTTTTTTCAATATAACGTAGATGTTAACTGCAAATTAAAAAGCGTAGAAGCACGTAATATTTTTTTCAATATAACGTAGATGTTAACTGCAAATTAAAAAGCGTAGAAGCACGTAATGTTTCTTCAATATAACGTAGATGTTAACTGCAAATTAAAACGTGTAAAAAACACGGATTTTGTATTTTATTCAAATTGATTAATGTATATACTGTAAAGATCTGACTCCATCTATATTCGTTTATACATCCGAAATTTTATACAAAGTATAATATATCTTTCTATGGCACTTAAAAACTTGGAACAAAAAAGGGTACCCTCATAAAAAAACCTTGAGCTGTCCTTTGATCTCTCCATTGCTGGGTTGAATTCAGTTTCGATCTGTTTCCTGGGGGTGACGCGTCTCTTCTAGATAAAATCTGAAAATTGCTGTTTAATATTTGATTTGTGGGTGTTTGTGTGAGGATGGAGCTGAGAATGGACCTGAGATGCTGCCGGGAGAAAATAATTAGGCTGATTGCACTAAAAATAACTAATGTCGCGACAATTAATACAAACTTAAAACCAGTGGCGTGTTCCTGTCCGTGAGTAAAGCGGTTTGCACAATTATTTTTCTACCATTCGAATTTCGATTGGGTAAGGCATTATTTATGGGGATGTGGAAAGGTCTTTCGTAGTCTGTGCTTCGGGTCTTCCACCCATATCGGGTTTTCCCGATATTGAGGTGTACCAGGAACAGGTTATGGAGTAGATATTTCCACAAATATTGTTTTGCCAGGTTTTCTTTATTTTGGCATCTGTCTCGGGTCTACTTGGCCGGACTTGCTGAGTATCAGACGGTGCCATGGTATTGCGAATTTTGGTAGAATGATGGGGTAAATTAGAAGCTGTTTTACCTAACAAAAGCAGCTTGGAATAGAGTATGGAGTAGGCGCGCGTTAAGTTTTGGTAACGGGAATGCTGAAATATCCGACCCAGTGGGGTAACACTTAGTCGAAGCTGGTGACAAGACTTCCTTTCCTTTTGCCAAGAATTAGCGTGCTAAAGTCCTGTGACGTTTCTTTGGTGAAGAAGGGGAGCGTTGAGCTTGTAATTCGATCGAATAGCCCTACTCCAGAGGTCGCAAGTCCACTGGCTTCTCCACTGAAGCTAGCAGGCAGATTTTCTACTTAGAGGTGGGATCATTAATTAAAATAATTATGGGGTGGGTGGAGGTAGGTTTTGCATATTATTATAAATATATTATACGTAATACATTTAGGCGCAATGTAATTTATTCATATTGTTATTATAATGTTATTTTGTAAATTTATGTAATCTGTCAAATAAAAAGACTAACAAAATTAACACATCAAGTAACTTTTCGCGATTTGCGTCCCCCCTTTTCCCTTGTTCCCCATTTTGTATACGCCTTTGAATATGTTGAGCGCCCGTTTTTTCCATACGCCGTGACCTTGCCAGGGCGGGTTCTAGTTATTTCACAGAAAACAAAATCCCATTAAAAATGAAAGTCACTTGTTTTAAAATCGGTTTTAATATCATATAGTCATTTTGCATTACACTGAACTTAAATCTCGTAAGTTTTTTTAAATTATAATTTTGAATTTACAATTTAGTTAGAAAATGCGTATGTTCCACACCAAACGATAACGAATTTGGGTTTGCCACTAAAGTAGATTTTGAAACGGTAAAACAAAAAATTACACAACGTTCTGTTTCATTATCTTCCACACGACGAGGAGTCCTATCCTTAGCTAGACGATCACACACAATAGGCCAAAACGACGATCCTCAGAGGAGGCAGAGAGGGATATTCTCCATCAGCGAGGGAACCTTCACCTACATCATTCACCAGGAATCATCTGGAGGACCTTGGATGCAGGAGCACGGCTTTTGGCTCGCCTGTACCATAATACCTTTTCCAGAATACAGTATCCGGTCTCTCCCCATTTTTATTTTATTTCGCCAGGAGGGGGGGGAACATTACAATACTTATGTAAACGTAATACATTTCATCAAGAAATGATTTTATATTGATTTTCCCTAGCTTTTTCGTTTATTTTGCAAAAACTTTGTAAGCAAATGACACGATAATTTATTTCTACGAATTTGATTTATTGACTTATGGGTTGTGTATGTGGCTGACCACCCATGCTTTAAAAAATAGTTCACTTTACCAATGTCACACTGTTGCAGGGATGGTCGTTAAGAGTTTCAGGCCATATGTTCATTCGAAAATTGGGTTTTTATGTGGTATGTCCACATGCGGCATGTGTAAGCGCAAACTTATACGTGTCTGCTTATGGAAATGTATGTAATATGAATCCGTGAATGTAATATATCTTTGCATCTTAGACTAAAGATGTCATATTTTGCATTAGGAACGGAACTATTTTTTTTCTTTTTCTTTGTGTATTAATCTCTGCTTAGCTAATAAATATTGTTTGTAAAAAAAAAAAAAAAAAAAAAAAAAAAAAAACAACTTGTATTAGGTTACGGGGCGAGTAAAATTCAATAATGTACAACCGGTTTCGGAAACAATGTTTCCATCGTCAGGTACAATAATTATTGAATTTTACTCGCCCCGTAACCTAATACAAGTTGTTTATTTTTTTTTATTTTTTTTTTTTAAATGAAAGGTTACAAAGTGAATGCCTCATCAATTAATAATATTGTTTTTCATTAAAATTAAATTTGATTGGAAAATATACTCGATATTTTCATCATTTATAAATTCTGAAAAATATTAGTTCTTATTGGACTGAAACGGATACTTCATAATGTCCATTAAGCAAAATTATTATTCTGCTTTTCTGCAATTGTTTTTGTGATATAATCTGGATTGGATTCCTATCATAGTATTGTTTTTCATTGGAAAAATGCCAATTCGTCCTTTTGAAAAAAATCTCCGAGTATAGCAATAACCAACTGTAAAAAAACTGATGAAAACTGTTTTTCATCCGATCTGTAATACTGAAAATCAGAAGTAGAGTGAACTATTTGTGTTTTTATTATAGTTCTCACACTTTTCTTTATACAAGGAAATAGGAAAAATTAACGGACACACCACGTAACTTCATACATTTTCTCTCTATAAAAACGAAAGTTTTACCCGAAAGTCTTACCGTAGTAAGCGATTTACTCTGATTATAAGTATAAGTATAATTTATTTTTTCATTGAGATGTTTGCGTAGACCAATAATGTA
Organism: Agapetus fuscipes; assembly: GCA_951799405.1. Classification (NCBI taxonomy): domain Eukaryota; kingdom Metazoa; phylum Arthropoda; class Insecta; order Trichoptera; family Glossosomatidae; genus Agapetus; species Agapetus fuscipes. The sequence continues at coordinate 8,132,036 of OX637350.1, forward strand.
AATACACTTTTCTGAAAATCTGCACGTTTAATTAAAAATGAATCCGTATTACACCCTACTTAATATTTCGCATAATTATAAAAGTTTTTCTTGAAATTCAATCCGCTAATCAGGGACGGGCGGGATGCTTCTTTTTTTCGCTTTGGAAAGTTCCAATCGCTGGTTTCGCCTGGAGCAAGTTTGAAGAGGGCGATTACCCTGGATCGCCAACCCTTCCTTCCTTCCTTGCTGCGGGGTGGACCGGCTTCGGGGGCTTCAGGGGCGGAGCTCATTATATTTTATGAGTTTCCAACTTATCAGACATTCATTAGTGACGTGTCGATGGCTCTGGATTGCACTAAGTGATTTAAATTTGCGAATTTTCTGGAAATGCTTTTGCTGAAATGATAGTTGGATGTATTAGTACGTAATAATTGAAAACATTTCATGTGAACAGTGAATTTATTTGCAAGAAAGGGGACGTATAATTTATTTAACTTGTGTATGATAAGAGTATGTTCATTACTCCGTGGTATTATTTTGAAATTTATCAATAAAAAATCATCTAAACTAAAACGTGAAATACTTCTGACTTACACATTTAAGAGAAATTTCTTCTTGACATTATCAATATAATTTTCGTATCGGTGTTCTAATTTATTTGTTTTTTTTCGATGAGTTATTCTACTTTTTAAACATTGCTGAATAAAATGTATTAATGTTATGAATAGAGATAAATGAATGTAATCCTATTTTTTTTTATATACAAAAATAATACACATCAAAATTATATAACATACGTACAACAAACAACATTGCAAATCAATCGCATTTAATCATGAAAGCAAGCATCAATAAAGCAGATGATCAAAAAAACAACATGCTTGTACTTTCATGTATATCTTTGTTGTCCTATGAAAATAAAATAAAAAAAAATATTTACTGGCGATCTGCAAGAAACTGAATCGTCGGCAACAGTTGTCGCCATCGTTCTTTGTCGTACTTGGCTCTACTCCAATTTCTTACAACCCCAATCTCCTTCCAGTTTCTAAGTGTGAATCTCAATGATAAAATCAACATGATTATTTGTCTGGAAACTGCTACAGCATTTCTAGCAAGCGTTTTAGTTAACATACAGTTTTGTTAAAACGCTATGGTTGAGTTTGAACGCAGAATTGTATTTGGAATACTCTTTCCGAGACCCGACCCGGTCCGAGTGTTGGAGATTGATGGACATCACTCTTTGTGGTCACTTTTTCTGCTCTTGAACCTTTTATTTCACTCTTGTGATACATAAAAAGGGTAGAAGAAAGAGGATGTATAATAAGAAGGGTTAGTCAAGTGCTTGACATTGACGTTATCTATATAATTAATTTACTTTTACATCCATGTACCATAGGAATGCTACTCATTTATCAACCTTTTTTTCATGATTTTCCATTTTTTTTATAATTTCTACCTCGATTTCTATGTTGGTACGAGGCTGACTCCCCGTGCTGTAAAAATTCTCTCTCTATGACAATGCCACCCCTATTTCATGGAAGGAATTCTTATACATTTGAAATTAGGTTTTTATTTTGTGAGAACACATGTAGATTTTGTCAGCTCGAACTCTAACGTGGGTTCTTGTGTGCATTTATTAAATATTAATGATAAAAATGAAAAAAAAAAAACTTGATTATACGATCGTAGATTCGTAGAGATCATAGATGTAGATTCATAGATTATAAGATCGTAGACTCTTACCTTAATTATACTATATCCTTTAGTGTGAATGCTATCCTCTTGAAAAGGACTGACATGTATATTTAGTATTATACTACACGTGTTTGTTTATGGGCATGCGTTTGATATGAGCTTTAAATGTTAACATATCTTTTCAACATATATTATAAATTATAGATACATCTCGAGAGGCTACAATCGATTTCGTCAAACATTTTCAAAAGACTAACTTATTTAATTCCCACGCTTATTTAATTCCCACGTGTATATGTTTATTCCAGCATTATTGAATCATCTTATTCCCGTAGAGCTGTTTCTAATCTAGTTTCAGAGTATGTATGTGGAATTAAATCCACAGTGTATTAATTATTATTTTACCTCGCTGCGCTGTATGTAATTCTCCAACTACTCAGCAAACTGCACTATTACAATAATACTAAGAACGTTCAAGTTCGTAAATAAACAGTGAACAGAAACCCTGACGATAAACGTGTTAGAACTTATACGACGTGACAAAGTCATTGAGTGTTTGAAGATTTGTATCATAACTTTGCTTACAAAATTTGGGATACTTATTGATGTATTTTTTCACCTACTAAGATATCTTACAAGTTAATATGCTTAAAGTATAGAAAAATTACGTATTTAAACTAAACCGTCGAGTTTTAATAAAAAATATGGAAACCATTGACTTAAATTTATTCCTTGACTTATAGGTGACCCCCCATACTGTAAACAATGGTTCACTTTGCCAATGTCACCCCTGTTTGAGGGAAGGTCGGCAAAACTTCAAGGGTTTATGTTCATTTGAGGTTTGGATTTTATTTTTTGAGTAGGTACACATGCAGCATTTGCAGGCGCGAATTTACACGTGTCTGTTTGTGGGCATGCATTCAATATCAATTTGAAATGTAAAAATATCTTTGCAATTAAGATTATAGATTATTAGAGCGTCTCAACTAGGGAATGCAATCTCGATCTCACGAGATCCCGATCTTCCGAGATCTCGCCTCATTTTTCGAGATCAATCTCGAAGCATAAAATGACGAGATCTCGATTGAGATTGATGGGATTGAGCGGCAGTAGTCGGTGATGCATGACACGTGCTCTTATAAAAAAATTATAAAAATAAGGTTTTTTTTCAATAATTCGTTTTGTATCTTACTCGCATCATAATCACAACTAAGCAGTATCAATCATGTTTCAGTTACCTAATTGAAATAATACTTTTCGAAATCTATTCGAGATCTCGAAAATGCCGAGATCTCGCCGAGATCGAACTTCTGATCCCTTGAGATCTCGACATCCCTAGTCTCAACCATTGAGTAATGGTCTCAACTTTCACTGGAAGCGCTGCTTCATTTTCCATACACTTTTTGGTTAACACTACTGTTGAATTACATCCTTGTGTGACAGTACGGAGAGCGTTACTTACTGGTGCTCGTATCGCCCACTGCTGTCATTGCTGTAATGAAAACTAATCGCTATTCTGGCGCATCCTTGCTTGCAGTTGCTACGACTCTCTACAATGTCTGCATTATACGGAGCTGGGTACTAAGGAAATATGTTTCCGAGACTAATTAACTTTCATCGCATTTAATTCCAGCTGTTCTTAAAATTAATTTAATGGAATAGACACAAAACTTACTGCAAAAAATGTGACATATTCCCAGAGTTTTTAAGGTTAACTGTTTGTATAGTTAGTAAGTTATTAACAATACTGCAAAAATATAACATATTTCCGCAGGGTTTTTAAGGTTAACTGTTTGTATGGTCAGAAAATTATAAACAATACTGAAAAAAATGTGGCACATTCCCGCAAGGTTTTTAATTTTAACTGTTTGTATGGTTAGTAAGCAATTAGCAAATCAATAGGCTGATGTCAATGAATTCTCTGTGATCCGTTCGATCATCTGCAATCAATTTACTTCCCCAAGTAAGGGGAGCAGCGTCATGAAATACTTGACCCAAAAAATAATTGTTTTTCGATCAACATCAAAATTCTCACGATCTATTTCGAGTGTGTGCTACACGTTTTCTGAAGATGTGTTGAGCGGCTTAGCCAATTTTTTTTTTCCGATCAACATCAAACTTCACAAGAATAATTCTGAGAATATTTTACATGTTAACTGGAAATTGTATAAAAATCGCTTGAGCAGCTTAGGAGTCCGTAGGGAACAAACATACATGTTTTAGATTTCATTTAATCATATTTATAACATAAAATTATATCGTAAATTTGCGATAGTGTGAATTCATAAACATTTAAATATTGCAACAGCACTCACCGATAGTGATGCTTACATTTTGCATTTTTTGCAAAGAAAAATCTTATCGCTGCATAAACACCAACTAAACCAACACTTGAACGTATTTAGAACGACCTTCTCTTATCAGCTGATATGACTTACATTTGCAAATGATTTGAATTATTATACCACGTTACATAAAACCGAATTAAAGTGTGAATAATTTAAGATATTTATTTGATCTTGACCGACTTTGAATAAAAATGATTTACAAAATTTAGGTATTGAAATTTTACATTACTTTTTCTGATTGTTTACCTCTCTTCGTCTTCTTAAAATGCTCGTTATCATCCATAATTTTTTTTAACTGTAAGTTTGATTTAACATATTTTTTCTCGGCAGGCAAGCGTCACACTTGTACGTAAGACAACAGTGCTAAGCAACCGATAAGAAAATATTTGTTTGCCTTTTCCTTAGCAACCCGGCCGTGTGACGTCACAGTTTTGTCTTTGTCATGTCGTGTGCTTAGTCCACTCAAGTAGTCACGAAAGCTCCGCATACACGTACCGACGCGTATTTCTCCTGCATTGCGTCTTTCTTGAATTTCCCAATAAAGAACCTGAAACGTAAAAAATGTTTCGTACGTTTAACATGTAAATGGCTGATTTACATAAGACACTTACTATTAGAATACTGAAGTTTAAACAAAGGATGCAGTTTTGTTCCTAATTCAATAAGTCTCTTAAAATATTTTAGCGTAAGCTTAAACACTGCCTGTTGAATTTTAAATATTAAAATATCCAAAAAGGCGCTAAATACCACGCACTTTAAATTATAGGTTGTGACAAAATGTATGTTGAAAATGAGGATGTCGCGTGATCTGCATAGAAAAGTACTGTTATTCTAGCAATTTTCGCACGAAAATCTGATAATTTTTTCGAACCTACTCAAATACGTTTTCACGTCCTTCTCAGTTTTTTTGCTATCATATTTAAGATCATTTTTCATAAACCCTTGATATTTCACCCTGTATTTGTAATGTCCGATTTTGTTATTACCATATGTGGAACAAGATTTTCTTATGGATTTTCGATACATGAAAGTTTATCGATCGAAATGGCTCTTCACCCATTCACCATTCCGTTAGTGGTTGCCAGTTTCTACATTGTTCTGTCCTTGCACACTCCTTTCATCTCTTCGAATTTCATCACTCTCTTTATGCATGCTCTTCTCTTTTCGCAGATGCTATTTAAAATAAACACTGTCATCTTGACTTATTACAGATTACACGCCGGCTATTATTTTGTTGATCTCATTTCAGATGTGTCGATGCTAATAATAATTGCATGCTCCAACATTGAGTCGCAAGTCACAACGCCGCAACGGTACTGTTTGTACTACGCCACATTACGAAGTCTCGCCATAACGCTTCGCAGGCCAGCGAGCACGCCCGGGATGCAAATTCTCTTCGCCGCATCATTGTGTTAAATCTGCATTATTATTCTGACATAAGACGTCCAAGGATGTGTCGATTATAACTCGATCACGCGTGCAAACTCAATGTAAGCATGGCGATAGTCTATTTATATTTTAAAAGATTAACGGTTTGTGTTTTGACATTGTGAAGATCCACCCACCACGCCACGAAGAAACTTAATTGCGTACTGCAGTTTTTAAGTATTATGTTCCTTGACTTATTGGTAGAGGTGGCCGTTTAAACGAAAAACAGTTTAAAATAGCTGCTTTTTATTTTAAGCAACTAAGCGCGCTTACAATTTAAACGAAAAGTCGTTTTGAAAAAAAAGCGTATAAAAAGTTGCTTCTGCTAATTTTATACGCTTTTTCAAACGCTTATGGCGTGTTATAAAGCTAAATCTGCCGTTTTTGTTTCTTACACTTTATGGTCTTAGCAAAATAGTTACAGTAATGAAAAAAATCAAGCATGTTTATTAATTTTTTATCTTAATTACAAAGCTTAAACAAAATATATAACTTAAGAATTGCCACCACAAAAAAATATTTTAAAAAACGCGTTTTTTTTACATTTTTAGCTTTTTTTTCGTGTGTGCTGAATTTTGGATTTTTTTTTTTGCTTTTTACTTACAGAACTATACATTGTTTAAGTTCAATACTTTTTCCATCTCTACTTATTGGTATGGGGCCGTCTATATATTACGTCATTCGCATTAAGGGGGGGGGAGTTTGGTCTGCAGATGATGGCAAATGATTTACGAGTACCAAAAGTGACGTCGTTCTTGTAAATACCAATTTCTACAAAATATACAAAATATTATGTAAGTTATATACCTTTATGAATTATTAAGCTCATCCATTATTACAGCAAGACTAGGGGGGGGGTCATTAGATAATGACTATAGGATGATTGTAAGGGGGGGGGGGTCGAAAATCGGCCAAAATCGGCCAAAATCGATGACGTAATTCATAGACGGCCCCTATGCGGCTGACCACCCATGCTGTAGAAAATGGTTCACTTTGCCAATGTCTCCCCTGTTTCAGGGAAGGTCGGCAGGAGTTGTAGGGTGTATGCCTATTTGAGATTTGGGTTTTTATGTTGTTGGTTCACATGTGGCATGCGCAAGCGCGAAATTGTACGTGTCTGTTTGTGAGAATGCATGTAATGTGAATCCCCAATGTTACATATCTTTGCAACTTAGATTAGATTAGACCCCATCATAGCTCCGCCCCCTAAACCCTTATCCGTAGTTCACTTTTGCAATTGTTAGATTTGTTAGCTTTGCCGATGTGCGAGTAACTTGATAGTGGGGTGGCACGCTCTGTGCAGTACGTATTGTCGGGGTTGTGTATTGTATTGGATGCCGGTATTTCCTCTGTCCCAGATAACGTACTCGTATTATGTACCTACATATGTGCGGGCGTCGCAACGCCTGAAGCCGAGATAGACGGAGCTTGTCTATACACGGTGATAGATTAGAACGGCACGGTGACAAAACAACATATGATATAACGACAAATGACAGAACGACAAGTGGCTGTATTTGGAATAGAATAACGCTGGTTCGATCCCCGCTTTGACCTTCACTCAATTGGGCTATAATTAATTAATAATTCATAAAAAATATGTAACTGTAACTGTAACTGTAACTCTGTCGCCATTCCGCTAGGGGTGGCCAGAGCCTCTGCAGAGTTGCCTCCATTTTTTCCTATCCTGACATACCTCTTTCAATTCCTTCATATCCATCACCTTTTTCATGCATTTTCTTCTTTTACGCTCACTTTGTATATCCCATTCTTTCACAATCTCCTCAATCTGATCACTCCATACTTTTCTCGGTCGTCCCTTCCCTCTTTTTCCTTTCGCACTTTCTTTGTATACATACTTTGTCAGTCTATCATCTTTCATTCTTTCCACATGCCCAAACCATCTCATCACATTCTTTTGTACTTTAACTTTCACATCCTCTTTCAAATTACAGTCTTTTTTTACCCATTCATTCCTAACTCTATCCCTCAAAGTTTTTCCTGTCATACTTCTCAAATGCTTCATTTCCACCGTACATACTTTACTCATTTCGCTATCATTCACTGTCCATGCTTCACTTCCATACATCAAAGTCGGTAACAATATGCCATTGTGTACTGCCATTCTCAGATCCATCGTCAATCGCTTGTTCTTTGCTATTCTTCTTATTGCACCGACCACTTGCTTTCCCTTGCACACCCTATTCTCAAGTTCTCTTGCCATCTTTCCATTCTTTTCAAACATACTTCCCAAGTATCTAAATTCATCCACAATTTCAACTTTCGTACCATTCAACATGAACGTGCATTCTTCAGTTTCATCCCTTCTGTCAAAAATCAGTACTTTCGTCTTACTTGCATTAATTTTCAACTTGCTTGCACACAGAGCATGGTTCAAACTAGATAGCATTGTCTGGAGTTCCGCTGCTGAATCAGCAATTAATACTGCGTCATCAGCATAAAGCAGAACTCCGACTTTTCTCTCTCCAATTTGTATCCCATGTCCCATGCACAATAATCAATTATTAATTGATGATGTTAATACCCGTTTCTGGCCAGGCCGAATCTATAATTTATAGTCTAAGCTGCAAGGATATATTCATTTAAAGCTCTCAGATGTATGCCCACAAACCAACACGTGTAGTTCGCGCTTACAAATGCTGAATGTGTACTTACAAATAAAATCCAAACCTCAAATGAACATAAGCCCCACAACTTTTGCCGACCTTCCCTGAAACAGGGGTGACATTGGCAAAGTGAACCATTTTTAATAAGTTGTTAAATTGCATTCCTCTTCACAAATCTACTTGACAAAAAAATGACAGAACAAAAAATACATCACTATGAGAAAACATCCCAAACGCCATGTGATGTTCTGTCATGTGTCGTTCTTTCATGTGTCGTTCTGTCATGTGTCGTGTCATGTGTTGTTTTGTCACTGTGTCGTTCTATCATGGAACCTCTATACACACACATGGAGGTAAGATGCTTCCTAGTGCAGAATCAATGCAATTTGATGTACGAGTATAACCTGTTAATTTATGGCGTACATTTGCAACAGTTGTAAGTCGTCTGGTAATCTCTTTTAAATGCAATTACAAAAATACGGAGAAAAATCTAAAATATTTTTACAATTTATTCAGGCACTATTTTTACAAATACGGTGCTTTTGTGAGTAAATTTTATTTCTTATCGTGGATCTATTGCAATATCTTTCTATAGTTTGGTAACTTTTAATAATTCTTGTTTCTGAAACTCTGTGTTTACCTTTGAATTTATGTAATTACTTGATCGCCTTGAAGAGCTTTTTGGTAAAACAATAGAAAAATTCAAGTGCCTAGAAATTAACATTTGTCGTCGTGTTTGTATTTTTATTAGGAGCAGTACCCTTAGTACGAGTTGCAAAACTTGAGTAATGTAAAGTTTACGGCAATTATTAAAGAATGATTTCCCCCAAAATCTGCCGTTTTTGTTTGTTTGAACTTGATTTTCTTCATCACTGTAACTCTTTTGCTAAGACCACAAAGTGAAAGAAACAAAAACGGCAGATTTTGGGAGAAATCACGTTTTAATATTTTCCGTAAACTTTACTTTTCTCAAGTTTTGCAACTCATACTAAGGGTACTGGTGCTCGTATCGCCCACTGCTGTCATTGCTGTAATAAAAACTAATCGCTTTTCTGGCGCATCCTTGCTTGCAGTTGCTACGACTCTCTACAATGTCCGCATTATACGGAGCTGGGTACTAAGGAAATATGTTTCCGAGACTGTAATTAACGTTCATCGCATTTAATTCCAGCTGTTCTTAAAATTAATTTAATGGATTCAGCACAAAACTTACTGTAAAAAGTGTGACATATTCCCGCCTGGTTTTTAAGGTTAACTGTTTGTATGGTAAGTAAATTATTAAGGGGCCGTCCATAAATTACGTCATCGATTTTGGCCGATTTTTTTTTTTTATCCGATTGGCATCAAACTTCACAAGAATCATTCTGAGAATATTTTACATGTTATTTGGAAATTTTGCAAAACAAGTTTTGCAACTCGTACCAAGGGTACAGATAAAAAGTAAGTAGCAGTAATATGGTACCATTTTTGTTCTTGCCTTATAGGTTAGAATGAAGCTGACTACCCATACGAAAAATAGATTTAAGGGACGAAAGAGAAAAACATTGAGTGCTTAGATTGTAGACATTGTGAAAGAATGGGATATACGAAGTGAGCGTAAAAGAAGAAAATGCATGGAAACGGTGATGGATAGGAATGAATTGATGGAGCTTGCAGATACTATGGCTACCCCTAGCGGAGTGGCGACAGAGGTACACTACAAAGTAAGAGGAGTATAGCTGGTTGGTTATCAAGAGTAGAGGAGATGGGAGTAGGTTGTTTACTGTGAGGAGGTAATTGAACGCTGTCAGCGGTTCACAGCGCAAGCAGATTACCACCTCCTGCGGCTCGTGTGGATGTGATTCTCCTGCCGCTCCTATCTGTGGAGTGCAATGCCTTGCGCTCGGTATCTGCTTTGTGGATGTTAAACTGAACGCAGTGTAGGGTTCCAAGTACCCAGGAAATCCATATCGAGTACTAGACACGAGAGGTTTGCAATACAATATCTAGGTATAAAGCGTAGATAAAAGTGCTAATAACATTCTGTAAAATAATCTTTAATGTAATTGCAAAGATATATAACATTCAAGATTCACATTACATGCATTTCCATAAGCAAACACGTATAAGTTTAGAAGCGCTTACACATACCGCATGTGGAATAACAACATAAAAACACGATCTCAAATAAGCCCGGCAACTCTTGTCGACTTTCCCTGAAGCAGGGTTGACATTTGTACAGTGAACCATTTTTTGCAGAATGGGTTGTCAGCCTCATATCACCTACATGTCATGGATCAAAATTTTACAATATCCTGTATCTTCATAATATACATATGTAGTATGTACATATCTTACCACCATTCTTCTTCTGCATAAAGGAACGAGCACTTCATTGAGTATAAGATATGCAAGAAATTTCATCTTATTACGAGTATCATAAAATGTAATTGTTCTTGCATAGATTTGCCTCTATTAAGAGAACGCACCTGCCACAGGCTAACTGCCTGTCTATTTCAGTTCCTAGTAATTTTTCATGAAATTTCAGTTATTTCGGAATTTGCTGCATTGAGTTATTTTCTTCTATTATAATAAGGGTTCTTTCTCTTTATACATTCATCCCTTTGCTTTCATCATTCCACTTTGACGACTTACGAATCTTTTTTCTCTGTCGCATTTCAACCTTCCTTCCCTTCAATACAACACAACCTCTGCAAGGCTTTGCCGCGTTAAGTTTTTCATGCAAAAATACATACAGGCATGTATGGTGGTAGTTATTCAATGGAGTGGCTATGAATGTGATTTTAGACCAAACGACATGATGCACCGCCTTTGATGCCATACATTACTGTCTCGCTCACGACATAAAAAATGTTTTTGTCATTTTTCAATGTAAGCAACGTGTCTCTACTCCGTCTTCAATCTATGTACCTACATATCACCTTATAAACCCATTAAATCACCATGGCTACGGTATTTGTTACTAGTGTCGTTGAAAGTATGAAAATATCCGATAAATTCCGAATTCCAAAATGCTCCGACCTAATTGCGTACGGGATGTTTTTCACAAGTATCGATTACCGCGAGCATACAAGTTACATACTTGAACATCACTAGTTCTAGAAATGGCTGTCACTTTCGCGAGCAAAACATTTCGACAAATGAAAAATAAATTTAATAAACGTAATCATATAAAATAGTTTTGTAAGTGAAAAATTATTCCACATTTAAAAAAAACATTTATTTTCTTTTGTTGGCACGTTTAGAAAATCGCCAGTTTGGCATTTATGTTTTTTTTCTTATTAGGTAACACACCTGTTGACAGTTGGAAGGTTACCGATAGAATGACTTTGGATTTTTGTATGATGAGTAAGTTAGCGCATTCCTAATTAAAGGGCTGCTTTCTTAGTCCATCTTGTTCTTATATATCGATGCAGGCATGCAAAGACAGCTTTGTCCCTCTCTCGTATGCCGCCACGCGTAGGTACCTACTCCAGATTCTCAAGTATAAAACATTACATAAAAACGCAACCGTAGCGTTTACGAAATAAATGTATAGAACCTGAAACAGTGCTGAAAGTGAGTGTTTAAGTTTATATAAATTTTCAGGAAAACGCCAATGTTGAGTTCACGTAGTTTTGTATAGTTGGGTGCATTGCGAGAAGCGAACTGTGCAAATCCCGCGCAGGCAGTGCTGTGGAAAGCTTTTGTGCCATATGTGCATTAAATATGGAGTATTACAATGCAATGCGAAGTAAAAGGTATCCTGCGAATGCAAACCAAAGTCCCGGTATTTTCAAGTAATAGCAAAGTTAGCTAGAATGTAATTTTAGTTTATTTTTCATAATATTTAACTCACCGAATTTCGTCAGAGAATATTTAGTTAGTTCACTAACGGTTCTCGAGATAGCGTCATATTCACTGACATTCACTGTTTTTTTTATATGAGGATACAAACTGAACATTTTTTTTTCAATTTACTCTCCATCTTTCGAATGTACTCGTAGGTACTTTGAATCTATAAGCATATTTATATTTTTGATGCAAATTAAGTTTTCCCATTTTCGATTTTTGAATGGATAGACCAAATGTGAGACCAGAGTTAGCCAGAGTTAGCCAGAGAATGCCACCCCTAGTGGAACGGCGGCTGGACACTTACAGTAACAGTAACTGATTTGTTTTCCAAATATGGCAAAAGGTTTTTAACTTTGTATTCCCGAAACCTTCAAAGTATAATAGAGCATTCTAGAACAGTACCCGATTTTTTTAGAGTTTGCTTGAAGAATCTGGACAAGAAAAAATGGATTCTAGTCTGTACTCTAGCACTAGTAAATAAGGTGTGTTTTGCCTGTAGCCGATTTAGAGATTGTCCCTTTTTTGACTGAAACTCTTGTTAAAGCAACAGTGCACAACAATGTAAAATGTAGTCTTAAAATTAAATTATTGTTTTAATGCGTCAATTTCCCCGTTTAGAATCTAGCGTAGCACTTTTCTTTAACGACCGCGCTGAAAATCCCTCGCCAACCTGCAGACAGTGAGGCGAGCACATAAATCTAAATTATATTTATAAAGTCAGGAAGCATAAAATCATAAAGAGCAATATTCATTACTACGCTCATTGTTCCTCAGGGCGCGCTTTATTTAAAATCTTAAAACAGAACATAAAGTATAAAACTTTTAACTAAACTAAACCAAAGCGTTTACCACAAAACGCACGTTATCTAAAACAGCGTCTCCAGTGAGAGTTGTAGGTTTCTTATATTTTTAGTGAAACACTCTTGTTGAATTTGAACGTAAAGTTTACTTTGGATGAAGGTCTATTATACAGAGGGTAGCTCATCATGGCCTGTTAGAGAAGAAGCCTTTTAAATGTGCCGCTTTTGTTGAGTTTGTCGTCATGGACCATGGCGGACCGCCTCATCCGAAAATGTAATCAATCGTTTCCATAGTCATCAACATTTTTATCCTAAAGCTTCCGCATAAAATTGTTGTAATATCCATTCATTTATGTTGAATAGGACGTAATCGTTCTTGGGAATTTCAGCTGAAAGAAGTCACATTGTCTTAAGAGGCTTTTAAATAAATGAAGTATTTTTTTTACGGCTCGTAAACATGAAACTTTGCCTAACCCATGTTTTTTTTATCTTCACATGAAATCAAGTGGATAGTTTTACAAATTTTAATTGATTTTCAGAATTCATCTTCTTTGCGAATTTACCATAAAAAAAAAAAACGCAACTAAGCTACACATATAGTGTAACTTCTTGCCGCGTTATCCCCGAAGGGGTCGCATGTGGCGAGTTGAACCTATTTATTTTTACAGGTAAGGGGGCCGGCCTTACGCCAACCACTTCAATTAAAGTGGTGTTTTCCCAGCTCCCGAGAGAGCTGGTACTCATTTCTTGTGAAGGCTGAGTAAACCTTGCCGGCATTATTATTTTGGGGTTTGAAATAAACACCGAAACGGGAAATCATTTCTGACACCCTCGCGCTCGGTGGGATTCGAACCCGAGCTCACGGCATGGAATGCAAGCACTCAACCAACTGAGCTATCGACCGGTACTACCATCCTTCGTGGATAAATTTGAACATATTTTTATTGTATGTCTTACCCTATCCTTTTTCTTCTTCAATTTTTCATATTCCCATAGCATTTTTAATATCAGTTGTACAGTCATACAAAGCTTTCAATACTTTCAAGACGTTACCATGACAGTCAATTTCGTAACCGTATTTTAAGCCAAAAAATGTTTTCATTTAAAGGACACACTACCTATAGCTGAGGGTAAGCTTTGCAAGCCGATAATCCTTGAAAGAAAAGTCTAGCCAGTATTGGAGGGACATCACAAATAGTGATGCTCCATTAAGTTTGTTAGCGTCTGTATCGAGCCTAAGCCGTAGTCTTCTTTTCCGTCTAAATCAGTGGTTCCCAAACTTTTGATTTCGCGTAAAATGAAAAATGTAAAACGAAATTATAAATCAGTGACGTACCACTGAAGTGCAACAGTTAAAAAATCGTTCAAAATTGTAAAGTAATATAAACTGCAACAGCTGTTTATTACAACATGATGTTTGTTTATTAATTATGCTTATTAATTAATAATGCCTTGACTCTCCACCAGGAACCACAAATATAATATTAGGAGATTATAACTTACCATCTATTGTCTGGTCACCTTACTCTGATGATTATCTGAATATTACCTCTAAGAGTGGTGCGAAGGCTCAGCTTCTGGAGGACATGTTGTCTCTGACCGATTTCAAGCAGTTCAATTCAGTATACAATAGTATTAATTCTGGTATATTAGACCTTGTTCTCTCCAATGCTCCAATGAAGGTGTCTTCGACCGTAGGATTGGTGCGGGCGGACGGTTATCACCCTCCATTGGTCGTGAGTATTGCTCCTTCTCTTGTCCCGATTGGTCTGAGCTGCAATGCCGAGCGTGTTCGTTATAATTTTCGCAAAACCAACTTTACGTCGTGTAAGATGGAACTCTCCGAGATCGATTGGTCGTTCCTCGAAGATTTTGATGTTAACGATGCTCTGCAGCTTTTTTACAACTCAGTTTGGCGAGTAATTGAACATCATACCCCAAAAATGAGACCTAAGTCTCACAAATACACTTCATGGTACAGCGCTTCCCTTATCCATATGATTAGGGAAAAAGACAAAGTTCACAAAAGATTTAAAATATATGGTAACGAAACGGATAAGAAGGCCTTTGCTGTCTTGCGAAATAGGGTGAAGAAGTTAATTAAAAATTGTCACAAATCATATGTAGCCTCCATCGAGGCCTCGCTCAAGCACTCCGCTAAACCCTTTTGGAGTTATGTAAACTCACACAAACACTCAAGTTCCATACCACGGGAGGTGAGTTACGAAGGAGTCACAGCTAATGGTGGTGAGGGTGTCAGCAATTTATTTGCAGAATTCTTTTCTTCTGTCTTTGTCGACTCCTCTATAATTGACGAACACTTAGAAAACTCCCCTTTTGTATCTCACCTTTCTCTTTGTCGCTTGTCTCTAAGTAAGTACGAAATATTAAAAATTATCAATAGTTTAGATATTAACAAGGGCATTGGAAGTGACGATATACCGAATTTATTTGTAAAGGAATGCGCTGACGAATTGATTGATCCTTTGTTTACTATTTTTCAGCGATCGCTTGACAGCGGTGTCTTTCCGGTTTTGTGGAAGGTCTCGAGAATTGTTCCTATTTTTAAATCCGGCAACAGAGCGGACGTAAAAAACTATAGGCCCATCAGTCTATTGCCTGTCTTCTCGAAAATTTTCGAGAAGGTCGTGTACGCGTACGTCTATCACCACGTCGGTCCGCTGCTAGACAAAAACCAGCATGGTTTCGTCTCCAAAAAATCCACGAATACCAATCTGATGGAGTTCGTGAACTACCTGAGCGAAAGTCTTGATTCCAGGGTCCAGGTGGACGCTATCTATACCGATCTCAGCAAGGCGTTTGACCGGGTTGATCACAGTATTATTCTGAGGAAATTGCATGGGATGGGCATTGGGCGTGGTTTGCTAAACTGGTTCAGCTCTTATCTTAGTGACAGGGTGCAGTATGTCTCTGTAGGAGGACACGACTCTGGTCCAATGGTGGTCACCTCTGGTGTGCCACAGGGTTCGCACTTGGGTCCCCTATTGTTTTTAATATTTATGAATGATCTTGGCGCGAATCTCGCTTGCAGTTATCTGATGTACGCTGACGACCTAAAATTATTCATTCAGGTAAAAGACATGGGCGACTGCCATAAATTGCAGACTGACTTGAGTGCTTTGACTGCTTGGTGCTCTACTAACAACATGGTGTTGAATACAAGTAAGTGTTATTCTATCACGTTCACCCGTAATAGAAAGGTTACAAAATATGACTATAAAATCAACAGCGTGTGCATTGACAGGGTCACCGCGATCAAGGACTTAGGCATCACTCTCGATGCAGAACTTACGTTTAGGAAACATTACGAAATAATTACACAGAAATCATATAGGACTCTGGGTTTCATCTTCAGAATTACGAAACCATTAAAAAACCCAAGTAGCCTGATAGCATTGTATTACTCATTAGTCCGTAGCATACTCGAGTACCAGTCCTTTATATGGTCACCCCACTATGCCGTTCATAAAGATAACATTGAACGTGTTCAAAAGTGTTTCACGAGGGTACTCTCTTACAGAGCAGGTTTAGGAAGGGGAAAAGCTTACCCTGAGCGACTTCGTCACTTTAAGATGGATACGTTGTATGATAGGCGCAATATTGCTGAACTTGTATATCTTTGTAAGCTCATACGTGGAGATTTGCACACAACAGATATTGAAAGTTTGCATTTTCATGGAAATGTACGATTAAGAAATAGCGAAACGTTTAGAATCAGGAAATACAATTCCAACGTTGGTCATTTTCGACCTATTGATCGAATGATGAGGTCCTACAATGCTTTAGAGAGAGTTCTTCCCGATATTGATATATTTTCCAGTTCAATTGAATCACTTAAAACTGCGATAAGGGGTAATTTTTGTCGAGATTGATAATTTTAAATTTATATTATATCCTGTTAATGAATCATACCTAAGCTAATCTTTAAACAACCCTAAATCATGGTTTGAATATTCTATTCTATTCTATTTTTGTTTATATTTGTAAACAATTTTCATGTATGTTTTTATTTCTGTTTGCATGGCTGACATCGTGTTCAGTATTCTTATTTTTATTTATTAAATGCCTGAAATTTCAACGCAAGCATTTTATAGACATTGCCGGTGACGTTTTATGAATCTGATGCATTGTGCATGTGTGCGTTGGTTATCGCTGTACAGCATTGTATGCTGTATAATGTATATGTGCGTTGAAGCTCAGCGCCCCGGCATAGTGTATTTACCTATTCCAACTCATAATACCTACTCCCGCTAATTAATTATTGTTAAAATAAGATTATGCGATAGGCACCTATTATTGGAGCATTGGAGATACTTATGTATTTGTATTATTGTGTTTTTTTTGTGTATGTGCTACTCCTTTGTTCTGTTGGTGTCTTTAAGAATAAATAAATAAATAAATAAATAATAAAATTATAGAAAACAAATACAATACTCTAAGGACTTAGCGCGAAAAATGGTGCTGCATGTTCGAGACAAGAAAGGAAATATTTGGCTCAGTTGTACTTAATTTTAAGGCGAAATTGAAAAACGTTTTATCTAATTATTTACTATGTATTTTCTATGGCCATGTCTGCTTGCGTATCACCTTAAGAAGCGTCGCGTACCACTGGTGGTACGCGTACCATAGTTTGGGAATCACTGGTCTAAATAGTTCAGATTCCGTGAAAGACTTGGACGTTTACACCCAACCATAGCGTTAACCAAAAATATATGGAATCTAAAACGTTCACTTGATGCGTTGTTTAAGGTTCCATATATTTTTTGTAGATGCTTTGGTTTAGTTGAAGCGTAAACTTTTATACTTGGTGTACAGCTTCCGTATAAGAGTTGGACGTTTAAATCGCCTTATAATTGATTGCTTACGTTGTTTATGTAATTGTCTTATGTTCTGTAAGGAAAGGGATTTTTCCTTTCTGCATGGAATGATCTGTTTCAAGTATTGCCTGAGTAAATATATTGTTTTTCTTTTAAAAGACGAAGTGCCTTTTTTTCTTTGCTAAGCTTAACTAACAAAACACAAGTTCATTCAATTTAGATTAAAGTCTCTCCTTAAAGCTAAGCAATAGTAGGTATTTAAAACGTTCGAATATAAAGAGCTAGGACAGTTATGAAATTATGACTAGGTTATTTTTTCATTAGATTTACCAAATTTTTCTGTTGATGGATTTCGTGCTTTTCATTCTAATTCTTACTTTCTACTCATATATTGAACCCAATTTTTAAATATTAACGATTCGTTGATTAATTGAGATTTTAATTGCTGTAAAAGAATATGGTGTCCATTTTCTCGCAGATTACCAATATTGTCTTTATCTATATTTGTTTAACCTTTTTATTGCTTTTCAATAAACACGAATCAGACTTTAATTGTTTGTATGTAATCTGTTATAACCTCACTTTCTGGCATGCCCATATTTTATTGAATTCCCTCATCAGCCATTGTTGGCGGGCGTGTTGAACTTTCCCACCGCGTCATTCAAATTAATACGGATCACTTGGTCGCTGTTCCCCGCGCCTTTGTTCAGCCGTACTGAAATCAATCGGTGTGATACACGCGCCTCAAATGTTCCTACGTACCACCATTCAATGAAAGCAAATTACATACCCTGGGATATTATGACGTCATCAATCGTATTGTGTTCGTATCATCATCATCAACAATAAGTGGACAATATTCAATGCACTGTTTTGGGAAAATGTCCCACAAGACTGCGGGATAGCTTGTCAATTGAGCGCCATTATTTCAATCTTCTGGCCTACATGACGGCACGCCAGGAGCAGTGCAGTGGATGGAGGGCTTGGAGCTTCGCCTCTGACGCGGCCCAATGGCCAAGAAAATGTTGCGTTTGCTGACCATACGAAAAGAAAGAAAGATTTCAATGTTTATCGTCTCTAAAGACCTCTAGCGCAAAGAATAACCAGTTTTTGTAAGGTTACATGAACCTTTGTAATCATTGTGAATGAGGCCAGATGATTTTTTAAATAAATGGAATCGACTACCTTCCAATTTCTTGTTATCTTGTAAAAACCAGCGTTATTAAAATGATCTCAATAAACTAATGAGCGTTTTAGCCTTCCTTATCAACCGTTGTCTATCTTACGCATTTCATCTTCATCATTACGCATTTTATCATATTCGACGCGACAGTCTTCATAATTCATTTCAAGTACCTCGTTCTGGGTCTACCCACTAGCATGTATCCTTTTTTATCGTTCCCATGTCTCAGTGAAAGCAGTCTGCTCACTTTTATTGATTTTAGCACATCAAAGAATTAAGAATAAAGACAGAATCTTAAGCACAATAAAGAATCTTAATTTAGATTGTGTCCAGATGGTAACAGACTAGCTTACTCTGCTTGCAATATGTTATCAGTTGGTATAATAAACAACTCCTGGGAAGGACATAAATCATCGTTACATTAACCACCTCATTTGTAGCCGCGGAACTGTGCCCCACACCGCGAGTTGTAATTATTCTCTGAATAATTGGTACATGAATATTCTCTTAGTTATTAATTTCATTACTTTATGTGGAATCATTAATTCGCTACACAGGTGACTTTGATGTACTAAGCAACTAAGTGATAATACCTTTATGGCAATTACGAATTTATTTGATCAACGTGCTTTAGTCGTAGATTGTATATGTATACTAAACAATGGTTGATATCAAAACATAGCGCGTAAAAAAATCAGTTTGTCAAATTTTTTCAGATTGAACCTCAATTTCTTGTAGGTACGTATCTGCCTCTCCGATCTTTCTGTTGAGGGTCGTGATTCCTTGGCTGGATTTCATTCGAACATAGAACGAACCTAAACGTCGTTTCCTGAACTGAGTCGCTTTCAAAGCTCGTGTCACGGAAAACGTGCGGTCTCTTCCACCAATTCTCTGTCAGTTCATCGAGTTGAAGATGACTCCGTAATTCTCTGACCTTCTAGAATTATGGAAGGTTATATACTTTACATAAGTTCCTCTCAAAATTGTCTGTCTATGGCACAAAGCCGACTGATGACCTCGACTGTACCAGACGTTTTTTTTATCGGTTGTTCACAAAAGTAACAAAAATATTATTTACTTTATGTTCGAGTAATTGAAGTGCATTGACAAAGGTCCATTGTATGTGTAAAAGTTAACCATTTTTAAAAATTGAAACGTCAAAGGTTTTGACTTATGATTACATTACTTGACAACAATGGAGCAGGCACGCCTGCACTAAACAGAGTTAAAAATGGATTTTTCAATTGGCACGAATTGGATTTTTGTGCCGCGTAATTTCACACATACGCTGGGAAATGGTCCGTAATTTTTCCACATAATGATTGCTTTTGTTGATTTAAATTGCTTCGTAACGCGATTCCGTTTTATTTATCATTGGGCGGGAGCAGGTACGGAACTCCCTTCCAGCGCGCGCAGAGGGACCGCCCGAATTGCGAAACGGCGGTTTTTTTTTTGCGAATAAATTTTATGGCATTGTTATGCTATTTCCTCCTGCTGCTTTATACAAACTTTACCTCTCGTACGTATTTCTTATTTTCGGATCTATTATTGAGCTGACTATATTTTAATCTCACTGGATGAATCGCTTACCCGAATATTATCAGGAGATAGCAAATAAAAGCTACTTCGATAATCTGTTATACACTACCGGTATTATTCACACCAGAAAATCCATAGTGCCACCCACCCAACCGTGTTGGGTGGGTGAAAATGAAAATGGCGGTACACAATTGTATTTTGTTGCCGACCCTGATGTATGGAAGCGAGTCATGGACGTTGAATGAAAGAGAAGTAAATAAGGTATGCACCGTAGAAATGGCCCATCTGAGAAGTATGACAGGAAAAACACTGAAAGATAGAGTGAGAAACGAATGGGTTCTAAATGAATGCGGAGTAAAAGAAAGCGTGAAAGTGAAAGTTCAAAGAAGTGTGATGCGATGGTTTGGACATATTGAAAGGATGAATGAAGACCGACTGACAAAAAGAGTGTATAAAGGGAATGTAACAGGTAAGCGTGGAAGGGGAAGACCTAGGAAACAATGGATTGATCAGATAAATGAGATTGCGAATGAATGGAATCTACAGAGTGGAAACAAGAGAAGAGCATGCATGAAAAGAGTGATGAAATTAGATGAGATGAAAGAAGTATGCAAGGACAGAGTCAAGTGGAGGCACTTGTGTGGAGGTACTGGCCACCCCTAGAGGAAAGGCGGCAGGATACAAGACAAGACAAGACAAGATCTCTAGTAATGGTGGAAAATCAAGACTTCAACCAGTCATTATTGAAATATTGGAGAGTTGTTTTCCGGAATCTGTTGATGTTGTCTGCCAGAGCAGGAAATTCCAGATGTTTAGCCCGATTCTGCAATGGACTTCTTCAATGTGATGTTGATGAAACTTCTGTAACCCATCGGAGATATGGGCAAAATGACCGGGAGCTCCAACTTCGATTAACCGCGGCAAAAGTTCCCAGAAAGCAACTCTCCAGGTTCAACCACCAACCATGAAAGCCTACAACTTCTATGAGTTATTGAAGGGAAATTACAATTTGTGTAGCATGGATGTCAATTTAACTTTGCACAGGAGCTTTGATTTTATTTGTAGACTGTAGAACCCAACCAACCAACCAAACCAACCACCCACCCAACGTGAATTTTCACTTACGAAAAAGCGATAATCCATGGATTAGCTATGAATCACATGTTGTGTGAAAAACACCATAAGAATCAGAAATGGATATTTGAACTGTTCTAACCCATTGTGAACTATTTTTTTTTACCCATTATGAACACCAAAAAAAGTTGTAAATTTTTCATAAAGTCATGTTACCCGTAAATAATAATTTAAAATCGTGGTACATTGTATTATGCAAGAAAAAAAAACAATGCAAAAACTTGTGTTTCCTTACAACGGAAAACACTATTGGAAAAACAGCCACAAAAGAAAAAAGAGATATTGTAATGTTTTACTGGAGTTTTCGTAAAGCTGTTGTGTGCTTGGGGGGAGGGAGGGGGTAGAGCGGAGGTAATAACTCAAACAAGTAAATACGAATTCAGTCTTTTGTGGGGATGATTTTCGGCGAGGATTTCCGGCGCGAAAATCACAGGATGCGGGACCTTTTACTCAATTATAGCGAGCAGGCTGCGGCGCCTAATGCTGGCTTAAAAATCTTGTGACTTGGTGCTTTTCAGGTCGCAGTCATTTTCAAATGAAAAATCGTTTTCCATTTCCCAAAAACACGTGTACCTACGCGGGTACATCCACCCCGTTTTGCGGCGTCTATTTTGAACGTGAGACTTAACAAATTATTTCAGACTTTTCACTTCTTTGAATCTCAAAAGCAAGGTATCATGTGAGGTAAATGCGATGTTTGTATGAAATGATTTTTAATAGTTTAAAATCCGTATTTAATAATCTTAAAAAATAAAAAACCAAGTTCATTGGATGCCTCTTTTATTAAAACTGCAAAGTGAACCAGTACCTCAATTGTAAAATTAATATTTGCAAATGCTAAACATTAAATAGAAAAATTACTATGAAAGATATAACATATCCTCTAGTAATGGTTTTAGTATTGATATATTTGTTTATTTACGCGATAGCTAAGTATTTCAGAAATGTTTTGTACTAAGCACTTCGTCTGACATACGTTCACTACGTAAATGTCTCTATTTCTCATTTTAATGGGCAAGACATTAAGAACCGTTTGCTACAGCTTTTATATCTTAAAGTAGTATCTGTAAAAAAAGTTATAGCATATGAGATTTTCAAAAAATGTACACATCATTTTGAAAACAGTTTTCATGAGAGCATTAGAACTATCCCCTCCTCCCTTAACATTCGCTGCATTAGTACTATCGTGATTTCCTCCCCATTCTTCCCCTCGTCTCCGCGACTGCATAATATCTCTGCCAGAATTTTAATACCCTCGGCGTATATGGGCATCGTTAAAGCGTTTACATTTTAATACTCACCCCGCCGAGTAAATAGGCATTCGGTGGGGTTTAATTTTCATCGCTCCTCCGGCCGTTGAAATAAACTCGCTGAATTTTTAGGTAAACACAAACAGCGTTTTTTTATTACTTTAATCTCAATATCATCAGCAGTATAATCGCTACAACATCACTTTATTGCTTACTCTTCCAGAATATTCGAGTAATTTTCACCGCACTTTGAATGAGCTATATTCTCTCAATTCGTTTTTCCATAGCCGGCTTGTGCTTCAAGTATAGAACTCAACGTTTAAACTCAACCAAAGCGATTCACCGAAAATATATGGAAACCAAAATGCTCTATTTTTACGCAGTTTTAGTTTCCGCACATTATTTCATTAACGCTAGACATAAAGTTTTATACTTGGGAATACTGATTACGTTATTTTTTAACACGTGTTTTTCTCATTAAGTCATTATACAATCACTTTCAGATCTTATTGCTAACGCTTTGAATGAGATAATCTACATACTTCACACCATATAATACAAGTATGTGTTTAATTATACATCTTACTCAATGGCAGAACTATTATGTGTTTCACACACCAATATTTTCAGAGAAAAAGTATATTCTGTGAAAGACAAATCATGTGGAAGCAGTATAGCTGTTTCATAAAACACAATCTACAAATAAACCTTGAATTTTACAGGTCCATGGGTACATCTGGAGTTTTAACGTAGGTATCTAGTATGTTTTTATATATGTCAACATTGAATCTATACAACTAAAATGGTAGTAAACTGTTTACTTTAGTGAAAAAAATCACATAAACATTTAAGAACCCTCGGATTTACAGTGAATATACCTGGTTTCGTCAACAAGTCCTAATTTTAAAGTGAATAAATCAATATTCAATGATGAAAAACACGCAAAAAAAACGCAAATATGATATTATAGTTCCAAAAAGAACACTTAAATAAGTTAACTTGATTTTTGTCTACAGAAACATTATCAATATTGATGTATTCAAAACCCTAAAATTGTAGAGTCTTTGTTGAAATCGGGATCAGATTCACAAATACAATTTGGAAACATGATTATATTGAGAAAAAAACTAGATTCTGGCATAAGTCTTCTTAGTGAAATTGATGTATTTTGTACCACTTGTGGGTTGTAACTTGTACTAAAATAAACATGTACGTTTATAAGTTGTACAAGGAAGAGACCACAATCCCTTGGCCGGCAGAATTTTCAATAAGTGGACATTTGTGTCGTCCATGCGGGCTCCGGACGACACAGACCTCCTAGTATTCAGGGTATCTGTGGTCAGCTTTGTGCCCTTTGATGGTAAATTTATACGTATTACAAATGTACAATTTCCAATGTACATAAATAGCAATACCACATCATGAAACTAAGAACTCTGTGTACGTAGCGAGAGTAAAATTAAACTTCCTTTGGAAATGACTGATGCAGTCTCTGTGTAATTTACTCGTATCTTTATAATTTCTGATTACGAAGATGATGTTCTATATAGAAGGCTGTCTATCTACTGAGTATTTTATTACATTTCAATTAATATATTGTAAATTTAAATATATATTATAGGTAAAGTAATAAAAAAAGAAAAAGTTACCTATATTTTCAGACATCAAAAAATCACGAGTATAGAGTATCGATCTATCGATAGACATAATATATATATAGATAGCTTAGCATAAGACAGTGTTTCTCAAACATTATATGATTGCTAATAAGTAATTTCATTGATTTCTGATTAGGAAGAAAATGTTCTATACAAAAGGCTGTCTATCTATGCCGTAAAATAATTTGTACTCAGCTAATGCCACCCCTATTTAAACAAAAAAAGCGAAAGAGTTTTATTTTGTAATTGCATATGCAGCATAGGTACATATTTAAGCATGAATTTAAACATGTGCATGAAGTGTGAATCTCCGATTTCAATATATCTCTGAAACATCGATAATAATATCTGGAAAGATAGATTTGTTTTTCAATATTTCCTTGAAAATTGGTAGTGAAACATTCGTTGTTATTCTCAAACAGCAAAGACATGCCTCATCCGCAGCCTACAGTGACTTTTTCATACAAAAGCGATGATCTGTAGATCTGCTATGGATCAAATGTTTTGTGAATAGCACTGATGGAATATGACCAATTATTTTTCTTTATTTCTTTCCATCTTGATTAGAGAAAGGTATGGATGGACCAAATTTTCGAAATAGCGAGTGAATGGAATATCCAGAGTCATAATAAAAGGAGAGCTTGTATGAAAAAGGTTATGACTCTGGATGAAATGAAAGAAGTATGCAAGGACAGGAAGAAGTGGCGGCTAATCTGCAATGCTGATTTGTAATGTTGGTTTATTAGTTTGCTACATTTTTTGCATAAGAAATTTTTGACTTTTTTTGTATAGATTTATTTTTAAGGTTTTGTTGTTTTTTTTTTTTTTTAAACTTAAATGTCATTTATTACTCGTATTCCTTGACTTATAGGTTGGTATGAGGCTGACCACCCATACTGTAAAAAATGGTTCACTTTGCCAATGTCACCCCTGTTTCAGGGAATGTCGGCAGGAGTTGCAGGGCTTATGTTCATTTGAGTTTGGATTTTATTTGTAAGTACACATTCAGCATTTGTAAGCGCGAACTACACGTGTTTGTTTGTGGGCATACATCTGAGAGCTTTAAATGAATGTATGCTTGCAACTTAGATTATAGATTATAGATTATAGATCTAAAATCTAAAACACCTTGATTATTTTCCTCTTCTATACGATTTTTATTATTACTCCTCTTGTTTTTGAGTGTATCTTGATTCCTTTCACAGGTAATGTTTACGTATATTTTTATCATTCATATGTTTCGTTCTCCAAATCGATTTTAAATGTCTCGAAACAAAAACGAGCCGGCTCCGTAATGCGCTTACTATGTTAATACACGCCTCTGAATATGAATGACTGTTGTATCACTTTATTCGGCTCTGCAGTATTATGCATAAGCCAGAAAGGAATATTTAAATCAGCCCCAAAAGATCATTACTGTGTCTCCTGTGACAGACACGATCTTGCGGTTAGAGTATTAAGCTGTGTTGCTCTGGCGCGTGGTGGCCATGCTTGTTACTGTGAAGACAGTGCACTTTTTAGGACAGTTGGTTAGTAGTAAAGTATGCAGATGTACCTAGTGATTAGTGTTAAGTTACCTACCTTCAAACTTGATTAGGGAATTCATTTAAACAAAATTATAGGTTTAAAAATACGTACTATAAAAAATCGCTAAAATTCGAGTTCTCCACTATCGCTTTTATAGAAAAATGTATGAAAGATAACAGTGCCCCTTGTGAATAATTTAGTTTTCATTCAAATATTGGTGGTGGGGAATTAACGCGATGTTTAGTACTAGAGTACAGTAAATAATCCTTACAATGAAATAATTCTGATAAGAACCAGACGAGAAAACCATAGACTCTAGTGAATTTTGTTAAATGAAAATACTTTTGAGCAGAAATAACATTTCCAAAATGATGTTTTTCCCCCCACAAATTGAAGTAAACATAGTTTATGTTTAGTATTCATGGCTACACCTTACTTGCCTCAAAAAAAAACTCCATAACTATTATGTATGCGTTGTAAATATGACAGCGTTATGGCTTCGTGTTTGTGAACTCGAGGGCCCACATGCATCCACTAATCACTAAACTACTGTCTTTCAGACATGAACTTCGTAGGCGCCAAGTGTTGGGCGGGAACCGCATTTAAAATATCGTCGCTTGCATATAATTACAATATTTACACTGCGCGCGGGAAATAAACACTACGCGGCTGTTTCTCCAGCCAGCATGCTTTTTTTCGTACTTTTTTATGCAGTCATTTTATTTGTTTCATGAACTGCGAATGTGAGAAATTAAAATATGCTCTCGTTGCTTTGAAGTTGGTACTTTGGTAAATTTGTTTTTTTGTATATATGAGCAGAAATAAAGTTTGCATTAAAAAAGTGCACGCCACGGCCCATCAGTGCTTCTTTGGCTTATCTGCCATTCGATTCAAAGATGACATTTCAATAAAATTGTCGCAGAATCACATTCTACACAATCTGAGCAAAAAAAATCGTTTTTACACGATAATCTGAGAGTTGCTTTAAATATTTAAAAAATATTAGTTCAGTTTTTATAAGACACATTGGTTCATACAAACATTGCTCATGTGAGTTTACCTCTGATAGACATAAGACAGCACTAAAGGCTTGTTCGCACAAGGCGACTATTTTAGTCGAATAATGAGTAATTTAGTGGTGGGCGGGGCCACAGAGTATGTAGGTTTATAGAGAGCGGTCTTAGAACAAAAAAAATGTAACCAAGTAGTATTATTTTTATATGAAACGATGGATAGCGCCAGTAACTACCCTGTCAGTAACTACGTGTCTAGACAATACTAAGTACTACTTGGTTACATTTTTTTTGTTCTAAGACCGCTCTCTATAAACCTACATACTCTGTGGCCCCGCCCACCACTAAATTACTCGGTACTCGACTAAAATAGTCGCCTTGTGCGAACAAGCCTTAAGGTGATGATGGTTTTATTGTGATCTCATGTTTACTAGAATCGCAATTAATGTTTTGTGATTGAACGATCTGAAAATTTAGTGCAAATTGAAATTTCGTATCTTTTTTGTTAAAACTACAATCAAATTTCGTTGATTTCCTAGACCTTCAAGATGTTATCATTTTTTGTTCATAAATTTTTATAAATCCTTTCAAAGTAGGCGATGACGCATGTAATGTAAATAGTCTTAACTAGTGTTTACCAATATACATAAGATAAGATGCATTTTTTACAAGTTGGTAAGTAGATAACTTAGACATGAAAGTAAAATGTAGTATTCATTTAACTTAACTGCATTTTCTTGTACGCCGCGGTCATATTTTCATTTGTAAACCACGTGCCACTATTTGTATGAATTGCAAATGTTTTTGCTGTCGCCTCATGAATATTAAATAGTTGCTGAACCAGAAAACTATCTCGGAAAACACTTTTAAAATGTTTCCCGCGCGTCTGCTTCAATTTCCTTTGTATTTGTTTTCCTTCAGCCAACATTGCATTCGCTTTGTTCTCTTCTTTTTATATAAGCTCACTTGCTTGTGCGAAATAAACATGCAAAGTTGCATTTTTAGATTGCTCAATATTTGCACCTGATGATATTCATATTTTCTTTTAAAGTCATGGATTTTTTAAACACCTGATTCTTAGTCATCGTATTGACCAATCTGAACAAAAATCTATTCGAAATCCTTCTCTATAAGTAATGCTAAATCATCACTTCGTAAAAAACAACGGGATGTGAAAAATATTTTCGTACATGCATCAAAAAAAAAACTATAGATCAAAAATTTTTGATTTTCATTGTGTGCAACGTCGCGTCGCAATTAAGCTACACATATAGTGTAACTTTCCATCTGCGTTATCCCCGAAGGAGTCACAGGTGTTGATTCGGGACCTATTTATTTTTACGGGTAAGGGGGCCGGCCTCAAGCCAACCAAACTTTTTTTGGTTGTAATTTATGTATTTTTTGTAAAGAAAGAAGAAATCGTGGGGTATACAAGATAGGGAAGAGATATTGTGCCTTCCTGTAATGAGTGGGAGATATAGGTACAATAGCTTTTGGAGATAGGATAGGATATTCCTTGACTTATAGGTTGGTATGAGGCTGACCACCCATACTGTAAAAAATGGTTCACTTTGCCAATGTCACCTCTGTTTCAGGGAAGGTCGGCAAGAGTTGAAGGGCTAACGTTCATTTGAGATAAGGTTTTTATATTGTAGGTCCACATGCGCCATGTGTGAGCGCGAAATTGTGCGTGTCTGCCTATGGGAATGCATTTAATATGAATCTCAAATGATACCTACTTTGCAACTTAGATTTAGATTTAGATCGTTATCCCTAAACAGTTCAACACCCACTGGGATAGTAGAAGCGCATCTTTCGCTACCTTTGTCAGCAAGAATGTGAAACTCATATAAGAGGAGTAGGCTTCGAAGTAATATTATTCCGTAACATCCAAGTCACCATTTGATGCATGCAGGGAAGTGTGCCAGATCCGACACAATGGCCGGGAATAAGGGTGTTACTCGCAATGGAGCAAACATTTAGCGTCACGCCGCCCGCCTGCGCGTTCCCAAGCTGCACAACGTTTCGTTAAATCTGCAAACAAAATTTGTGTACATTGTGTAAACACGCTTTGTGCATAAATGTTTGGCTAAAAAACTCAAGATAATATTTTTCTATGACCGCATTGCGTATTGTTTATTATTATACTTTATTTGTCGTTGAGAAATATTTTATTCACTTTTTCATAATAAAATTCTAGTAAAGTCAACAGATCTGTGCACTTTTCCTGTGTTATACAAACACTTTGAATTTCAAGTACATTTTTTTTGTAACTTTGAATTATTTTGGAAAACCGATAACAGTCCAAAAACTCCCCCTCATATTAACAGTATTATATAAATCGTATGTCATAAATCTTCTGAATTTTTATTTTGTATTTTTGTAACCTTGAACTTCATACGTTATTTTAAATTCACCGAATGCTTTCTTCACCAATACATCAATACTTCAATCGGGTTATGCTTAAATACCAAACCGATTCTCAACTTGCATATTCGCTACCAGGGAGGGTTTCTATCGAACATTCCCCGTAAGTACAGAAGTTGGCGTTCCTCGCTTGTAGACTAAGTACCTGTGTGGAGCAGGATTGCAGGAGCTGAGAGTATTTGCGAGTATTGAGTATCGGGGAAGGCGTTCGCTTATTTGCCATGCTGATTGTTATGCCGCTTCTTGTTTCGCTGTTCCCACCAGAAACCGGCGAATTTAATTCCGAATCAGCACCCCAAGTGTAAAACTTTACGTGCAAACTCAACCATAGCTTTTCACCAAATGCAAGGAAAATAAAACGCTCAGTAGAGGTTCTGTTTTAGTTTTCAAACCTTTTTTGATAGACGCCATGGTTGAGTTTATACTTGGTTTACGCAAGTGCGGAAACGCCAAAATTTTAATATGCCGTGTCAATAGGAAGTGTGATTGGAAACGAAATCTGCACCCCTATTCTGGGTGTGCGCGTTTTCTAAAGACTCTGATTGAAAATACAATTCAAATCAATTTGATTTTTGAAAAGTACATTATCCTTAAAAATCAAATATCTTAAAAATCAGCGGTGCTTTTTTATGATGCCCTTGTATTTTTTTAATACTTTTGATAAATCGATGTACTAAAGATGGCTTGTAGATTGTAAATGGTAAAAAACGAGATGAACCACGAGTAAATAAAATATGTATTATACAAGGGGTAGGTAGAGGTGCGTTTAGCCACCCATAGCAAAAATGTGGCAAGATGCAGTATATAGAAAAAAATATCAATAAATCAGTTGCCTATATCGGATTTTGTCAGAAGAAAATAAGATTTAAATGATAAACCAATTTAATATTTAGGTACTGGGTGAATTCGCAAAACAATGAATAAAGTCTCAAATATCAGTAACCAATACTTTCCGATACTAAATATAGATCTCAAATAAAAATAAATTTATAGAGCAATATCCACGCATGTCCGCCCACGGGATTTCCCAGACAAGTTGTCAGACGACTTCTCGACATTACAACAAAATAATCAACAAAAAGAAAAAAACGTTGCGGTTTTTGGCGAGTCGATTAGTCGCCTACAGTTTCTTTTGTCTATTTGTGCGAGCGGGGTGTGAGGCTGCCCCGACGTTGTCAATCAGCCGAATTAATGGCGTTGTCGTGTAATCCGCCTCTCTAGTTGATTGATCCATTCTTGGTGGTTGCCCATTCAAGCCCCTTCGGAGACGGCAAATACGAGGAGTGTACCAGTAGGAAACTACGTTCTAACTCAACCGAAGCGTGCACCAACAATGTATGATTCATATAACAGCGATTCTAGTGAGTGTTTGAGTTTAATACAGTTTTGGTAATACGCTATGGTTGAGTTGGGTCGTTAAGTTGTATACTTGGGTACTGGAGCACAATCGGAGGAGAGCGTGGTGCTGTGGACCAAAACAAAGATTGATTTGGTACAATCACGCTAATTAAAGTCGGTCTGTCGTCTTTGTCGTGTAATACATTTGTATTAAAAAATGCTTTGATGTCGTAATTCAATCGTCACCTTATAATATGTATCATTGATGAATGTTTTTAGTTCATTTTTTAGATTGTAAGATGTTGGTGTGTGGAAGTGAAGCATGGACTACGTGTGATAGTGAAATGAGGATGGCGTGTACGGGGGAAACGTTCTTGAAACACTTGTGGTGTATTACAAGAAAAACTCTAGCAGGGTTATTCACAATACATTTGATCCATGTATCATCGTATCTTTGTATTGAAAATTCACGTTAGGTGGTGGTTGAGCTATGGAAATGCTTTGTGTGAATAACACCGCAAGAGATAGAGTTAAGAATGAAAAGAAGGAAGAGAAATACATGTTGAAAAAGGATGTGAAGTCAAGGTACAAAATAATTTGGTGAAATGGTTAGGACATGTAGAAAGAATGGATGATGAAAGACTGACAAAATGTACAGAGGAAATGTTTCTTAGCTGTTTTAGCAAAACTGAATAAGAGTTTTATATAAAAACGTGTAAAAAATCGTTTTATAAGTCTTAAGTAATAACATCATTGCGTAAATTCAAATTAAAAGTTAACTGAGATGTATAGTTTCTTCCTCCTATTTTTCCAAACCAATTTCCTTTCACGCGCGAGTCTAGCATCATACCGAATTAATCAATGAACCACGTCTATCTTCACTAAGCACTTTTCCCCAAAGGCGTCTCATAAGGAGACAAAATTAATATTCTCCCCAGTCTCCGGCCATTCTTTACCGATAGCCTGTCATATTTTTATATTAATTTTTCCGGCCCACAATCCCTTCAAGGCTCGACAAAAAAACCTTTTTTTCCTTTATCATCCTTCAGCGAAAAAAACATGAAATATTATATTCTTCAATGGCAGGCTATTACATGACATTTTTTTTGTCATCTGCCATTCAATTGATGTTATGCATCGATCAATATAAAAGAAATAGATAAAACATCAGATCCGTTTGGCGTGCCATATCACTGATGCCCAAGGGTATTCTCAGAATGAGTTTCCTGCTACTGTTTGTTCTGCGGTTTTCTATGTTAAAATAAAGATTTACTTGAGCTCAATTTCATAAAACCTCGATTATTTTTTTTTAGGATTCACTCACATTTGGTTCATAGTTAACTTTTGTACTGGTAATCTCGACGCCTCTTATATACTAGTCTCCTTCAAAGCATCGCGATCTCTATTTATAGGTGTATAAGGGTTACTCTGGCATACGCCAGACCATGCTAGTTTATTCTTAATTAGAAATTTCGAGCTGACACCAGTACACCCATACAAATACCTACATCTCGAGACGCCCTGACACAAGTAAGTAAAAACACAACACATACCTAATCATAAGTAAACATACACAGACATACCACTCCCCCAGTTCTTGTTTGCCGTTTAGACCAATTCTGTCAAATATGACTTTTTAATGCAGTTGTCTTAAGAATCAAATTCGACACAATCTGAGCTAAGGAAAAACGTAAAACTCGATAATGTGAGAGTTGTTTTAAATATTTTTTAAATCAATTTCCTGTTTTCATAAGTCACATTGGTCCAGTACACATGCAAACATAGCTCATGTAAAATTAGCTGAATGGTCTATACGGCAAACAAGAAGTAAGGCAGCGATACAATCACAAGTTCGTCACAATATACCTACGTTACATATGCTTTAATTTTTGAAGTTATTGATATTTATAACTTACAATAAAATATATAAATGTTGTAAGGCTTTTACGTCCGGCTTCAGATGTTTGAAATGGTTTTCCCAGGTTTTGACCGTAGTTCAATGTTTTCTGCGTCTTTTTTCTCTGTCGTGGGTAACTTTTTCTTATGTGAATGCACCTTACGCTGCTTGCGTTTATGTTTGGTGTGTTACTGTTATCTTTTGTCCCTTTTCTTCATTGTAAACCTAATCGGTCTTATTCATTAGATTGTTTGAATCCAAAACCAGAGTAAGAGCAGCTTATTACTATGGGATATCCGACTTTATACTGGTTTTAAAATTGAAACCTTTTGAATAAATTAGGTGAATTTTGTTCCCTGACACAAAGAGGTTCCACTTTCCACTTGCGACTCATTCGGAGAGAACGCGGCAAAAAGTTACGCTGCATTTGTAGCTTAGTTGTACATACGTTAATATGGGAAACCATCGAAACACGCCATTCATTCCTTTTATATTGATCGATGATGTTATGTAAGGTTACATAAATATGGTTCAACGAAGCGCTTTATGTTGTAAGTATTGCGTCACTCCTCTTGCAGTTCAATTACTGGTGACATTGCATTATCTGGGTCTTTCATAACGGCTCGCAGCGTCTGCAATCTCATTGGATTCCTATCGAGGATAATATAATGACTAGGCAGCGCTTCGTTCTGAGAATCTATCAAATTAAATTCAATGTCCAGCGACGTGAAATAAATAAACTATGGAATGATTCTTTCCTCCTTGTCATGCTATTACGTGCTGCAAAAAGGAATCTACCCTGAGGTCTTTTTGCAAGTCTATAATGGAAATTCTAAGAAACGCCATCTCTATCATCAGTCTTCATTCATCTTAGCTAAAGAAGACGAATGAAGAAAATTTAATATGTTCCGAAGTGATAGAACTATAGTTTGATATCGAGTGATAGAATTTTTGTGATGACCGTGACAATGATGGTCGTCAGTCTAGTGATTGATACTTCAAATTAACTTTCAATTGATAAATGGTGAACTATTGCGTGACAGGTTTTATAACGTTACTCATTATTTCATGAGGAGACAGCCAAAAAATGGGTACGATAGTTTTCATACTTCAATACTGAATGATATCACTATTTTGATATTTTCATTCATCATTTTACTAACAATTTCACGAATGGAAAACAAGATTCTATGAATGAAACAGCAGCGTCTCACTTACCACACACCGAACATGTTTACAAGATATCAGTTTTCTTTAGAAGTGTAATTGTATAATGGTGCCAAACACAATTACTCGAGATTTGCCATTCTACTGAAAATGTTTTGGGGAAAAGTTTATCAAAGGGTGGCGGGTCTGCACTTACCCCTGACGCCTCCCCCCTTCTGCCCCCACCCCCTGCCGCCATCCTCAGCTGTGAGTTACGGTCTGCGGTGTATTCATTAACACCCAGAGGTTTCTCTTGGAGAGCTTTCTTTGTAGCCAAAATGCTTATTGCCAAAGTAGAGACAAACAATCCATGCCGTATTGAATAATTTGTAACACTAAACTTTGAACAGATGTCTGGTTTACAACTTTTGCTCGTTACCATTAGCCACAAAAATTTCGTTCACTCGTTAATATTCAAAGTACTTACCTCACAAATTAGAATTTCACAGTTAAAACAAAAGTTTGCCTCTAAATTTTCTTCCCTCTCTCGAATAAGATTTTTGTTGTTTTATAAAGTTTTGTACATAGTTGACTTGCGCAAAACGTTTCGGCCAAGAAAAGTAATATAAATTCAAATGAAGCAAATTTTCGCGAGCACAGAAAAATATTGATGGTAAATTTTATTGTGGGACCAAGCAAAGGTCAAGAGCCCTCGGGGACGGTCCCAGTTGTTCAATTTGCTTTAATTTCGAATAAAAAACTTTTGTAATCAACGTTGAATTTTAAACAACGTATTTTTCTCATTTTTTTGTTGTTTCAGAAGTGGGATTGTTCGCTTATCTATTTTGTCTGCTTGGAACAGTCCTCGGAGGCTCAGCACAAAGGCAAACAAAAAGTCACACAACTCTTTTTTTTTTGTACATTATTTCTCTTTGTATAATTAAGTGTGATACACGAAACTCTTTGAGAGGCTCATTTTCCGTGAAAATCAGTTTACCTAATTAACTCACGTCCTGTGCGGGGCGGGTGTATGGGGGGGAGGGAATTACCTACCTCCTACAGAAAGCTTACACATAATGAACTTTTCTTTGTTTGTGTGGAGTTGGTAAAATAGACAGAGTTGAGAATAAGAGGAAATAACGTCAGAAAACTTTGACGGTATTATTTATTTATATGAACACTCAAAAGGCACAATCAAACCTCATTTCTAAAATTAGTTAACATTATAAAATTCACATTTAATACTTGTATTAGTCCTGCCTTTTCTCTCAAGGATTTTCATACAAATATTTGGATAATTTATCTATGGTGCAAAATCGAAATATGATCTACATTTATCCATTTGCCAATATCAGTTTGAACAATTTTTGTAAAAGTTACTTTTGTACTGCAAGTTAAAAAAAAAAGCAAGTCAATCCTGTGCCAATGAGATGGTAGTAGTAAATTGTAGCCGTTAGTGCCGGGATTTGTTACCGACTCTCTAGGTACTAATACCCTGGAAGAGCTAGTTCACGGTCTAGTCGTTGTGTACGGAACTATGTAGGGGACTGCACTGATGGAAGTGCTCTGGTTAGTAGCTGGCCAACAGTTATACTGGACCATCAAGCAACCAACGCGAGACAAACTACCGAAAAAAATATATAAAGAGCAGCAATTGTTTTGAAACCCTGCTACCATGTTCCAAAACTATTGTGTTAATAATTGTTAAAAGGTATTTTTAACGTAAGCATAGCGACTTTATACTGAATGATAAGGACGCACTTATGTCAATCGTGTGAGTAGTTTTTAATCAGTTAAAAGTCACATATGCTCACGTTGAAAATACCGGGCCTTAATGTTTTTAATTTAAAAATGGCATTTAATCGGTGTACGTCTTTGTAAATTACATTATATATCTCTTTTGATGAATGATTTAGCGTGTGCACATGCAAAACAACTAAGCTCCACACATAGTGTAATTTCTTGCCGTGTTCTCCCGAAGGGATCGCTTGTGGTGAGTGAAACTATTTATTTATAAAAGTAAGGGCCTTACGCCAACCACTTCAGTTGAAGTGTGGGTTCACCAGCTCCCCAGGGGGCTTGTACTCATTTATTGTGAAGGCCGAGTAAGGTCTGCCGGTATTTTATTTTGGGTTTGAAATAAACACCAAAACGGGAAATCGTTCTGACACCCTCGGTAGAATTCTAACCCGGGCTCTCAGAGTGGAATGAAAGCACTCTACCAACTGAGCTATTGACCGGGTTGTGTTTTAAAAATATGAAATGTACAAGAACAAAAAAATGTGTAATTATTT
This sequence comes from Agapetus fuscipes, assembly GCA_951799405.1. Taxonomy (NCBI): domain Eukaryota; kingdom Metazoa; phylum Arthropoda; class Insecta; order Trichoptera; family Glossosomatidae; genus Agapetus; species Agapetus fuscipes. The sequence continues at coordinate 8,167,994 of OX637350.1, forward strand.
TCCAGCAATACTTTATCGTACCTTTTTGACTTATTTTCATTCGCGGCTAATATTTTAACAATTACTAAAACAAACCTTAAATTATACTCCTACCGTCAAATAATTTTTCGTATGAAACTCGCAACGTACAACATATTTTTTTTATATCCCCGAATGACTTCAAAATATGTCTCATTTAGGTAGTTGACCGCTTCGGGCAGAGTGCACGCTCCTGCCCTCTGAGGGAAAAGTTAGCCAGTGGCGGTCGCCCCACGGGTGCGCTTAGTCCCGGCCACCCCACTCTCAGCGACACCAGCGGCCGCGTCCAGCTTACACAATTATTGCCCGATGCTTTGTCGTGTACCTACTGCTCGTCGTTGTTTTTTGTTAAATCTTTTTCATGCGCCTCTGGTGAATTTAGAGGCTGGAAGTAAATTTGTACTGGATGCACGTTCCAGTTTTACCATTTTGGATGAAAGTCCACTGAAAATATTTTCTTGTTAATATAAATGCATGAAAAAAGTTGCTAAAATTGCTTTCAGGGTTTAAAATTTTTAATAGCTATCCTTTCAATGTGTCAGGATTTCTCGAATCTATTATAATATTTTATAGCTTATCCGTTACGTTTGACATTTCGTAGACCCATATTGTAGCAGTAGAATCAGCCTAAGATAACTACAAATCTGCAAAACTTAAGTATTTATTTCCATTACCTCATAAAAAAAAACCTCTAACACATTTCAACCGGTAGTGATTTCAGACTCGTAATCAAAATATAGTGGCTTCGATTTCCAGAAAACAAAAGAATCAATTAATATACTCTTCTCTTGGTTGAAAAAATCATAAAAGTAAATACTTTACCAAAGACTGGTCAAGAAAGGCCCATCCAGCATCCAGCCTTATAGCAACTGTGTCTAGTTTAAGAATCAACTTTTATATGGCAACTACCAAGCTCGTAGACGATTCTTGATGTGTGATTCACACAAAAACAGCGCTTAGCAAAACAAATCATCTTGAAATTTCTTTGCTGTAAGTTTCGTATGAATTTGATACACCTCATTGTTATTTTTAAAACTTTTATACACCTTGAAGTGTTCACCAACTTATCCATAGCATACAGTAAATGATTGCGTCTTATTTTTTATAGGTATTTAATTATAATAATAATAATTGTATTACTTTTATTGTCCCCAGGTGCCGTTGCGTTGCCATCTTCGCATGGGCGTGCCTGGCCTCGCACCAGGGCCCGCGGCCGCGCCTGACCTGCGTGAGAATCATATGTAACCAGGTACGTGCACATGTCGGATAAATTAGGGCTCTTAGGGAAACTGCGCGCCACCCCTGAGAGGGTTCAACGAAGATTTATAACTAATGTTTCTTCCTGGAACCACTTAACAGGAATTTGCTCATTGAAACCGCGACCGTTCCACTCCGCACTAAATTACCCTTGTTTTTTTGCACCTTTCAGACGCACACGTATAAAATTTCTATAGTATTTTTGTTCGAAAGGGCATTAAGGGCTGGAATAAGATTTTATTTTTATTATTGATAAAAAAATGTTTCAATTCATAACATGCAGAACTTTTAGAGATAGAATACCTAATGAGAAGATTTGTTTAAATATGAAATAACAACTGTGAGAGGTTTTTAGACCGAGAAAACGACTGTGGAAAATCCAAGATAAATAAACCTTGCTTCTCCTACCACATTTACTGGGGTGGCATCGGCAAAAGTGAACCAAGTGTTTACAGGTGGTTTACAGCATGGGGTCAGCCTCAAACCCACCTATTAGTCAATAGACTACAAATGGTACTAAATGGTTCTTATGGTATTGTGTTAAAATATACATGTAGTTTTGTAAAAGAAAGGGCTTGGGGAAGATTTATTTTATCTTAATAATGTACTCGTAAAAACGAAACGCAAGGTCTTTCTTTTACGATTTGGATTATTTTCTCGAGCGCTTTAGATGTTGTTCACTTGATAATGGAGTGATAACATCGAAAGCGCCCGAGGAAATAAATCAAGTCGTTATAAAAAAACATTATTTTTTATTTGTACATTATTAATGTAGTTTTTTATAACATTTAAAAAAAGATTTAAGAACACTAATCCAGATCCCGGCTCTATGCTAGCTTTATATTTCGTCCACGAGTACCACATAGTATGGCGTTGAAAGGCCCGCCGTTATCGAGGCCGCTAACGTTCACATTATTCAATAGAAGGGATTTCGTTAAATCTCACTTTGAAAATTTTAGCTTTGGTCAAAAGGGTTAAAGTGTTAAACACTCACGCTGAAAGTTGTTTATGTGAGCTGCGTGGATGAAAACAAGGCTCCAACAAACAAAAAGCTCTCCTTACCTTTTTGCGTTTTTTGTGAAATGAAAATCCCTTCAATGATATTACATGTAACCTATGAACTTTATTTTCTTCGGATTTTGGGATATGATCTGGATGTTAATTTTACATAAATTGATTTTCAGTGTAGAAATAGTTAAATAAATAAGAATAGCAGCGATTTCTGTACGCGATCTCAATTGGTACAAAGTTTGAGTTCCATTCTGGACGGCTAGGGCTTGATCCCCACCAATCTAATCTAATCTAAGTTTAAGACCTAGATTAGATTAGGCACCAAGGATGTCAGAATTGATTTACCATTTCGGTGATTATTTTAAACCCGAAATTAAAAGATCGGCGAAGTGAAATCATCCTTCATAAAAAATGAGTATCGGGCAGGGAAATCCCCACTTCAAAGTGAAGTGACTGGCTTAGGGTCAGCCACATGCCATATGCGACCACTTCGTAAGAAATTTTGCTATTTGTGCAGATTAGTTGCGTTGCTGTACACACCAGATAGCCAGCATGCATCATGCAGACCACCCTAACTATGGAAGGACTGCTGCTCTTCTACATCATGAAAGGGAGCGATTTTCGAACGAACTAATCGATTGGTTTTCATACTTTTCGTCTGGTTTACCTGTAAAAAAATTATGTATTGGCAAGTTCATTGTATAGAAAATTCATTCAAATAATAAGTTTACTTAATAAGATCGACTATAATGAAACGAGCAATAATCTAACTGCGAAACCCGCGCCAAGTATGGAATGTGTTATTCTTTAATTAACTCGGTGGAAAATTGCATTTTTCGCGCCCGCTGACTTGATTAAACTCCCCGGGCGTGTTATTTTTCTACCCCTCCTTCCCTCCCCCCTCCCCGCCTGGCGCGATATTTTCCGAGCGATGTGTTTTCACTCTGCATACCCGGCTGACGTTCTCCAATTTATCATCGAATACACTCCTGCACCCCAAGTATAAAACTTAACGTTGAAATTCTCGAGTTGCACAAAAAATGTAGGCAAAATTAAACTCTCACTAAAGGCGCTGTTAAAGTTTTCTTGTATTTTTCTGTATACACTATACTTGAGTTTAAACGATTTTTTTTTTACTCGGGGTATTGGACGGTCCCGCACCCTCATCCTATCTGGCTAGACGTATCCAATCTATGGTTTTTGTGTGAACGTCAAATCTCGGGCTTTTAACCGGCTGCATATTTTTAAGTTTTTTCAGGAATACAAAAAGTCAAACGTGATTATAAAATAACGTAGTTACCACTTTCTTTTAAACTGAAAACTTACCGGTGGTTTTTGTTTACGTGTTGTTCTATTCTAATGAAGTCGGACGTTTTTTACACGGATGTTTAAAATTTGAGTTTTTCTCGGAAGACAAACGTTACACGACCAATGACCATGTAACTGAGGCCCTTATCAAACAATACCAAATTATTAGTCAGCTTTGTCGTTGCAATCGGCGGTGTGACTTCAATTTTTTTTTTGGTGTTTTTAAATGTGCAGACCTTTGAAAGTTAGATAAGACTAATTTACCTATCGGCACCGCCAAAATATATCAGAAATTTTATATTCGTAGAGACGGCGTAAAGTTAAAACTAGCGTATTCTCTTACTTGTAGGTACTGGTCGGGATTTTGGACAGGAGTCCTAGGTCGCTGATTTCTTGGGGATGTTCTTCAATAAAAATCTTGAATCTCGGTTGATATGTTGGTTTTGTATTTCCGGTATACATTTTACAACAGTGGATTGGAGAATTTATCACAGAATAACTAGGCAGAATAAAGAAACAGTTCGAGTAAATGAACTGCTCAAATTATAATAAGAAAAGGAACAACTTGTTCTGCGAACAATTGCTTTTAAAGCACAATAATACAACCCACATATGAACTGGTAACAAAAACAGATGATCAGCCAATGGGAATAATTGACTAATCAGATTCTGACACGTCATCTCTTCACTGAGCTAAGATGATTTATGCTTCACTGAACTGAGATTATAATCTTTTTATACCTATCATTATATATTATTATTTAAAGTAAAAATTCCCATATCATCATCAAAATGTTTTAACAATGTTTTTTTTTCTCTATCATTTTCACAAACAGGTATATATATATATATAAGGATAATTTATTTTAATGTACACATAATTAAAGAGCGCCGTTTTTGTGTGTGTCACACCTCAAGGGCCCTCTCAAATCACGGATAAGATTTCTTGTAAAGATGTGTATTTAGTGCTCCTTTAAAGACACCAACAGTCTTTGCCTTCCTCACATTAGGTGGCAGTCTGTTCCACTCCATTGGTCCCGCAAACCGGAAAGCACGGTCCCCAAAATTAGTGCGTGTCTGACGGTGTGGCTGAACCAAGTCCACCACGCCATCCCCTACATTACATTCCTGTAAGAGATGTGCATTTTCATTAAATTTACAATTATCATTATTTTATTTTCCCAAGAAATCATATTATACGCTTGCTCTCAAATAGCGTCTTATTGATATGCATTGAGGGGTATCGGGATGAATGGCCGGTCTGAAATTGAGGCCACTTGATAAATACGGGTCACAGTGGTCTGTTATCCACCCCCCGGGCCTCTCGCGGTCTCCCCCAAGCCTCCTCGAGAAGCGGAGGCCGGTGGAATCTTCCAGAATGATTTATTTCAAATCTTGGAGGGGTCGCTGCGCCCCGCGGAAGAGGTTCAGGGAATAAATTTTTAGTTGTTCCGCTAAAATAGAGCACGACGTAAATTGAATGGAAACGCGGGAAGATAAATGAGACGAGTGATTTTGAGGTGTAGGATTAGAGTAAGGGGGCTTGAATAATGGAAGTAACAAATTCAGGTAACGCGATTAAAATAAGCATATTTATGAAACGCATACCACATGTTTTTAAATAATTGCATAATTTCAACATTACTGCAGTTTTTTTCTGGCATTTTTTTTGTCATCTCTTCTAAAAAATGATGAATTTCTTTTATAGTCTAAAATTAGTTTAATCAATTGTTGACATATATTTATTATTGTGGAAATATTATAATCAAATTTTAATCGTTGTAAGTGTTATGGCCGAGGTTAAGTCGCTATTCTTGACTAGCGTATTTCGAACAGAATAATGCTGGTTCGAATCACGCCTGGCTCTTTGACCATAACTTCAACTCTGGTTTAACAGATGCCATTGCATGCACTCAAGCTTCTGCTTGCGCATGAAGACAACTGGCCAGGCAAAATAGGTTGGTGAATTGCACTCCTCGTCACAAATCTATTGAAAAAAAATGAAAAAAAAAGTCATGGAAGGGACGTTTAACACACCGCCATAAAAAAATGACTCTTGCCGATGTAAACTTAATGTAGATCGCAGATTGACTCGACTTGAATTGCATCGGATAATTTTCACTTCGTCTTGCTTATATTGGCCTCCATAGACCAAATAGGTGAGATTGCGAAAGAATGGAACCTGCAGAGTGAGACTAAGAGAAGAGCATGTATGAAGAAAGTGATGAATGTTGAAGAGACGAAAGAGGTATGCAAGGACAGAAAAAAGTGGAGACGCATTTGTGGAGGTACCGGCCACCCCTAGTGGAACGACGGCAGGATACAGTAACAGTATACAATGTGTTATGGTCCTTATTTAAGACGTCGAGGTTCCGTTCCCCACACCATGTATAGTCGCGTCGTCTATGACCACACTGCTGCCTCAGCCGAGGCGTATCTGACATAATTAATGGTCGGGCATCTCAATTATTGCACTGATATGGGCACCACTATAGCCTAGGGAAGCGACTGAAGGATTTATCGACAGGGAAACTGCTTGTTTGCTGTTAGTGAGGCGATAAAACAATTCGATGAGGAAATAATACATGCTCAAATTTGGCGAGAATAAGACCTTTTGTTTTCATCTGTATTCTTATGTTCATTTGAGGCTTGGATTTTATTTGTAAGTACACATTCAGCATTTGTAAGCGCGAACTATACTTGTTGGTTTGTGGGCATACATCTGAGATCTTTAAATGAATATATCCTTGCAACTTAGATTATAGATTATAGATTCTTCCAAAAGCTATATCCCATATCATCAAATGGCCTACATATTTTCTTCCTCCACTCCGACTGTCTTCGGCTGCAACCTTCCAAGCTGGTCAACAATCCAACCATCATCTTCCACATCCTCTTTCCTATTTCATTTGTCTCTAAGGCCTTTGTAAAACCTATAATGATGTCATCACTTGAGCCTTAATCTATCTTGTTGTCATAAGTGAATATTCCTTATTGATCCAGTGGTAGTTTAGCTTGTGGAGCTACAATGATAATGTTTAATTTAATGACTGAATTTTTATCCATTTGAATTTTTAAAGAATTAATGACTGAATGTTCAGTGGCGTTTCGTAATGTGGACATTCCAAGGGCGCTCGTGGAAATGATACCAGAATTTTGTTTGCTTTTATGCTTTTTGAAATTTTCCATGGTCTTCTACTTGTAGTACATTGTGAGGTACCTAAATGGTTTCAGGCCAGGGGATTAACATATGCAAATGCACGCTCTCCAAACATACACAGTTAGGAGTACTAAATTGTAGGCACATGTTTATTGTTATTTGAAACATTCCACCAGTTGTTTTTTTTTTTATTAAGCCTCTTTACGTTTTATACGCACTACATTACTTGCATTTGTGTCCAACAGCCAATCCGCTAGAAGTGGCTTATACCTCTGCAGATGTGTTTCTACTTTATTCTATATAATTTACTCGCATTACTCCATTGTTAGGGAAACTGCATTGGCTTCGTTTTCCGGAGAGGGTGGTCTACCGTGTTTGTCTGATGGTGTATAAGGCTGTAAATGGTACAGCTCCTTCATATTTGGCTGACATGTTTACACCCGTTGAGAGGGATTTGAGGCGCCAAACGCTCAGATCTGCAGGGGATGGCGTGGTGGACTTGGTTCAGCCACACCGTCAGACACGCACTAATTTTGGGGACCGTGCTTTCCGGTTTGCGGGACCAATGGAGTGGAACAGACTGCCACCTAATGTGAGGAAGGCAAAGACTGTTGGTGTCTTTAAAGGAGCACTAAAGACACATCTTTACAATAAATCTTATCCGTGATTTGAGAGGGCCCTTGAGGTGTGACACACACAAAAACGGCGCTCTTCAATTATGTGTAGGTACATTAAAATAAATTATCCTTATATATATACATATATATATTCTGTTCTTACACACTTCTTTCATCTTTCCGACATTCATAACTCTCTTCATGTACATGTTTTTCGATTTTTCTCTCTCTTCAGATGCAATTCATTTGTAATCTAGCTGATGTGTACTATTATTCGAAAATTTCCACCACCTGTTTTTTTATTGTGTCTACCTTTGCACATTTCGTGCGCATTGCAGCATGCTTCTTGTTTTATTTGCACTGGAAATATAATTCTCGGCTGCACAAAAATCCAAAACAATAAATTACCATCACAAGTCAAGTGGAACTCGGACCGGAAATGCACGAGGAGGCAAGCGGTGATGCTGAAAACGGTGTGCGATCAAAAAATAATATTCTCTTCAAATTTCCGAATATCGGCAGCCAGCATATTCGGCTGGCGTCTAGTCCTCGAGATTAATGAGAATCCAGCCGAAATATTTCCCAAGTTTATAACTTCACGATAACATTCAATCAAAGAATATTTTGGAAGTTGAAACAGCGCGCCTAGTGAGCGTATTAGTATTGGGTTTATTTTCGTAATACGGTATTGTTCGGTGTTAACGTAGAGTTTTGGGGTGCTGGCCTCTCATGCGCCCCTAGTGCCATTATTAATTGACGAACCCTCAATTATTGCGCCGGAATGGAGTGCTCACTGGACCATGGCTCCAGTACTGGACCAGGGCCTCTCCAAGCATGCTTATGTACAAAACACTCGATTATTTATCCTCCTTTTGAAGGAGCTACGTGACATGCTTCAACTTGTTCTTTTGATAGTGCGATAACCCTTTTGTTAGGCTCTCCCATTGTCTTTGATGACTAAATTTAGTGGAATCTGCTATAAATACGTAATTTAGATTATCTTTGTCATGTTTCCATCATCTTGAACAAAAGCATTATTACATCCAAAATTTAGTGTAGTATCTCCTTAACCTATTTCAGACCTACTTTATATATTGTTTATACATCGTTTCTTATATACACAAATATTCTACGTTTGTGGATCAACTATAATAATCTATTATCTAAATTAGATATGCTAACATTGAAGATTCATATTAAATGTATTTTTTTGTTTGCTTATTATAAATACATACCGCTGCCTTAGTTTTTGTTTACCGTATAAGCCATTGAGGAGATTTACATGAGCAATGTTTGCATGTGTACTGGACCAATGTGTCTTATAAAAATAAGAAATTTATTTTAAAAATATTTAAAAGAACTCTCACATTATCGAGTTTTACGGCTTTTCTTAGCTCAGATTGTGTAGAATTTGATTCATAAGACAACTGCATGAAAAAGTCATATTTGACAAGATTGGCGTATACGATAACTGAAGGGCGATACATTCTACGTCTGGGTAGTAGCAGTTATCAAAAAAATATTTCCCGCAATAAAAAGTTGAGAATAATGAAGCATAGAAAGTGTTGTGCTGAACATTGTAAAACTAAAGTCATAAAAGTGAGCACTTCTAAACTGCGATCAGCGTTTTAATGCCGCATAACTTTCCTTTACTGGTACCATTTTTACTGTTAGTAAATTGATTTTATTTCAGCTTTCCACGGTGTAGACACAATAAAAATATGTATCAGTTGTACAACTTTGTATTCGATGTAAAATTTATCTGCGATTTTTGCCTCTACGATTTTCTCTGAAAGGAATTTCCATGTGAATAATAGTGTTTTTTTGTGACAATACTTAACGTGAATCGTAGAAAGATATTATCCTTTTTTCCTGAAAATCATACAATGTTATTTTTGAGCAGATATACAAAGTTATACTTGTAATATATTGTTAGTAATTGTTATTTGAGTCTTACATTTTTATTTGTAAATATGGAAAGATTTCTCATATGTAGATATTATATGCTTTAAATGAATAAAGCATCCCCTACAATGTGTTGTAAGGATTGTACGGGGTTGTGAAATGGCTTCTTGTTTATTATTTTCCCGCTGAAATAATGAAAAATGTTGTAATGTCCCTCCCTCGTCATCCAGCCTTTATCTCCGCCTAGCAGCCGGAGTGGCCGCAACGAAAATGACTCCGTGTTAATTATTATAAAAGAAACCTCCCACAAAGAAATAAGTTTTACTTTGTAAGAGCTCTGCGCGCCAAGTATAAAACATCACGTTTAAACTCAACCGTAACCTTTTACCAAAAATGTATCTTAAATTAAACGCTCACTAAAAGTCCCGTTTTAGTTTCCATTTACTTTTTTGGTTAAAGCTCTGGATGAGTTTAAACGTTACGTTTATACTCTGAGGTACTGTTCTCCGAGTTTCTATTTTTAAGAATCCTTTTTTGTGTGAAACTTGTTTAACAGAGCCTGAAAAAGTGTTCTTGGGCTTTTAAAAGTTTCCTTTTGTTCAATGGCAATCTGTTTTCCATAAATAATTGCCAAAACTCTGGGACTAATTTATAATGTGAATCTGAATTGAGTTATAAAAATAATCCTTGAATTTATCGGAAATCGAATCACTTATTCAAGCTTTTTTAAGAAATAATAAAACTAAATTCTGGACATTCTTACTATTCTTTCATGTTTTAGGTACCGAACTTTCCATTCTAAAAATTTAACAGTTGTTACATGTAAGCAAAATTGAAAATATTTATTAAATAAATCCTCATTTGGTAACTAAAATCTTTACACAATCAAAAAGCCTTGTTTACTTCATCCATAAAAATACAATTTAATCAGATATATAATTCAAGCTTTTCCAACTAGATTTTTTTTGCTTAATTTACGGATAAATAAAAAAAAACTTTTTTTTTTAAATCTACCAGCTGCCGTTTGCAGTGAATTAAATTGTTTCTTCCCTTTACAAAATGTAGTTTATTCTTCCCTCCACTATTTCATTTCTTCCATTCGCCAATCTCCTCAAGTCGCATGTTACGTGTTTTCCTGTTATCAAATAAAGTGGTTCGTCCCCGAGTGTCAACACACCATAAAGCCCTCTGTGACTGACAAAGCCGACAGACAATATTTACTCGACATGCAATAATATTAACGAATACACTGTCACATACATACGCATGTATGTGAATACAAAGGCCTTCGTGTGCTGCTGAGGTAAGATGTTTGTCAGAAACATGTTTTTAAGAAACCATTAGGATGATTTGATCTGAGAACAGCCCTTTCAGGTTTATGTTACCTTTCCTCGGAAAAATACATGTTTATTTCACTACCTTGAAAGTGACTTATTTTTTAAGCCCTAACATAATAGCGTTCTTCAGGGACTCAATCTTGATCTATACAAGTAGCGCTACTAGTAGGCAGTAAAATCTTATGGTGAATTGTTGGAACCAATATCGTTGATCCCTTGAAAAAATGGCAAACCTTTTTTTTTTTTTTTTTAAGGAAATCCTGTGCGGGAGACTCCCTAGATTCTAAAGACTCTAGGGGTCTATGACACTTGTTGTAGTGCCGCAGAGGTGTACAAGCTTGGTCGTCGCTACACAGCGCCAATACTCAAGCAAGACCCAGTTGCTGTAAGGCTGGATGGACCTTTGGTGACCGGTCATTGGTAAAGGTTTATGAATTTTTCAACCCAGCGAAGAGCACATTCGAAATATAAATGGTATATTTTTGTACTCCGCCGGGATCCGAATCCACAACCTTCCATTTGCGAGTCCGAAGTGTTGCCGCTACGGACTACGGACCGGTCCAAGATGCCAACGACACGCGGTGTACCTGAGCGGTTACCCATCCAAGCACTGACCACGCCCAATGTTGCTTAACTTCGGTGATCTATGGGAACCGGTGCTTTCAACATGGCTAACGTCGTTGACAAAATCCTTAAGAAAAACAAAAACTTAACAAAAACCTAAAGTGCCCTATAGGGTTATATTTTGAATGAAAAGTTTAATAATGGTTTGATTTTTATAATAATCCCAATTGGATGTTAAATAAAACTCCGTTTAATGTCACTTTACGTCTTGAAGCTTATATCAAACAAATGTCTATTAAGGAACTTCCTCAAACTGCCAACATTGGTTTCTGTTCTCAACTCCAAAGGCAGACTTTTCCAGCAGGATGGACCAGCCGACCTAAAAGCCTTGTCCCCGTAGCTACGTTCTGTTTCTGTTCGATTCGTTCATCGGTATACTCTGATGAAACATTGTAACTCATTCATAACCCACAATCGATGTAACGTTACACGAATGCGCTTACAGAAAAAATTAAGTTTACAAAGAAAATCGGGATTTCAGTTTTCATTTATGTGAAAATCTCGCACGAGATTTAAGAGCGTTAAGTTTAGTTGCCAATTTAAATTTAGCCGCCAATGCGCCACAGTAATAAATGTTACATTATCGACTGAAGCTATTAGTGTCCTTGAACGGCAAATTTTATCAAGCGTTGCTATCGATGTTTTTCATCATTACCATGACGCTATAAATGTGCGGTTTATCGCTACAATTACCTCACGAGGCTCTGTCATGATTTCCTAACATGCCAAATACTTTTACTGGCTTACAGCTGCAATGTAACTGTCACCCAAAATTCCTTGCACGTAATATTTTCACCACTTTTGATAATTGTAGCGTCGAAAGATTCGATTCGCTTCTTTAAATTTGTTCAATTATACTTTCCACCATTGAACGCCTTTTATTACTTTTGTTTCATAATAAACCACGTCGAATCAATTGACGTCACACCTTCAGCATCAATATTTTACTGTCGACAAGCTGGTACACGTTCAATAAAATCTCAAGTTCGTTATCATCAATTTGCTATGCATAACTGTTATACACTATCAATTGTTATTCAATTTACTGTTAAAGGTAAACAATGCACTTAAGGGTTTGGCGGAAAAGTACATTATTTTATATTTTTACAATTATTTTGTTGTATAAATACAACTCGACACAAAAGTTAACATTGATACAATTATTTCCTACCACAGGTTTGCGATGAAATTTTTAATTAAAATTATAACGTATCCTTTTTAGCACGTATTGCAGAAACCATCTAACTAATTAATAATTGATTAATGCAAAATTTAAATGCAGTTTCATACAAATTATTAAATTGGCTTAATTAACAGGCGTGAATACTGTCCCATAAATATTTCATAAGCCCAATTTAGTTTCATGTTGATATTTTACGGATCGAACTGATTCGGTGCTTTGAAAATGCGCAAATTCACTGTAATCCTATTTCAATAATTAATGTGCTTGTATTATCATAAATTAAATAAATTCATTATTATATTATTTAGATTTTGGGCAGTAACTTTGTGAAAGCACATTTTAATTAATTAAAATACTTTTTTAACTTTGTTACAATTCACCGAAACTGGTTGTGTTTTTTAAAAAATAAAACTCAAGTGAATTGTAACAAAGTTAAAAAAGTATTTTAATTAAATTCATTATTATTTAGTACCTACATACGTTGGATTGAAATATCAAAACATTTAGTACTAAATGTTCGAAAATCAATAGAAAACAGGTGTTTTCTAAAATGTCACTACGATACATACTCACTGTATCTACTGAGATACGTTTTATGTTTTACATTTAAAGGGATTTCACAGTTAGTTCGATATGAATTTGTAACTGGCGCCTTATGGTACCGATGTGTGATTTTTCTGTCCTTTTTACAACTATTTCTTGATATTCAAGGAAGACTTATCTGTTTGCCAGAAAGGATTACACCAAGGTGCCTTTGAGGAAGCTAGAGACAGAAATGGTTCAAAACAATAATAGGAGGAATGAGCTAATTTTTTATCCAACTCGGATTAAACCTACAATAAATGTCGTATATGCCCCCAAAATTCCGTTTAAAGACACCCAAAAAAATCTTTAACGGGCATGAAGTATTTATAAATCTACTTAAAAGCTCAATACCTGGAGTGAGAACAACCATGAATACAATTTTTTTTTTTTTTTAAGAAATCCTGTGCGGGAGACTCCCTAGATTCTACTAAAGACTCTAGGGGTCTATGACACCTGTTGTAGTGCCGCAGAGGTGTACGAGCTTGGTCGTCGCTACAAAGCGCCAATACTCAAGCAAGACCCAGTTGCTGTAAGGCTGGATGGACCTTTGGTGACCGGTCAATTGGTAAAGGTTTATGAATTTTTCAACCCAGCGAAGAGCACATTCGAAATATAAATGGTATATTTTTGTGCTCCGCCGGGATCCGAATCCACAACCTTCCATTTACGAGTCCAAAGTGTTGCCACTACGGACTACGGACCGGTCCAAGATGCCAACGACACGCGGTGTACCTGAGCGGTTACCCATCCAAGTACTGACCACGCCCAATGTTGCTTAACTTCGGTGATCTATGGGAACCGGTGCTTTCAACATGGCTAACGTCGTTGACATTTGGATGTAATACTCGAATTCGCTGAAAATCCTATAATGAGAATGAATATAATTGTGAGATTCTTATTTACATACTCGCAACACAATATATCTTCTTTCATTTTGAAATTTATAATGAATAAAAAAGAAAATATGTCACAAAACATTTGTCACTTTCGAAATCCCTTTTCCCGTGATAACTCTTGCACCGGTTATATACAGACTCTATGTAATATATTCGTGTCGTAGATCCTTTGTACGGTATTCATTTCCGAGATCTCATTGTGAATCGTTTCCCTCTAATGCGAATTGAATTCATGTCAGTTCCTTTATTCGCGGCGCTCCGTTGGGTCCCCTGACGCCGCGACGCATGTGTGAGACGACGTACGTAAACTCCTTGGAGGGCTCGCATACCAGAGAAAAAGCTAAAATTATAGTGGTTCGCAGTGTATCCATTGTCATCAGGTGAAATTGCTAGTTTTTGTGAACTGTCAATTTCTGTTCCTGCCCGAAAAATCCCACCCACTTTCTCTTTCCTGCCTTGAATTTTAATCCTTTTGTTTTTACATGCCTCTGAAGATAGACGGTTAAAGTCCGATAGCGCTTAGGCAATTTGACTCAAAATGTGAAAATAGAAACGTTTCTAAATCTAAATCTAAGCTGCAAGAATATGTATCATTTGACAAGCAGACATGCATAATTTCGCGCTTACACGACCTACAATATAAAAACCCAATTCTCAAATGAACATAAGCCTTGCAAACTTTTGCCGACCTTCCCTAAAACCAGGGTGACATTGGCCAAGTGAACCATTTTTTACAGTATGAGTGGTCAGCCTCATACCAACCTATAAGTCAAGGACGTTTCGTATAGAAAAAGTTATTTTAAATTAAAATTGTCAATGTCTGTTAAAATTTTACATTTCACGTTCACCCAACGCTCTTTTTAGATGTCTTCTGTGGAACAGAGAGAATGATGACTACTGTTTTTTTTTTTTATTTTAACTGAAGGGATAAATTTCTGAACATAAGATTTTGTATTAAAGTAGTACGTGTTTCTATGTAACCAAGTTAACAAACGTCTTTATTTTATGTGTTCTTTCTTTTGAAGGAACACGCGGTGTGTTTTAAACATTGATTTATAAATAAGTGAAAATATCAATATACTGGTCATGGTATGTGCTATCTATGTTATTTTTCACTATTTTACACATGTGACAGTTCTACAGCAGAATCTGGACTATATTGTTACGTTTTTCCTGAGGGTTCTTTTAATTAAAACACAAGTTCAACACAAGTTAGCCATACAGTTTATTTACACAGACTTTCTTACAATAGATTTATTTTAACAGACTTATTTTAACAGATTTATTTTAACACACTTATTTATTTCGTACAGATTACATTTATTTTACACCATATTGGTCGCCCTAGTAACTAGATATTCCTCTGTGTGAGTGCTTCGAAAGACTAACTCGCTCCAGCCGATTGTCGCCCTTCTTATAGCGGAACCTAGGGGCCATTCCAGCCTGCCCTAGAAAGTTCCACTACCACAGTTGTATAGACGATTCTGGACATATTTATTTCATGAAGAGTCCATTTCCTACCTACATACACACCTTACAATTACAATCGTCTGGGCCAGAACATTCTCTCAAAACACACGTACACCAATAAGCATCTACCAGTGTATTTCGTTACAATATCTTCATTTCGTCGCTTTCAGCAGCAGCTTACGCATATGCGGACAACTTGACTGTAGTACATTACTTTCCGTTTTTCATTACTATTTCGTCCTTTATATATCAATCCACTTGGAATGATAAGGGCAATCCATACACTTTTTTTTATACAATTTACACATAATTAGAGGGCTCTTGAGGTGTGAGACACACAAAAACAGCGCTCACCAAATAAATCATCCTAATGTTATTATTATTATTATAACTCAGTTCTAGAGCAGAATCTGGACTTAACCTTCACTTCATCGCTTTCACCAGTGGGGCGCGCTACACCGACAGTATGATGTGATTTGAAAAATGGGAGCACTGTTTCGTCCTTGAAACATCATTACACGGGCTATATTGTTTTTCATCTAAGCTCTTCTGTTAAAATATACCACATAACTATTTTCAGATACAGAATTCGAGTTGTGGGCCGTATTTTCGCTTTGTCGCTGTCCCCAGTGGGATGCGCACGGTGAAAGCAACGCGTATACGCGAATGCGAGCCGACAACTCGACAGTGCGTTATCTGTGCCCATGTCAACGTGCGAAAGAGATATGCTTAAATAAGTTCGCGTAAACTCAATCTTTTCTTTTTATCTATTCAGGTTAGCGTTTCTCAATTTCACTTTCCGTTTCATTTTTTTTTACCGAAAAACAAACTTGGTTTGGAGGAAAAGATGTTTAAACGAAGAAATTTACGTACATATTATGACAATAATATAAAATTTGTAGCTTTAATTCACTCTAGAACACTTTTCATGAGTTTTTTTTTATAATATTTTAGAAATTATAGTTTGGAGAGCATTATTTTCTCATACTCTGCTTCCTTTTTGTGCCACTTCTATCAAAGATCGGCGATCATCATGGCTATTTTAACATTGGATGCCACGGCTAGAAACAGTAACTTGGTGCTATTGCCGAACCATTGTCGCAGGTTTTTCAGCCACGGTGTCCTTCGGCGTCCTTGAGAGTTCCTCCCCTCAATCTTACCCCCTATGGTATGATGAAGGACATGCCACGCCTCATTTCTCGAAATGTTACATATTGGAAATTATTTGCTTATCTTACAATATGGCTTCCCACACACGTGCCGATATTTGTAGTAAATAATTCCATCTGTAGGCGTCGCCCTGCATCTCGTCGCTTTGATCACACTCTCCCCATATAATATACTTAACGCCTCCACCCTCGACCTACTTATGTGTACATACTAAGGGGGACAAATCTCATCGGTGACAGGTTAGAACGGCACGGTGACAAAACGACACATGACATAACGACGCATGACAGAACGACACATAACAGAACGACACATGATAGAACAACACTCTGACAAAACAACACAGGAAATACATCACTATGACAAAGCAACACACCACATACCTAAAACAAAACATACCATTGATGAGATTGTGAAAGAATGGGATATACGGTGAGTGCAAAAGTAGAAATATATGAAAAATTATTCGGATATTAATGAATTGATGGAGGTATGTAAGGATAAGAAGAAATGGAGGCAGTCATGCGGAGGCTCTGGCCACCCCTAGCAGAATGGTGACATAGTTACAGTCACACCATTACCGGCACCTGAAAAAACATCACATGACAAAACATCACAAACATTTATTTTGCTTACACACGCCATATGCGTCTCCTTCGGGATAACGCGGTAAGAAGTTTATTTTCACGTGTAACTTAGTTAGGTTTTTATATTTGAATGATAATCGGGGGCGTTAATTTTTTCTAATAAGCTTTACCAAACAATATATGCATTATTAAAGATTTTAAATTATGATTACGGTCGTTAGACATTTTAAAGAATGAAAAAAAGGATTTTACTGACCGTGCAAAAGAGCAAATATTTAGTTCTATTTTCTAATGCCTCACTTTTTTGACATGCTGTTTATGGTGTTTTCTGTTTTTTCATGTGATGTTTTCTCATTGTGATGTACTTTCCTGTGATGTTTTGTCACATTGATGTTTTGCAATGCGATGTACTGTCATTGTGATGTACTGTCATGTGTCGTTCTATCATGGAACCATCTCAACACCCTGAGAATGACACTACGTACCTACGTTTAAATTCACCCATAGCGTTTAAATTCACCCATAGCGTTTTACAAAAAAAATTAACAACTAAAACGCTCAGTAGTGTCGCCGTTCAATTTCTGTACATTGTTTGATAAACTATTGTATTGAGTTTGAACGTTAAACTTCAAGCTAGGGGTACATGTATATATTTTAATTCCCTTGAAGTAGAATTCTCCGTAGGTAATACGTAATCTTTCATACGATACTTTGTATACAATAAGATGAATCGTATTTTGTTTGCTGGTCTTCTCTTTTATGTCGAAAATGTCTTGATTCTCGTGAGTTATTATCCGTTTTGTTGGAGTGTTTGTACGTAATTTGTTATATTTTGTATTTTTTTAATTGATAATTAAGTGTATAATAGAAATAAAATATGTAAAAGTTCTAGGGTCTGTGCATTGACTTTTTGAAGATAATTTTTTAATTAATAATGCAAAAACAAAGTTTTTCCTCACGAGTTTATTTATTATCTCGAGCGCTTTTGGAGTTTTATCACCCCATTTGTTGTCTATAATCTTTAATCTAAGTTGCAAGGATATATTCATTCAAAGCTCTCAGATGTATGCCCACAAACAAACACGTGTAGTTCGCGCTTACAAATGCTGACTGTGTACTTACAAATAAAATCCAAACCTCAAATGAACATAAGCCCTGCAACTCTTGCCGACATTCCCTGAAACAGGGGTGACATTGGCAAAGTGAACCATTTTTTACAGTATGGGTGGTCAGCCTCATACCAACCTATAGTTGTTTAAAAGTTTTTAATGACAATATGGATGCAGTTAAAATTATTTATTTCGTATATATTTTGTATGGTTTGTGTATCAACACTGAAAGTTCACTTTGATCTCTGCTTAATTTTGTAGAACAAAAACACTGTTTTTTTTTCACTAGATTTTAAGAATTGTATTTTAATTAATATACACGAATTTTTTCGATCTTTCGATCATGCCTTTTCCCTTATTTCTTTTGTAATTTTTTTTTCACTGTCCTACAATTAATACTAAAAATTGTGTATATACTCGTAGATACATGAAAACAGTTTTCAAATTTGCTCTATTCGCGTATTTATTTTTGTTCTACATGCTTTGTGTGCTACTTACCTTTCTTCCCTACACTTTTTATCAACAACAAAAAAACATGTTTTTGTCAGTATCAAGAAAAAATTAAGCTCTAGTTCTTCAACAAGCCGCATATTCATATCATATTCTGAACTGAAATCTCATTTCTGCACCATGTTCTTACCATACTCCAAATCTGCCTACGCACCAGTATGCCTGGAGCCTTCCTAAGGAAAACACTACTTCAACCGTACGTTTAAACTCAACCACAACATTTTATCAAAAAAATCTATGGAAACTAAAGCATTACTCCTAGATAGTGTTTTACTTTTCATACATTTATGGTTAAACGCTTTGGTTGAGTTTGGACGTAAAGTGTATACTTGGGGTGTAGACATCTTCTCTGCGGCTTTACCTGATTGGATTGCCTTGGCTCATAGCGAGCATCTCCAACATTATAAGGTGGCTATCAGCCAGGGTAAAATAACACATAGGAAGTATGCACTACATATTAAAATTATGATGTTTTTCAAATTTAACACCTTAACAATATGTTGAACATTGAAAATTATTTTTCTTGTTTATCGGTCTGTGTTTGTGTTGAGGGTTTATGTTCACTTGAGGTTTGTATTTTAATTTGTAAGTTGATACACATTGCACATTTACAAGCGCAAATTTACACGTTTCTGTTTGTGGGCATGCATTTAATGTGAATTTTAAATCATCACTTATTCAGTTTTAACTTAGAGGTGGCGATAAAATTACTCAGTTTCTAACATAGTCATTCACAACGCATTTAATACATAGCGGATGGATCATCGTTTATTTGTTTGGAAAATTAACGTTAGTTGACGGTTGAGCCATGGATTTGATGTGTGTGAATAGCACCGTCAGTGTCTATGATATACCTCAGTGGCAATAAGTACAGGCAGTACAAGAGGCTGAATGTGCTGGGTTGGAATGGGGACTTGAATGGGGACCGCATACCATTCGGCGCTACGTTATACCTACTAGCGCTAATCCCCCGCAAATGACAAGCTTAATTATTTGAGACCCCGCATGAGCTACGGGATCCCAAGCGTAGAAGCCATTTTATTTGTTAATCAGTTTATTTGATGCTAATTTCATTCGAATGGAGATTTTGATCCTATTGAATTTGGAGCTTATCGTTTACGTCGAATATAAACTCTTGAGATGATGTTATTTTCTATTCATACTGTTACGAATGTAAAAGTTTATGTCTGTAGATGTTTACTTATAATTGTGTTTCTGTGCATGTTTACTTATGATTGTGTGTATGTGTGTTTTTAAAACTTGTGTATGTGTGTCTAGACGTAAGTATTTGGATGGTTGTACCTACTCATGTTTGCTCGAAGCTTCTGCTCGAGATGGTTCTGGCATGGTGTATGCTAGAATATCCTTGAGTCACCTATAAATACGGATTGCAGTGCTTTAGAGTGTATTAGTACCCGAGCCGTCGTAAGCGAGAAGTACAGAAGTTTAAACTCTCACCCTAATGTGAGCAAATACTAAAATGAATTGTGTAAAAAAATAATCTAAGTTTTATTAAATTGAACCCAAGCAAATCGTAACAATACTATTGCACTGACGATGAACCTAGATGTAAATACATTATGATTATTGTGGCAATCTTCCAGGGTGCCATACACCCCCAAGCCTTTTAAAAATGAAGCCTCCAGCACAGGATTCCTTAAAAAACACTTTTCTTTTTCTTTAAAGAAATAAGGATAAAAAAAATCAATTTTCTGCTGTTCATCAAGATTAGTCAGCTTAAACGATATATTTCATCACTGAAAGATTTTCGTACCACTCAGCCCTTATAATGTGATGATTTAGAGGTATTTCGGAGTAATTTTTTAAGGGTATCGATAACGCCGCGGCGTGTGACCTCCAGGCGGTTCATTCATCCCTCCTTTATCGCACAATGCCATTTCCCGAAGCCACAAATAATCCCCTTTGACCCTCTCGACTCGCACGCTCTGAATCTTGGCACTTTTTCAAATTCCAGCGTATGTCTAATGGCAGTCGCCCGGTCATTGTGAGATGTAGCCCAATGACTATACAATCATAAAATAACAATTTGAAACAAATTAATTTTTCATTAATGATTTAATAAAATTTCAGAATTCTCTTTGAAAATAATACGCCCTGTTCTCCTCTATGAAAATCTATTACAGTGTGTATTGTACTCGTATTAATTAAACCCAGTACCCATACGCCATTGTTTATCAATTTTCTTGTTAGTAAAATATCGATGAGGTATTCCCGCTACAAACTTTAACTTTTGCAATAATTTACTGAATTGTTCGGCAACTTAGTCTCGCATTGTTCCAACTTTCATGCCTCACAGTAACCGAGTAGGTGTATAATACCTGCGCAGTTTATCTATCTACTATCGCTCCAACTATCCCAGATTTGCGCCATAAAATTTAATATTTATTTGCATCAAGTTTGCGCAAGCATATCGAACCTCACAAATGTGTTTTTCTTGGAAAATTCTTATCACATTTTCTCGTGTTTTCAAATCAATAGAAAATTGAAAAGCAATATAAAATGACATAAAAAAATGTAATGATTTCCCTTTTTCAATTTCCACATTTATGTACAATATTTTTGTTTTGAAAATGATTTAGGTATTTTCTCATTTTATTTAAGTTTATATTTTTACTACTAAGAGAAACATATTTGATTTACAAAAAAAGTTTGGAAATGCCTTTTTATATTGCATAATTGCTGCAATGTTTTTATTTTATAATTGTTCTTCCTTCTTCCTCAGCCTTTCTCAGTCCAATTCTAGCCTCCTCCAATCTCCTCCATTTTTTTTTTAATTCAGTTAGAGTGAGCTGGCAATAAGTCACCACGTTTGCCAAACGGGTTAGCGTCGATAGCGACTACCTGTTGTGTCTGCGGGGACTATTTTATTTCATCCCTAACTTCCAGACAAGCCTTGCGAGCATTTCCCTATCCTCATGACCCTGGGAACGCGCTGTCTACAGGTTACAGGTTCTTCTGATAGGAATTTTATACTTACTCATCTTTTATTGACATTAAAAAAACAATTATATCGTACGAGAATGAAATATTTGAATGAAAGATTGAACCTGAAATATTACTCGATATTTTTTTTAGTAAAATGCATTTCGCTTTTGTATTTTTAGTTGCCTACTTTGGCCTCTACGAAATGTTTGTTCCTGCTGAAAAGCATCTGGTAGAATTATGACTTATTTTCGGAGCACACTTAGTCGGAATGTTTTTGCACAAACACACATTTGCGTGTATAAAATATTCACCCACATTTGCATGGTTATCACCAAACTTGTAAAAATTGGTGAAATAGAGCTGTCTCCTTATCCCGGCCGAATCCCCGCGGCGCTCTCGGAATAAAAAACTTTCCCTTAAATGTTTACGTGGTCCTTGTTATAAACTTGGCCTAGGAGGGAGGTTCCACCCCCCTACTAGCCCCCCATGTGCCCCACCCCCTTCAGGATTATTTAGTGCCCCATAAACGGCACTGTCGAAGGAAAACTTCAGGCCGAATCCAGCACCACGTAGTCCGAGAAATTCTAATGTTATTCTCAGCGATACGTGAGCTTCTTAACTATGCTACTGTATGATTTAGGATCAATGTGTGAATGATAGTATTTCCTTAGAGTGAATTTAATGTGTTGCATTCGTTTGCTTAAAACACATTACATGTCATTATTATTATTGTTTTGAAAATTAATGTATAAAGTAAAAAATTTTGTAACAAATGCTCCTGAAGATGCCTTATTAGGCGGAAACGTTTGAGCAACAAAATTAATAAAAGTGAATGAAAACTTTGTTTTTTCAGTTGAATTTATAAAAAATACAATGGACTTGGTTAACAAAAAACCATTAAAATATATATAGAAATGCAATTAATTCACCATCCTATTTCAGAGACAGGTTGAAGCATTTCCAATTAATGATTCATTCTTTAATATTTTTATTAATTATTAATTAACAATTACACAATGGCATTTGTTGAACCAGGATCAAAGCTATTGTCGGTAGTACACGGTGGAGGCGGGGTTCGAACTTGCTATTGTTTCAATAACGCAAATTCGAGTGCTGACTC
Organism: Agapetus fuscipes; assembly: GCA_951799405.1. NCBI lineage: Eukaryota > Metazoa > Arthropoda > Insecta > Trichoptera > Glossosomatidae > Agapetus > Agapetus fuscipes. The sequence goes on from OX637350.1 coordinate 8,190,807, forward strand.
CTTATCCCCTTGACCATACCATAATATTGATAACTAGAGATGTGCAACGCAAACGCAACTAAGCTACACAAATAGTGTAACTTCTTGCCGCGTTATCCCCGAAGGGGTCGCAAGTGGCGAGTTCAACCTATTTATTTTTACAGGTAAGGGGGTCGGCCTTACGCCAACCACTTCAGTTGAAGTGGCGGTTTCCCAGCTCTCGAGAGTGCTGGTACTCATTTCTTGTAAAGGCTGAGTAAACCTTGCCGGTATTTTATTTTGGGGTTTGAAATAAACACCGAAACGGGAAATCATTTCTGACACCTTCGGTGGGATTCGAACCCGAGCTTTCGGCATGGAATGCAAGCACTCTACCACCTGAGCTATCGACCGGACATGTGGACTGGAGATGTGCCACGCAACTTTTAATTTGATGGTGATTCGATGCTGATTTTGTATGAAAATGTTGTACCAGCTATATAAAATTTACAAGTAAATACAGAAGGAAATGATAATGAGTTGCTTCATAAAAAACTAATGTTTTGGCATGGTATTTATGTATGAATTTTTCACATTTTGTACATTTATTAAATTTTAAAACGAATGCCATGAATTTGTAAAACAATAATGTATCAAAAAGGGTTTCTGAGAATAAAACATACAACGCTTAGTAAACCTCTTATCAAGTTTTGTAGAAAATTTATGATTATTTAGAAACTTGATGTCAAAAGCATAAATTTAATTAAAGTTAGCTTGTTTCTAAAATAAAGTTTTAATTAGAAACGTTTAAAGAGTTACTTTTCTTCTTACTTTTAAAATTATAAGCTGATTCAGAATTAAATTTTACCTTTATTTAATATTTTCCCTTAAAAAATACCTTGGTTAATATTTTCTTTACTTAAAAAATTACGTGTATTTAATTCCGTACTTTACTTGAATTTTTATTTTTTTTAATAGTGCAAAAGAAGGTTTATGTTTTGAGAAAGAACATCGGTTCTTGGACCGGTCCGTAGTCCAGTGGCAACACTCCGGACTCGTAAATGGAAGGTTGTGGATTCGGATCCCGGCGGAGCACAAAAAATATACCATTTATATTTCGAATTTGCTCTTCGCTGAGTTGAAAAATTCATAAACCTTTACCAAAGACCGGTCACTGGAAGGTCCATCCAACCTTACAACAACTGGGTCTTGCTTGAGAATTGGCGCTTTCTACAGCGACGGCCAAGCTCGCAGGGGGCTCTTGAGGTGTGATACACACAAAAACAGCGCTCACCAAATAAATCATCCTAATATTATTTATTTTATCAATGAAAACTGCCTAATGGAGGACAAAAATTACAGTTTTATATCATGTTTACAAAGTGGGTTCTCTAAAAGAGATCAAGAAGAAAAAAATCTATCTAAATGATTCCGTCTTTGATCTCTTCATCAAATTATCTGTCATCTGGAAGAGTTTTTCATACTTGCCTCTGGCCGGTAAATTTTAGCAAAAACTCGATGAAATAAAAATCTTTGAATAAATAAATAATTGCTTTTTAGAGCGGAACGAGCGGACCGAATCGATTGCGCAACAATAAATATAAAAAAAACATTTTACTTTAGAGCCCGTCATTTTAATATGCAGCACTAACCTCGATTATAATAAGAAAGAAAAAACAGCTGAATCGACTCAATAATAATTGATTTATATTTTACGTATTGTTGGAAGTTTTTTTCGTGGGTAATATTTTTTACTCTTTTCTACGTCCGCCAGGCTTCTTGGCAAAGAAAAGTTTTTTTTTACGCTAAGCTTCTCTTGACGTGACCGATTCTATTATCTTTTTTTTAAAGTAAAGTCGATCACGGGAAAACCAGCCATAATACTTTTTGATGATAATCTGATGGATTCAATTACTCTCATTGAATCTTGATGATGATTTTATCATGTAACTGAAATCGAGTGTAGGAAGAATTGACTTATTTACTTAAACTAATGAGACATGTATTCTAAGCTTTATTATCAACTTTTCAACACTTCATTTAGAGACTATTAGTTACATGAATATAATTATGCTTAGTACAATATTCTTTGAATTACGTTTTCTTTTAGGTGCACACTACAAATCTTTAAAAAAACAGTTTGCGATGATTTTTAGTGAACTATCGCATCGTGTTATTGCTTTTCTAGAATTTTTAAGAACATGTGCCAAATTAGCAAAACCCTGAACGCCAAGCTTTTTCTTCATAAAAAATGATTTACCAGATAAAGTCTTTCCTTCCGGAGTAAAAAGTCAGTTCAACTTCTTCATTGCGTCCATCCCATCTAATTTATTTAGCTGATGTAATAGTAAGCTGGTATGAGAGTAAGCTGATGTTTACTACTAGATCTATACCAAATTATAGTGGCTGATTTTTACTATCAGACTTTTACCGTGTTTTATTTAGTAAGCTGATGTTTAATATCAGATCTTTACCAAGTTTTAGTAGGGTGATGTTAACTATCAGATCTATACCGAGTTTTACTAAGCTGAAGAAGTTTTACTAAGCGGAAAAAACGGAGTGACAGGGTGAGGAATGATTTTGTAAGAGAAGAATGTGGTGCAAGAGAAAGTGTGAAAGTGAAGATTAAAAGAAGTTTGTTAAGATGGTTTGGGCATATGGAGAGAATGAATGAGGAAAGACTGACGAAGAAAGTATATGTTGGTAGAATAGATGGATGTCGTGGTAGAGGAAGACCGAGAAAGGTATGGATGGACCAAATATCCGAAATTGCGAATGAATGGAATATCCAGAGTCATAATAAAAGAAGAGCTTGTATGAAGAAGGTTATGACTCTGGAGGAAATGAAAGAAGTATGTAAGGATAGAAAGAAATGGCGGTTGATCTGTGATGTTGGCGGCTGAGGTTTGTTAAAGTAAAATTGGTTTTATGATTTGGTTTTTTATGTCCATGTATATATTGTGATTTATTGTTTTTAAAAAATGTAATTTGTCATGTATGTTCCTTGACTTATAGGTTGTTATGCGGCTGATCACCCATAATGTAAAAATTGGTTCACTTTGCCAATTTCACCTCTGTTTCAGGGAAGGACGGCAAGAGTTGCAAGGCTTATGTTCATTTGAGATTGGGTTTTTATATTGTAGGTCCACATGCGGCATGTGTTAGCGCGAAATTATACATATCTGCTTGTGGGAATGCATTTAATATAAAACTTAAATGATATATATCTTTGCAGCTTAGATTAGATTAGATGATTACTATCAGAGTTGTACCGAGTTTAAGTAAGCTGATGTGTACTGTCAAGCCTATATAGGATTTTACTGAGCTGATGTTTACCCTCAGATCTATACCGAGTTTTAGCAAGCTGATGTTTGCTGTCAGATACGACGGTTCATACCTGCGGTATTCAAAGTGTCGCTGAAATCTGTACAAGTGTCCGCTGCACCGCGACGCCATTAATAATTCATGCAACAATACAAACAAGTCTAGGAAGCGTTGTTCCAGGGACCGCCCCTGAATAATTCATAACCTGGGGGTACCGAGTGCGGCAGGTGGGCGGGAAGGCTGTGACAGGTGGGCGGCTGGCCTAGGACAGGTGGGCGGTAGAAAAATTTAGTGGGCGCTAAGATTTTTCATGAAGTCACTTGATTTCCAACTGAATAAGCTAGCGTAGTTTTTTTGTGCTAATGTATTTTTCTTGGTCGTTGTTTATATTAAATTAAATGCAAAGATGACTAATATATTAAATTTTCTTTGTTACAGGTAAGATTCGATTCGAAGGTTTCTCGTGTATACAATGAAATAAATTTCGACACCTTCATTGTACGTGAGTGGATTTATTTTTCTTTCATTTTCTCATTAAATATCAGTGAAGGATCTTGATATCCATTTGACTTTTTCTTTTCTTGTCAACCTATAAAAAACGCCTTCATTTTGTTCTATTTGAAGATGTGCACACAATACTTTTGCATGGTATTCGCGTGAAGCAGTGAAATATACGCAACGAGAGGTGTTGATAAGTGTGTCAGCATTTAAGTAAGCAATAGACATTCTAAGCATGATTGGCTCTAAGAAAATCTAACGTTATTTATCCATCTGCATAATGTGTTTGAATTGCAGCATTTCTAACTGATGTCTATTTCAGAAATCGTCTTCCAACTTAAGAAATAGAATTAGTTAAACTTCCATGTTGTATTTTATTGTTGTTATACCTGAGCAATGAACTTTCAAATAATCCTTATTTTGTCATCAAATGCCTGCCAAATATCCAATTTTATTTTTTTAAATCATCTTTTTATATCGTGGCATGTTTTACAATTAGATTGTATATTCCAAATTTATCGTTGTGTGCAGTTGTCAAAATGTACAAAAAAAATAGCACAGTTAAAATAAAGTTGAATGGAAATTGGGGGATATGTCATCTGTGCCCACAATGCCTTTTGATAAGGATGTATCATATTACCTTTTTGTTAAATTTCAAAAAAAAAATTTCAATCACGTGTGGTGGGGCCGACAATGCGCGCTGGATTACCCATCAGCTGCACACGAAGCCAGCGATCCAATTTCGACGTCGCAACTCAAAATATTGTCATTCAAATTGGCTTACACTCCGTGCCATCGGATCCCGTCAATCGTAAATCTCAAATTTGAATAGAGTAATCAAAACGTACACGTGATTTCTGAGATAAAATCCTACCAAAAAACGGAAATGGAAATCCCGGTTCTGATGGAGAGGATTATGGGAGAATGGAAATTTCGATGAGAACTCTGCATAAAAGCTGATTTTTGAGCTGTAGAACTTATGGAAATTTACGGGCTCCACGATAAATTGGTCACAGCCAATCCGTCCACAGGCAGTTAGGCCATAGACAAATCGTTCACAGAAAACACCGCCACAGATAACTCGTCCACAGACACATCGGTCATAGACAATTCAGTCACACGACAGTTTGTCCCCATGACTTGTTGGTCAACGACATTTCAGTCAATATTCTGTCCACAGACAGCTCCATCACAGAAAACTGTCATTAATTAAAACTACAGTAATTACAAAGGTTTTTTGGAGAGCGTGTTTCGTGTAATGGACTGTCTGTGGACCTACAAATATGTATGTGACTGAAATGTCGTTGACCAAAAAGTCGTGTGGACCACTGTCGTGTGACCGATTTGTCTATGAACGAGCTGTATGTGGACAAGATCTTTAACCGATTTGTCGTAACACAGAATTCACCAGAAATGGGGATTTTCTCAGACTTTAATGGATGTTTTGTATTCACTCAATTATTTTTCTTTTGTTGCGTTGAAATTGACATTTCACAGTGTATTTGATTTTGTCTATAAATTATGTGAAATTTTTACATCAATTATTAAAAATCTAGCTGTTTCCGAAAATCCTGTAAATCCGTAAATGCCTTTGTGGATAGAGCTGTGCATCTTTCTTGCACGCTATTTGTACCACTCCTGCTATTGCAAGGCTTGGCCTTGGCCTTCTGCCAATTTATTTTCAGGTGAGTGGCTCAGTATCACGCTAACCTGTATTCAGTGGAAATTTCATTACATAAAAATTGGGAGTGACTCCAGCAATTAATTACCACTGACCCCGTTGTACGTTGTAGAAGTCATTACAGAAATTAAATTATTTTTATTTGACTTTATACTTGTCTTTATTTTGGTAAACTAGAATTTTAATTAGTGTACGATACTATTTTTTCAATTTGCTATTATATACTTACTTACTTACTTTCTTCGGCTCATAAGCCTTGAAGGCTCAGGGCCTCCCGCACCACAATCCTCCAGGACTCTCTGTCTTGTGCTGCTTCCCTCTATGGTTCCCTCACTCCCAGAACTTCGGCGTCGGCTTCAACGTTGTCTGCCCACCGCATTCTGGGACGTCCGAGCGGTCTAACACCTGAGGGGGCACCATCCAAGACTGTTCTGATGATCCTGGAGTCCTCTGCACGTGCTACATGTCTTGCTTTTATATAGTTTATTTTATTAACAAATCAAATCATTACCAGTCAGGTTTGAAATCGTGAGTTATACATATTTTTTTGTATTCAATTATTAACGGATAATAAATATCCCATTCCTTCATAACAGATTTTTACCTCTCAGTCAGTTTCTAGTGAAAAATATTTTTGAATTCCTACATGGAATTTTGATTTGGGCATACAGATCTGGAATAGAGGAGGCAAGCAGTGGTGTTTCTGCCGTATCTGCGCAGAGACATTGCCCGCCCCAGCGGGGACGCGACAGCTGACTGACAGTAGATTCCTCGTGTCGCGTGTCGCCTCGCGCTCTGACACTCGCATGTCGCCCTCACCAGGAATGAAAATTCTAGACGTGTCTTCCGAGCTAGTGAATCAAATAATACAGCTTACATAATAAAACGAGTATGTACATTGTACATAAGAATCTGAAATAAAATAAACCGTCTTCTAATCTTTGTTTTTTTTAAGTATTGAACTATTCACTTACAAATAGCTTACTTCAGTACTTTTTAGTGCTTTCGCTTTTCTTTAGGTACTTATTATATTTACATTCAAACGTATTTGGATTCAAAATAAACATCTTTATATGCATGAAAATCTATATTCATAGATATTTACGTAAGATTTTGTATTGCACGCTATATGATGTCTATTTTTCAATAATCTATGTAGTTACAAATGTACATGCAGAAAGTCAATTCCACACGTCATCGAATGCAATATCAGCCAATATGTTGTAAAAGAACTCCATACGAGAGCTTGTCTATTTCAAGTTGTTTTCTCGCTATTTCACGTTCACAAAGACGTGCATCTTTCTACGTGTTGTGTTTATTAGTACGCGCGGCGAAAATTGTTTGCACGATTTGCACATCCCTCAATACACTGCAGTCGCTGCGCTATGACGGGCAAATATTTGCAGTACCTGAGCCACCCGCGTACATGCACACCCTCCTCTTATTCTTGTAGCTAGCTAGAGATGCCTGCCCCCCGGCAACTGCCGCGGGCCGTCACTGACAGATACCCAATACGCCCGTCACAGGAACAAAACGTTGCGAATCAATTTTTTTTGCGCACGTTGTGTGTTGCCGGAATTCAGTTTTCATGATTTATGAGGGATGTGGGAAATATGTTATGCATTCACGTTTACCCTCAATACAAGACGTGGAGCAAGAATTCGTAACTGCTACATCTGGAGAAACATTTATTACAGTTCCACACAAGGCGGCGATAACTTATCGTTACAATCAAACATTTTTTATTTGTTTCAGAACGCAGTATCATGTATCGAAGATTTCAATCTCACTGTTGATATATATGTATATCAGACTTATTTATTTTTAATTACACATGATAAGAGAGCGCCATTTTTGTGTGTGTCACACCTCAAGGGCCCTCTCCGATCACGGATAAGACTTTTTGAAAAGGTGCGTCTTGAGAGCTCCGCGAAATATACCCATAGATTTGAAGTTCTTCACTCCGGGTGGCAGTCTGTTCCTTTCCACCGGACCCGCAACACAGAAAGCACGGTCTCCAAAATTTGTACGGATCTGACGGTGCGGCTGAACCAAATTGATTGCACCATCGCCCGCAGATCTGAGTGTCTGCCTCCTCACACCCATCTCAACAGGCGAAATCATGTCAGTCAGATAAGGTGGAGCTAAGCCATTGATTGCTTTATATACCATCAGACAAACACGGTAGACCACCCTCTCCGGGAAACGAATCCAGTGTAGTTTTTTTTAACATCGGAGTGATGTGAGCGAATTTGGATATCCCGAATATGAGCCTTGCTGCTGAATTTAACACAGATTGAAAGCGGTTGAAATGCTTCTTTGGCTGACCACTATACCAAATAGATTTCCTTTCTTTGGTCTGTATTATTTTTTTGCACAAACCGTAATTATTAGTTATGTTTATTTTCTTGTACATAAGCTGCAAGCAATATTGCGATTATTTTGAACACAGCCAATAAACACATTTGACTTTTTTCAGCAGTTTATTTCGATTCGTACACAACAGGCAATTAATTGAATACGCATTACACGAGCACAATCAGCCAAATTACCAATTTGTAACGAATGCGACATTACCTATGACCGGCACATATTCACAACAGCAGGCAATTTAATTTATCATTTCGCTTAATGAAGTCAACATCACAATTTATAAAATTTAAATTTACCGTGTAAAATTAATTACACATGCGAGTAACGAAAACGTTCATTTAATCTGGTTTTCAAAAATATTTACCAGGCACTATTTTAATTTTGAATTGTCCAGACTTTTTCTGATCACAGATTAGTCAAACATCAAAAGCAGTGCATCTACGCAATTTGTATTGCCTTATAATTTGATTGTACAGAATTGATCAATGTTTTAAAGCAGTGTTTAGCCAATGGAGCAGATAAAAAGTTTACTTTTTTTTCCACCACGAACACTGAAATCTAATCTCCACATCAATATTTATTGCGTGCTTCCTATTTTACGTAACTAGTAATTTTCCGGTGATATTTTAAGTTAATGGTTTTTTGATGAAACATTGCCTAGTAAAAAAAATACTATCATTATAAATACATTTTTCGTAATGGCGTGACTAAATGAGCATGATTAACAGGTGATACAGATTCACTTAAAAAGCATTTTCTGTTGTAAGAATCTAACATGGGTTTCAAGTTATTCACGAACCTGCATAATTGATACAAATAGTAACGATTTTTCGGTCGACATTCGATAGCAATGCCTTGTACGCATGATCGGTATTATATTTTGTTTGGAGACAATGCCCCACCGTGACGCTTCGACTGGTGATTTCGCTTACTCGGCCGACTTCTCGGACACATTGACTCGTGAATATTTTCACGGCTAATGCCAGAATTTGCCTGCGTCATGTTTGATCTATGCCACGGTGGACGACCGATTGGTTCCTGTCGTTTGAGAACGTGAGAGAAATATTTAGAGAGAAACCAGTGAGGAAGTTGTAGAAAATTGTTCATAGCTAATGAAGCCATCAACGAAATGTTTCCGGGTTGTGTTATTAAGAGAATTAAAAAAGTAAAATTTCCTGATTAATGTTATGCTCTTTCTTTTTTTTTAGTTAAAAACTGATTGATCAGAAGCATTCGTCCTTTCCAAAATGATGCAATCTTTCAAGGTTGATTCAAAAAGTTTTCTTTGAAAGGTTATAGAAATCTTAATTTCTGAATGTTCTATGCCTCATTAGCGCAGTGAATTCATAAGGGCCTGTTGCACCAACCTCCAATCAATATATGATTGACACATCAAATTTGATTGCTTAGTTCTGGTAAGGACCTAACTTAATTTTTTCTCGGAAGTGTGTAATAATATGATGGAATTTGAACAGGAAAGATGACGTACATATATGCAACCAAATTTTTGGATTGATGGAAGAAATCACACTTAATTTTTATTTTTGTCTGATTGGAGGTTGGTGCAACAGGCCCTTAGACTTCGGATTGCTTATTTTGAGATATTCCATAGAACATGTTATATGACTTTACTCGTATGGATCTACCTGCTCGTAGTGAATGCGTCATCAATATTATTTCTGATTTCAATGTATCACATGGTCTGTTGGCTTACTGCATCCCTGTGCACAGATTTCTACCCTCTGGCGTGCTGGCTCCGCTCATGCATCCTCAGTCTTCCTGGCCAGCGATTAGTTCCCCCACCAGCTGGTGCAGGCATTTGCATAACAAGCCAGAAGTAGCACCAGCTCACGGCGGATTATTCTAATGTTCTCACGGCCCGATGTGCGAACTCCTCACGGTCAATTTATTACCCCGCCCGCTAAAAGATGTATTATCCAATCTCACCGTATTCCTGACTCGAATGTGTTGCTAAAACAAAACCTTTCTGATTTCTCCGGGATAATGGAACGAGAAAAGCGGCCAACCGTATTTTTAAGAAATCGAACAGGAGAAAAGTAACTCGAGAGCGGTAACCTTCCACAGGATATTTGTTTCTACTCTTACGTACAAAGTATATTATGTGGAAACATGATTTAAGAGAATTTCCTGCCGTGGAAAGCGAAAAAGTCTCATAACTTTCAATTTTGGTCCACAATCCAGACAAAGTAATATTTCAAGTTTACGATAAGGCATTATCAAAACTATTTTTGAAACTATTGCTTAAATTATCTCTTTTTGCTCTGAATATTTGCGCTGGTGGAGAGATTCTTTTCCGGGAAATCACATAAATTTATTTGTAGCAATGGATTCATAAAGGAAGCGAAGCCATAATCACCGTTCGCAAACAATAGAACCCACGTGAAATTTCTCATTTTTATTCTGCGCTTCCTTCCCGCTGCCTAGCGTACATTATCTAACTATGCACGCACGATAACACTCGTGGAAAAAAGCAATTCAATTTTGTAAAGGATTTTGAATGTTACGTTTGTTAAATGCGATATAACATTTGAGTATTCGTACTAAAGTATTCAAATTTTTAATCTCTAATATCAGTTACTCATTAGCATGCAAATATATTTTTATCATTTAAGATTTATATTTCATGCACGTCCAAAAGCACACACGTTCTTACTTAAATATGCAGAAAATTTAATAAAAACTTAAATTAACATAAACCTTCAACTCTTGCAGCTTTTCCGGTAATGCGGTAAACGGTATTGATATGCCAAAAGTGATGCAATTTTTGGTCATGCCAGTTAGTCTCATACCAACCTATAATTCAAAGAAAATGTAATTTCATTTTCAATAAAGTTTTTAAATTACAAAAAAATAACTTTCCAATACGAACGAAATACGGTTCGAGGCTATTTCCACTGAAGCACATTTTTGTTTTCGGGCAATTTCCATTATGTAATTGGGATTCGTCAACACGGCCTCAGTATGAATAATTTATCCATTAATTCCATCGGGATACATTACAATATGCTCCCACCTTAATCCAACCAAACACACAATAAGCCCAATGAAACTTGTCCCCATAGTACCTACCTATATCTAATTCCGGAGCCCCATTTTGGGGAAAGAAAAACAATAGAGTATAATTTTCCAAAAGGTTTCACATCGTGTGTGCTTAGTACGTGGCTCCACATACACTTTAAGGTCCATGAATATGAGGATTTACGGCACCCACATTTTCCACTGGAGAGCCGATTTAAAGAGATTTACAACCTAATATTTCAATACAGTTCAACTTTGTATGCAACCTCTGGAGAGCTAATAAATTCAAAGTGTTTTTGATATTTTCTCCTTTTCGTTTTTATTCCTCATCGGTCATAAAACCCGGAATCCATCTTTACAGTTTTTTCACGATTCTAAAATAAAGATAACTTTTATTTCAATGTGAAATTTCGATACTTTTTCCTACTACCGAATATCATCGTTGCTTACTGTGTCTCAAAGTGACCGCTTTGTACCTCAAGTATAAAACATTACGTAAATACTCAACCATCACGTAAACAGAAGTAATCTGTTAAAACTTAAACACTCATGAGAGGCAATGATTAATCTTTCATACATTATAGTTTTTTTTTAGTGCCGCTTGTATAGAAAATTAGTAATCCTCATTTTCACCTCTCTGCCTTGGGGGTCACCACCCACAACTGTTCAACTGCTCCTCCCATTCTATGTCGAACCAAACATAACATCAATACTACACAGAATTTTTATTTAATGTTGGAAAATGAACATTCAGGGTGTGTGCCTTAATGTCTTTTATTGCTTTCAACACGCCAAGTATGAATGAACAAAATTATACCACTGTTCATAAATTAGTATTTTTTTGTAATCTGCTCCAAATTAAGTAAATTGTGGTTTATATTTACAGAAATCTAAAATTGTATTTTGATAGTCTTATACTTTAATTTCCTTACAATTCCTGGACTTTTGAGGAAACTTGTCTTATAATATGTAAAATTAAAAATAGCCTCAGGAAGCTTCAAATACTTTTTGTTATCGTTAAGACTTTTTTTATAGAGATAAACTATTATAAGGAGATCAGTTTTAGGTCCAAAAAATGTTTTTACCTTTTTCAAAAAAAATCTAAGGAACTAATTAAACAGTGTTTTTCAACATTGGTGCTATGAGCAAAAAATCAAAGCGGTCTGACCGAACAGTAAAAAAGATCACCGATGATATAAATAATCCTAATTTAAGCAGTACCTCCGTAATTTTAGAACAACTTTAAACAGTTTTAATGTGTAAAAATGTCTCCATTTTTGGAAATCTAAAATATTCTCTTAGCTCTTTAAAAAAGGTATTTAATTAAAAAATAAGATTTATATACCACCCACGAAAATGTTGAAATGTAGACTTGAGCATTTATTTTTTGTCTGGCTAGACTGTTGACTAAACCAGATTTCCGAGTATAAAGCAAAGCGATAAACTCCCCTCGATTACTTAAATTGAAAAAATGTATAGAAGATTCAATAGCATCCCTTATGAGTGATTCAGTTTCATACAGTTTTTCTATATACACGATCGAGGTGAGTTAACTCGGCAGTGTTTTATACTCGGGGTACAGCTCCCAGGAAATGACGTCCATTCTTCTGACAGGAGCCGAGAGCTGAAAGAGCGGGCTCAGATTGCCGAGGCTTTTATGCGACGTGTCACACTTTCCGACAGACGAATGGCGACGGGATTAAAGATGGAAATGCATACGCTGCAAGTCTGCCGCTAGCTTGGTGCATCATGAGCTTTTACAAATAATCCTTTTTTATTTGAAATGGAAACGACATCATCCGTCATACTAATTCTTCCAAATAAAAATTATAATGTGATTCCATTGTAAAAAAGATGCAGAGGAATTTTGATGTTTTCGTTTTTCTTTCAATGTTAGATTTTAGTAAGTATAAACCAATATTTGACAATTTTATTTTTTAATGAATTACTATTGGTCATATTCTTGCATTATTGTTGGCTCATTGAAAGGAACCATCTATTGTGTGTGTGTTTTTTTTAATTAACATTTTTAATATAATTAATTGACGAGGCATTTACTTTGTAGTCTTTGATTTTCTTTTAAATAAAAAAAAATGGTTTGTACCTGATTATATGAGGTTCGTTCATAAAACTGGTCGAACATTACTCAATTTCACTCATTTCTAACCATGTAAATTTTATTTTAATCAGGGAAGCCTATTTTACTTTTAGTTTTAGCAGTCTACTGAGATTTTTTTTTAATTCCTTACTTTTCCATTATAAATATAAAGGTAAGAAGTAAAGCGATGTGATTGGCAGTATAATAAGATATTGTGGTCATAAAAGATTATTAGATATCTAGAACCAGAACATTTTTCTACTAGAACAGTGCGAAGAATAAATCTCCACATGACCTGCTTTCCAAGTTCATAATTTTGTACATATAATTCGAAAAATAAACGCCTATCTCCAATTTAACCGTGCAATCAAAATCGTATCGCTGTATTAAACCCAACATACATAATGACAATTCTCACCTTTTCAACTTGCACTTTTACTTTTTTTGAATTCTATTAAAAATAGTTAGTAGGCCAGGGTCACTAAAAACAAAAGGTCGTTGTAGATTGCAGTTTTAATTGTGGGCTGTGAGAACAATCACCGACACAACACGACCCGGGTAAGAGCGGTTTTTTTTGTCTATCTATCGCTCAGTGGCCGAATTAATTGAATAAAAATGTAGGTTAACTTGGCGCAGGTCGCGACGTCATTTCTTTTTTTTTAACGCGTTTTAAATAACGCTTTACTTGTAGTAGGTACTAAGGCTGTATTTTATTTGAACCAAAAAATTATAGAGTTTCTATGACTGCGGATTTCAACACACTTTTTCATACCAGACTAATCCATAGCTCATTAAACTCTCTCTTCACATACGTGCCGAAATTATCTCATACACATCTCTCAAGGTGCTTCATAAGATGCATATATAAAGCTAATAATCTATAATTTAAGTTGAAAAGATATATTACGTTTATGAATCATATTAAATACATTCCCATAAGCAGATATTTATAAGTTCGCGCTTACATAAAAACCCAACCTCAAATGAACATAAGCCCTACAACTCTTGACAACCTTTCCTGAAACAAGGGTGGCATTGGCAAAGTGAAACATCTTTTACAGTATGGGTGATCAGCCTAATACCAACCTATAAGTCATGGAAAAAAAAATACAGTGTAGAAAATCCTTCTAGAGGTTTTGAGTAACGGCACGACAAATCTCAATACCCCACTAGGTCTTACAATTGACCATGATCCTTACTAGAAATGCTGTGGGCCATGGGTTTTTTATTCCGATATTTTTTTGACCAAGTAGTACCAACCGATAAAGTAAAAAAACAAGTCCACACCAACGCATCTCATAGAATATTTGTGAATAATGTATGTGTGAATTTTGAATACAAATTTGAAAGCAACCAAAACCGTCTCTTGACAGTTTAGTAAAGTGTAAAATTTTGCTTCAAATTGTCTGCTTTGTTTCAGTGAACGCTCTTCATACTCGAACATCTAGACCAGGGGTCTCCAAACTATTTTACCCAGGGGCCGTATTGAAATTTTGAGGTGGTATGGCGGGCCAACAGGATCTAGGTGATTTGTCCCCAAGGGTAGAAATTTTTGAAAATTTGACACTTGGAAACAGTGTTTTTAAGCATTTCCATTATATTTTTTACAAAAAAAAATTTTTTTAAAGATATGTTTGAAGTGTCTTTTGGTGCTATTCTTAGATATTTTAGTCGTCTGTCGAGCCCACGCTTTGACAAACTAATGAGGCATTTGTATGAAGATCTGTCAATCCAAGATAGCCGCAAGTAAACAGCTGATTAGACTTCATACAAATATTACCAAAATTCGGTAGGTAAGAATGACCGTGGTGATGAGACTTTCAAAGCGTGGGCTCAACGGACGACCAAAATGCCTAAGAATAGCACTGTTTGAGTTTAGTTCGCGCAGTTGATCTTTCAGTTCTCAATATCTAAAACAAAACTTTTTTATTGACGTCTGCGGACCGGACCAAATCCTTTCGCGGGCCGCATTTGGCCTGTAGGTAGGCCGTAGTTTTGATACCCCTGATCTAGACTTAACGCCCGTTCACAAGTTTGTCATCATGAAGCCGTTCTCCTCAAAACATGGCATTCTTCACTGGAACTTTGCGTATTATTACTTTGTTAATTAAATTAACATGAAGCAGACTAAGTAATGAGTCCCGGGGCAGCGCCATCCACCATACTGTTCATTATTTACGGAATTTAACTTGCCGCTTTTCAAGACGGGCCGGCGCCCCTATTCACAGCGTCATATTATTTTCTCAAGTGCTCAAAGTCCAGTTACTGTATCATTTCGTCGTTCCACTAGGGGAAGCCGGTACCTCTGCAGATGCGTCTCCACTTTTTTCTGTCTTTTCAAACCTCTTTCATCTCTTCAAAATTTATCACTTTCTTCATACATACTCTTCTCTTATTCTCACTCTGTGGGTTCCATTCTTTCGCAATCTCACCTATTTGGTCTATCCATTCTTTCCTCGGTCTTTCCCTTCTACGCTGTCCTCTGTTATTTCCTCTGATTTTCCACGGTATAATTCACACTCAACTAATCCATGGCTCAGCCGCCTACTAACGTGAATTTGCCTTGCAAAAAAACGATGGTCCATGGATCAGCTACGGATCAAACGTGTTGTGAATAACCCTGAAAAAATATATGCAGACTGAAACTCGCCATAAGTGCTCATTTAGTTTCCATACAATTGTGGTGGAACGCCATGGTTGAGTTTAAACGAAAAGCTTTTATACTTGGGGTACAGGAGATGTAAAATATATGAAACTAGTATAAAGTTTACTTTACTCTTAAACATAAGTAATGACCAAAAATATACGAAATATGAAACTCGCCATAGGCGCTTTTTTTTAGTTTCCATACAATTTTAGTGAATTACTATGGTTTAGTTTAAACGTAAAGTTTTTATACTCTTGGTAAATAAGAAATAAGATGGGGAACTAGTGTTAGGTTTTGTGCTCCCATTGTTCGCAAAGTCTGAGTCGTGATGTTCCATTGTTGGACGAAGAGGAAAATATCCTGTTCGGCAAGAATAAAAATTAACGTTGTATCTCAACCATTGCGTTCAACAACAAAAATGTACGGCAATTAAAACAGCGCCTCTAATGAACGTTTAAATTTCTTTATATTTTTGGTAAACATGTGTGAGTTTTAACGTATGTACTTGGGCTTCTCTTAACTCTTATCGCGTTGTTCTTATTATTGTGAAGATGAAGGTGCAGACCTCTTAGCGACAATTCCTATATAAGTGGTTGGTACAAAATGGCTTTATAATGAGAAAAATAATTGTACGTCCTCTTTTTAATCTTTATATTTTCCATTGTTATCCATTCCTTAAAAATCGCATTTTTCTATGAAGGCTAACACGAGCAAATGCAAAAAAAAATTCTATCGTATGCAAGTATCGGCAATATAAAAATATCAAAACAAGCATAACAAAAATACCAGCAAGGTGTTTTCAGCCTTCACGAGAATTGGGTACCAGCCCCTTCGGGATCTATGAAGGCCCGCTAAGACCTACTCCCGCTAATTAATTATTGTTAAAATAATATTATGCGATAGATACCTATTATTGGAGCATTGGAGATACTTATGTATTTGTATTATGTGTTTTGTGTATGTGCAACTCCTTTGTTCTGTTGGTGTCTTTAAGAATAAATAAATAAATAAAGCCCGGAAGGCTGTATCTAAGGCCGGCCTCTTTACCTGTAAAAATAAATAGGTTTAACTCGCCACATGCGACCCCTTCGGGGCAAAACACGTCAAGAAGTTACAGTATATATGTAGCTTATCTGCGCTTATTCAATCCTCAAATGTCACAGTTTTCTATCAAGGCTTTTATACATATATTGAGAAAAGTATTGTTCTATGGTAATTATTGTCCTCGGTAAAAAAAATAACTTTAACCGAAAACATGGACGACAGTGTCAAATTTTCAGGGCATCAATCGCCACTCCTTTGTGGCACTACAAGTGTCATAGACCCCTAGAGTCTCTGAAATCCATTGGGTCTCCCGCAAAAAAAAACTTTCTTTGTTGGAATATTCTTTGCTTCTCGGCGTTTTTTTTTTCATTTTACTTTTAGATTAAAATTTTCAAAGTCGAATATTACAGAGGAGTACACACGCCTACAAATTATCACGCAACAAAAGCTGAAAGATCTCCGCCTGCCTTAATACAATCTGATAAGCAATTCAAAAGATATCTCTTCATTTCCCCAGTCGCTTACCTCGGAGGAAAGATAACGTGAAAAGTAATATCTAACAGAAACCTCCATACATTATATCCTCATCACTACTAAACCCCAACGTTTATACTCAACCAAAGCATTTTGCAAAATTGTTTGTAAACTTAAAAAGCGCCTGTAGTAAGCGTTTTAGTTTCTGTATACTTCTGGTAAAACGTTATATTTGAGTTTAAATATGAAGTCTGCTGTGGAATATGTTGTTCGCTTTACCGCTCAAATATGAAATTTGCTTACGTGTGAGAAAATTAAATATTTGCGATAACATGTTTTGGGGCCTCTCTGTACATCGTCATTGAGATGAATTTCATTGAAAACGCGCGAATAGATGTTTGCGCTTAGACCCTTTACATAATACGTTTTCAGGATTTCCATAATGAAAAATAAACTGAATCAATAGTATTCAGAAAACTGGGTGTATGGCTGGCTTATACCTACACTATCAGTGCTACTAACTAAACCTTTGACCCATATCTGATCTATGGATCATCGATTTTTGTATGGAAAATTCACCGCAAGCTGCGTATGAGCCATCACCATGTATTTTGCACAAACACCAAAGTATGGATACATTATCAACAGCGCTTAATATTTATATTCGTTGTGTTTATTGTTTGTCATCATTTTGTTGACTTTAATCATTAAATTTACGCATTTTCACTGATCGTTACGATAATTTATTATTTCCCGCATTGCTTTAAATCAAATGATTTATCACACCAACATGTCGCGTCCTAAATATCATGAATCATCATTTAACCAGACAAATAAAAGCGTTCACTTTTATTGATAATCTCAAATAGTGTCGAGTTTTATACAAGAGTTGTTGTACTCGGTGCATTTGTCTTCTGTCAAGATTGATATTTAAAACCACAGTTAGCCACATTAACATCGTTTTATAATGCAGTCTGTATCTTTCATTTTACTTGTGATCATTTACCATGTTTTGTCATTATAAATGACCATAACTTTAGGGGCATTTTAAACTCCACCTTCATTGTATACGATGATTCTTGCTTGGTTTATTTCTTGTCTCTCGAAATATCAACCTAGAAGTTTGTTTTTCAAAACATTCTTGTGGTCCAGCATGGGAATTTAGCACTTATAAAGTTTGTGCTCACGAGCCAGTCTCCTATAAAGGTAATAGGAGAACTAACGACGTTACACGACCAGCCGGCCATTGCTTTGGCTTTGTTTGCATATTGTGTTAGAGAGAAGACTAGTAGAGCAAGCTGTGGTCGCTAGACGATTTTTTATCAAACCTGCATATCCAAACTTTCTCATTAAAAAATAGTGAAATAACCTGATTATAATTGAATGAATATATTGTTATGATTTATTTCTGGTTCAATTTTAATAAAGTGGCAGTTGAAGTTATCTTTTAACAAGTTGGTTAATTTTAATTTGACCCTACGAGATGCCTCTAGAATAAATATTTCCAGAGAGTGCGAGAAGTACAAAACAAAATATCAAACACTTATGTCTCACACACATATATATAACAAGTAAATACCTACGTTTAAATACACAATCATAAAAACACGTAGGAATGAACTTATACATTCGTAACATTTTTTTTTCTTCCAAGATATTAACTTATTC
The DNA here is from genome assembly GCA_951799405.1 of Agapetus fuscipes. Lineage (NCBI taxonomy): Eukaryota > Metazoa > Arthropoda > Insecta > Trichoptera > Glossosomatidae > Agapetus > Agapetus fuscipes. The sequence continues at coordinate 8,209,611 of OX637350.1, forward strand.
TTCCCATTTCTCCTATTCACTCTTTAAAAGACTAAATAAAGGTTGAAGATGAATTATATCGGAGAAATCAATTCCCCATCCCCTGAAAGTCCATCTAGCTAGCTATAGAAATAAACATGCAAGAAAAAAGTAAAACCGTTACTAGGTGCACCAATTATCTTTTAGAGATGGAGTGTTAAATCTTTGAGTGTTGACGCTAAAATCCCTTTAATTAACTGGTACATCTTCTCAGCGCCTGTGCGTGAGCTTAAAAAGTGATTATTCATCGGAAGTACAAATTGTCGTCTGCTGGAATACTCGACTGAAAGCGATTGCGAATCACTCCAAATTCACTTCCGAGAGAGTATATTGGTAATGCTCTCTCCCTCTCTATCCGTCTCTCTCTTTCTCTCCTGGTCCCGCCCGACTGACAATGAGTGACATCTGTTTTTGTCCGTAATTAAACATCTGTAAATTTCGCCTACAATTAATTCGCGTGAAAACGAGAATTTGCCAGCGTATTCCAAAAGTCTCGTCTTTGATTGATTTTGCAAAGTTTTAACGAATTTCATTGAAATAATTGTCAAACAAAATTTTTTGATTGACTGCCCGAAACAACTCGTAAATTGAGATTCTTCTATAGCTGTTTTTTTTAATTTTTGGTCGTATTCTTAAGATTTATCTTTACCAGTTTGAACTCACGAATACACTATTCACAGAGAGCATGAAAACATCTGTTCTTAGGACAACTTTTTACATTAGGTTACTTACTAGAAAAAGGACAAAAAAAGAAGAAACTTCACCTTTTGTTACTAAACGTAAAGCCTTAAATGAAATTATTTATTTCTTTTAAATTAATTTTTTGAGAATTCAAAAGACGCACGAAAAAGCTCTGCTCGCGTTTTTTCTAGTTTATTTTCAGATTACACGTGGCATCAGCCAGCTAATTTTTGTTATTTTTTTCTAGCAGCAACTAATGACCCTTTGCATGTTTCCGTGAAATAAAATTTCCGTTGGTCTTTTTGCGTTGACTGCGCGAGCGCAAACATAAATTTGGGTGCACGTTCATGCAACTGGTGCAAACGTGTGAATTTAAATCCCGAAATTAGGTCGATGGTCGAGCTCACGCCCGCCCATTCCCAGTAACCACATCATCCATGTGAAATATACCAGCACCCCAAGTATAAGTTTAAATCAAATGAATAATGTATGCAGACTGAAAAAGCGTCTGTAGTGAACGTTTTAGTTTCCAAAAGTTTTTTTAGTAAAACGCCGTGATTAAGTTTGAACTTAATGTTGGGTATTATGGTAATGTATAGCGTAAATGTGCACACTAGAAGAAATATTTACAACCAACTAAAATGTAGGTCAAATGCTAAGGACCCTACTTAAGTATACTTTATAGCGCTCCCCACCCTCTACTGTGCGCATAGATTTAATAGAAACTTCACAATGTGCGCTTCGTTGAACTAAAAGTTTTTGCTTACGAATCTGTGCCATCTATATAATAAGTAAATACAATTAAAACTCTCTGTGAGCGTTTAAAGAAAATGGAAAATTCAATTAATCTCGTATTCAATTCTGGGATAAATAAATTTGCTCCGAGAAACTTCTTTAGAAGTGCTGCAGGAGGTTTCTCTTGAAAAAATTGCAGTTTTTTTTATATAATTTAATTTGTTAACTGTGAAACGAAGATAAATAAATATATTTCTGATGACGGTACACATGAGCTTATAACGAAATTTGAAAGAAATGCATTGTCTAAAGAATTGCACTCCATTTACATATTCTATTAAAGAAACTAAATGATTATTGTCAAGGAAAAATCGGTCTAGCAAGAGCTTTAACCAAAATATTGTACGGAAATTATGTGATTGTACTTCTTGACTGATACGTTGGTATGAGGCTGACCACCCGTGCTGTAAAAATCGGTTCACTTTTGCCAATGCCACCCCGGTTCAGGGAACGGCGGCAGGAGCTGCAAGGTTTATGTTCATAAAAAAAAATATGTGTGAGTGGGTGAACTTAAAGTTTTGTGTGAGTGAGTGCGGAATAAAGACAAACCAAACAATAAAAGGGCCCTCGAGGTGTGCTACACACGAAAACGGCGCTTTAAAAAAAAAAAATATCCAAATATATATATATATGAGCTTTAAATGTTAACATATTTTGCAGCTTAGATTATAGATAGATTATTATAGATCAAGGCTTTATTTTACTTAAGGTGTTTTCGTGATTGTACAAAATTGTTACAAAATGCAGTTCTAAAATAACCTACTACGTTTATTTGTATTCGTTTAAATATATTTTATCTACTTAATGCAAACATTCTCAATTTAATATGCATCGTCTAAGCTTTCCGTACATTTTCTTTGCTTCCATTTTTTTACTTGACTTTCATGTAATATCTCTCCTTCCTTCATACACTGAAAGTTGCAAATTTCCGTGCACTTTGCCGGAGCGCGGCGTATATAAATATCCTGCTCCTTTGTGTTGTTGGTTTTCCACGTAAGACGCTGTGTTCCACCTCCTTTCTGTACCCCCAGTATTAACTCAAACTTAGCGTTACCAAAAAAATACATAGAAATTTAAACGCTCAGTAGAGATGCTGTTTTAGTTCCTATGCATTTCTTGGTGAACTCTTTGGTTGAGTTGAAGTCCCTTCACCGTCCTACATCGCCTCACGAAGTCCCCTATCATTGCATGGCACACAATATTACCTCTCCCCTGTAGCTTGGTGGAAAGATGTGAAATAATATTGTTGGTATAATGATAATAATATGAAGATGATTTATTTGGTGAGCGCTGTTTTTGTGTGAATCACACCTCAACTAGAGGACCATGAAAAGTTCCGAAATGCACTGAAGACTAGAAAAGTTCTGGCATCATTTGCACGAGCGCGCTTGGAGTGGATACATTACGAAATGGCGCTATAAAGAAATCATGAACTCATTATCATTATCAAGAGCCCTCTGCAAGATTAGTCGTCGCTATAGAAAGCGCCAATTCTCAAGCACAATTGCTGGATGAACCTTTGATGACCGTTCTTTGGTAAAAAATATGAATTTTTCTACCCTACGAAAAACATATTTAAAAACATAAATAGTTTGTTTTTCGTGCTCCGCCGAGATTCGAACCCACAACCTTCCATTTATGAGACGCTAACCACTAGACTACGGACCGGTCAAATTGTGGATTTCACCTTTCTCTGCATTTAAGTTTTACTTTTGGTATTTGGGTATTCAGTGAATGATAAAAATTAGTGTGTTCTAAAAATACTAAAAACTAGGTAACTTCGCGTACAAAATAAAAGGCACTGAATCTTTAAATGAACCAGTAAGAGAACAATAATTAATAGTCAAATTATTTAAACTTGTACATACGAGTATTCACAAAGTTTTCTTTACGTTTCACATTATTCATTTAAAAGACTCTTCGCAATGTCGACAACAAACCCTTCATTTTTGTGTAACAAAATATATACAGTTCATACAGGAAGGCAGTAGTGGTGCCTCACACAACGAACTTAATTCGTTCCGGGAGCAAGTTTGTTATGCGAAAAGTTCGTTATGTGAAACGCGTTTTCCCATAACAATACATGGTAAAAAAAATAATTCGTTCTGTAGCATAAAATATGCTAAGATGACATAAAAAAAGATAATTTTTTTGTTATTATTTTTATTTAGATACATCTAACAAAAACATATTTTTTTTAATTTTAAGACACACTAAGTAGAGTCTACCGAATCTTGCACATCTTCATCCATTTTCTGCTTTTTGGCCGATGGTTTCATGAAAAACCTGTCCAAAGTCGTTTGTTTTTCTCTTTTCTCCAACATCTGCCGGAAATAACGGACAAGAGTATCGGAGTAAAGATCGTTGATCCTGTTTACTTCATCTGAATCCAGATAGTGGGCATTGGTAAACTCCTGAACTGCTTTCCATTTATTTCCTGTTTCATTTCAACAGAAATCACCTTCCTGCTTTTATTAGAAGCCATGATATAAAAAAAATATTGAGTTTAACTTAAAAAGACGACTGCCTTGATACGTGCGTGATTTAATTCGTAATGAAGAACGATTGCCGCGATACGTGCGTAAGTTAAACGCAGTGACTACAGTGCCTGCGCGGGAGTATGCAATACATCGGCAGCGATCGTGGAAGCTCGGGCGAAGCAGTCGTGGAAGCTCGGGCGACTTCGTTGTGTGAAGCGAAGTTCGTTGTATGAATCGTGAAATGAACGAACAGGAAGTTCGTTGTGTGCAGCGTTCGCTGTGCGAGGCGTTCGTTGTGTGAGGCACCACTGTTACTTTAAATTAAGATTTTTTAAATTTTAATTCTTTATAGTGAACTCAGAAATAGCAATATTTATTTACTTGTACGCACGTCAATAAATATATATTTTTAATACTACCATGAAGATATCAAAAACAGTTTTTCCACACAATGCTTTGAGTGGAATCATCATATTTTTTCACAGAGCTTTTTAACAAGTGGGTGAAAACATATCCCCGTAACAAGGCACCTGAGCCACGTGCGGAAACAGATAGCTGAGCTCTACGCTAAGTATTAAAAAACTTAACGTCTAAACTCAGCCATCGAGTTTTACAAAAATGTATGGAAATTGTACCGCTCACTAGAAGCGCCGTTTTAGTTTGCGTACATTGTTTTTTGTAAACGATTTTATACATAATGTTTGATACTTGGGTTGGTGTACTTGGTATGGAGTGTGTAGAAGAGGGAAAGGAACAATGGTGCTGCCAGCACTCGCAAAGTGGTTTGCTTTCGTCCTGTACCCAAGTATAAAACTTTACGTATAAACTCAACGACAACGTTTATCAAGAAATGCTTGTTCAATAAAACAGCGCCTCTAATGAGTGTTTTAGATTGTATACCTTTTTGGTAAAACGCTATGGCTGAGTTTAAACGTGAAGTGTTGTACTTGGGGTGCTGATTATTTTTTCAATTGCACAACAGTTTTTGGCTTTTGATGCCGGCGAGCTTGATTGTTCTGCGAGATCATTCCCGCTCTCTGAAAACATTTTTTGTGTATTTTTCATTGTGAAAAAATATTTCTATAATGCTTCCTGTCTGCCGGCTCACTGCTGCTGTGATGAGAGACAACAATGATACACTTTTTGTGTGTTTTTGTGTTTGAAATGTTTTTTCATGTGGGATGTCTACCGTCGCATTCGCTGTTCTAAATCCATACTACCATACCAATGTGGTCACTAGCTTAGTGGTTAGAGCATCCATTCAACTACAGCAGTGGTTCCTAACTGGACCACTACTGGGGTGGAAGTCTCGACGGCCGTCGATAGATTTTACCGTATCGATTTGAAGATAGGATGAAAAAAAACATGGCGGCTAATTAACAGCTGATCCATTTTATATGGAACAACGATCAGCTGTTCAGGCACCGCCATGTTTTATTATGGTCCATATCATCCAGGACCATATCATACCTGGCATCCATCATACAAAACAGATTCACATTCTTGAACCTTGTGGTCTCTGATGATAACAAAACCATCGCAGTGACATACTGTTTGAAGTAAAATGATCCTTGTTCTATTTTGATGGTATTGTGTGTGGCTCTAATTGAGGTATCATTGCAGTGAATTCACAAAATTGCTCTTCGAAAAATGACAAATTAATAATGTAAAAAAAAACACAGTTTTTCTTCATGGCTTAATTTATTTCTTCAAGCGTTTGAGGAAATTAATCCACTCGTCAAGAAAAACGTTGTGTTTTATTTTTACATAATTTAAAATGAATCTTCAAAACTGCACAATACACAAACCCTTAAACTGTTATGTTAATATTATTAAAACCTGATTGAGTACCAGTATTTCTTTTTTCAGAATGAAATCATATTCTGGAATTCGTGTTAATGTTATTACTTATAACACTCATATCTTTAAAACCCCCTAAAAATTCAAGGTAGCCTTTTCATCAAAAAAATATTTTCCCCTACAATAAATTTACAGTCGAGAATTAAATCTATCTCGTTCTTATATCTTTTCCCGGTATTTTCCTTTCTCCCCATTTTTCCCTCCACAATAAGAGTGTTGTGTGTATTGAGCCCTGACATTTTGCTTGCAGCTTCCTCCCGGCGGATGGGCCTTCACAACTTATCCTGAATCAACAAGTGCGCCTGCCACGGCCTCTCATGAGTGGCGGGAGGGACTTCCCAGAGCGTCTCACACCCAACACATAGTGAGTAACAACTACTTCTCCTTTTCTATTCATCTACCTGCCCACTAAACGACAACAATCTAATCTAAGTTGCAAAGATGTGTAACATTAGGGATTCACATTATATGCATTCTCACAAGCCGACACCGTATGCTCATACCCTCCTCATACCTGTCCTGTATGTATGCAGAAAGACCCACAGCACGTGGACGCTCATACAAAGATATATATTTTCTGAAGTGGTGGAAGGCCTTCCCGTGAAGTAAAAGCAACGGCATGACAAAACAATATATCTTCTATGTCAGAGGCGTGCCCATAACTCTAAAAAAAATGGACACATAGCGTTGTGTACATACCGCATGTAGACTTACAATATAACAACCCAAGTCTCAAATGAACATACACCCTGCAACTTTTGCCGACCTTCCCTGAAACAAGGTTGACATTGGCAAAGTGAACCATTTTTTACAGCATGGGTGGTCGGCCGCATACCAACCTATAAGTCAAGGAACATGCACATTTGAGATTTTCTTTTTAAGTTGTAGGTTCACATGCGGCATGCTCAAGCGCGAACTTGTACGTGTCTGCTTGTGAGAATGCATGTAATGTGAATCCCCAATGTTACATATCTGTGCAACTTAGATGAGATTATTATTATTGTTGTCACTGCTTAATAAAAGTGTAATAGGTATTTCATTAAATACTTCATCTGCCTCCAACTTACATAACTTCTCATAAGCAAGAGATACAGCGCCCTACGAAATAAATACATATATGTCTTCTTTATTAAAGGTCTCTGTCATTTACAGCGTATACATTACGCAGTTTAGTCCTTTCATTTGGTCCGCCGTATACACGCGCACAAGACTTACTATTGTGTCTACAGTGGTTCCATGGTAGAACGACACAGTCACAAAACGATGCATGACAAAACGGCACATGGCAGCATGACACATGACTTAAAAAAACATGACAGAATACATTATAGAACGATATATGACAAACCGACGCATGACATAGCTACACATAAAAGAACCGACACATGACAGAATAACACATGACAGAATAACACATGACAGAACGACACATGACTGAACATCACAATGAAAAACTTCACAAGACAATACATCTCATACCTAAAACAGAACAAACCATTAACGGCACATGAAAAAACATCGTCATAATGATGTATTTTCTATGCTGTTTTGTCACAGTGTTTTTTTTTAAATAGATTTGTGAAGAAGAGTGCAATTCACCTACCTATTCTGCCTGGCCCAGAAACAGGTATTATTAAATAATTATAGTATATTATAATGAATTATCAATTATTAACTACCAATGTCATCTGTTGAACCAGGGTCAAAGTTATGGTCAATGAACCCAAGCGGGTATTTAACCAGAGTTATTCTATTCCAAATACGCTAGAAAGATCAGCCACTTGACCCTCGGCCATAACACAGACACGTTTTGTCATACCCCTGTTACAGGGAAGGACGGCAAGAGTTGCAGGGTGTACATATGTCCATTTGAGATTTGGTTTTTATGTTGTAGGCTCACATGAGGCATGTGCAAGCGCGAACTTGTACATGTCTGGTTGTGAGAATGCATGTAATGTGAATCTCCAATGTAACATATCTTTGCAACTTAGATTAGATTAGATGTACTGTCATTGTGATACTCTTTCATGTAGAGTTCTGTCATGTGTCAGTATGTCATGTGTCGTTCTGTCATGTGTCGTTCTGTCATGTGTCAGTATGTCATGTGTCGTTCAGTCATGTGTCGTTTTGTCATGTGTCGTTATGCCATGTATCGTTTTGTCACTGTGCCGTTCTACCCTGTCACCGTCTTGAGTGTATGAGGTTTCCTTCCCATTGTGTGTGTTGCCAGGGAATAAAGACCCTCCGAAGAATTTATATGAAACTCAGCCGTCGTCCCCTGAAATAGCGCTCCTACAATTATATCATTCTAAAACCGGCGAGCTGCGTCTGCGCTCTGCTAAATTCATATTTTCTCTCTTCATTTTCCGTACAATATTTTCTTTTTTTTTAATATCAAAGAGAGTATTGCATTCAGAGTCGGCAGAAATACTTTTTGTTTTGTTCAATTAAGTGTGAATAATTTTAATCCACTTGGTTGAACCTTTGAATTATACTTTTCGTGTTTTCTTAATAATAACTTACTTCGATGTTATGTAATCTTAGCTGCGTTGACGGATTAAGTTGGCTTATTACGTGTGACTGTGACAAAACATGAGTCGTATTGAACCAAAGGCGGCAACCTAGGTTTTATTTTTCGAAAAATATAATACAGATATTTTTTTCTGTTTCCATCATCGTATTTTCGAAAAAATCCCAGATTTCCGTCTATTCAAAATTATGCAGACTCCTCGACTGATAGGTTAGTCTAATGCTGACCCTCCACGCTGCCAAAACTTGGTCCATTTCTACCAATGCCACCCCGGTTTCAGGGGTTACAAAGCTTATGTTCATCTGAGGTTTTGTGTTTTTTTTTTTTACTTATATTACAAGCTGCATGTGTAAGCGCGAACTCACATGTGCCTGCTTGGGAATATGAATTTAATATATCTTAAATGCCAATATATCTTTGCAACCTAGATTATAGATGGAGCCTTCCCAATTCACTGATTATAAGAAATCACTTCGTTAAATATCAAATTTCAAGGCAGCGTAATGTCAATTCTGCAAGTGGACTCAACTTAAATCTATAGATTATACATAGACTGTATGAGACAGTTCGTCTTTTTCATCAAATTGTCAATCCAATTCCATTCCCATTCAGCACGTAATCTTTACAGGAAAGTTTTCCCTGACAACTAATAAGTTATTAAGTAGGCGAAATCTTCTACAATTAAAAGCCAATCGCAAATAATAATTTCTGTTGAAAAGTTTGCACGGAATCGGCGCAATTTCGCGCCGGCTCATAAATCTCCAAATTGCTTCAATGACTTCTCATTCATTTAACTTAATTTATCGCGTTCCGGCAGTATTTTGTTTTTCCCCGTACTAAAGCAAATTCACGTCCGAGCTCATATCTATATAACGGGGGGTTCGTGTAGCGGACATAACATTTTTCGTTGACTACTCGGAAGTCTTGGTGATTTTTATTGGTCATTAATTTCATGGGTATTTTTCTTTTATTGTCTTGAAGGTCAACCCACAAAACTGTAATAGCGTAACTTCCTATTCGGCTATTTTTAAGTTGCTACGACAGATCGAAAATTGTTGAGTTATTTAAAAAAAACATTCAAAGAAATACTATATTTGCGTATTCTAAATATTGATATTAAACGAGTCGTTAATGCATAACTTACGTACTATAAACTCGACGCTTTTTAGTATCTTATTTAACGTAGCGTCGTTTGTTAATCGGGAGACACTAATATGGTCCGGTGAGAAAGGACGAACCTGCTAAATTATTTTAAATTGTAAAAAGATCAAATATTTTTACCATGAAGAAATGAAAAAAAAACAACTTCTGATCTTAAAGTTAAATAGAAATTTAACCAATTATATAAACACAAAAAAATATAAACAAAATACATTTTTATGTAACTGTTTATTTTTCTCACTTTGCTGTACACAGATCGCCAGCCCATCGTTGAACCTTCAAGCATAAAAATTACTACCGTATTAGAATGAATAAAATTTATTGCCATCAATAAATTTCAGCTTTTACTTTTTTTATGTTTTACCATTAATGCTACATCGGCCGGCAGTACACTTTGAGGGAAGGAATCTCTGCCCTGCTGAGGTTTCTCTGAGGTTTCTTTGAGGCGTTGGGGGGCGGCTTGGTGCTAATTGGGCGGCCCGCCTACCGCCGCCCTGGGAGCGTGGGCGAGATACAACAAATCGGAAACCGCCCAGCCCGCCCCCCTCGCACCCTGAACATCGAAATAAATTACTTCGGATAGGAAGTTGAAGGCAGCTCTAAGAAAAAAAATGTTGGAATTTCATAACTGTAGGCTTTCAACTTACCTGGTAAATAAGTTGAGTAGACAGTCTATCATCTATAATTTAACTCACAAAGATAAATTAACATTCAGGGTTCATAATAAATGTATTCCTAATAATAAAAAAATAATAATTGGACAATTTGTATACAGCGCCGTTTAGTGGCACTAGCCACCTCAAGGGCGCTTTTATGTGTTGAAGCTTCTGTTAAACAAATGTGTCTTAAGCAACTTCCTGAAACTGCCAACACTGGTCTCTGTTCTCAACTCCAGAGGTAGACTATTCCAGCAGGATGGACCAGCCGAACTAAAAGCCCTGTCTCCGAAACCAGTTCTGTTCCGTCGAAGAGGCAGTTGAAGCCTGTTTACGGCGTCACTCTGTGCAGAACGAAGAGTGCATCGTTTTCCACCTATCTGGTCGACTCTGCACAATTCACACAAGTACGATGGGGCAACTCCTCTGAGGGCATTAAAAACAGAAACACATATTTTGTACTCAATCCTCTCTGGGACTCGCAGCCAATGAAGGCGCCGCAACGGAGGAGAGACATGGTCAGTTTTTCGTCCTCCCAAAAGTAATTTGGCTGCAGCATTAAAGACGGACTGCAGTCTAGACTGCTGAAACCTTGGAAGACCCCAGAACAGACCATTGCAATAATCCAGTCTCGACACAACAAAGGACGCAATGAGAATCTTAGCAGCTTTGGATGTCAAACAGTTTCTGACCCATCTCAACTGCCTCAGGTGAAAAAAACAGGAGCTCACAGTCGAGCTTATTTGCGTACTCATGGAGAGAGTGTTGTCAAGATGGACCCCAAGAAACTTAATTGAGCTAGATGGATATACATCCAGGCCCATTACTTTAATTGGTGAAGAGCCAAGCAAGTGTTTCCTACCAGGAGACGACATCCAGATGAATTCTGTCTTGTCTGGATTCATTCTAAGGCGACACCTTGCCATCCACTCAGCCACCACTTCAATGCACCGGACCATCTCAAGACTACAGGCATCTGTCATAGATGGCTGACAGAAACGACAAAGTAGAATATCATCAGCATAAGAATAGTAGCTGGTGCCGTTCATCAGTACAGTGCTCTCAAGATCATTTGTGTACAGGGTAAAAAGTAAAGGCCCGAGCACAGATCCCTGAGGCACACCACAGTCCATGGGCATACCTGATGACTCACCATCAACATCCACAGTCTGACATCTGCCTTTCAGATATGAAGATAGCAATTTAGATACTCCTCCTCGGACTCCGTACAACCTATCAAGCTTAGTGATGAGTATACTGTGATCAACAGTGTCGAAGGCAGCGCTCATGTCAAGTACTGCCACCATGGCAAGAGCACCGTCCCCAACCGCAGCTATCACATCATTCACAATGCGAAGTAAGGCAGTCTCAGTGGAATGAGCTTTTCTATATGCTGACTGAAACTTAGACAGATATCCGCCTCGCTCCATGTGCTGAGTGAGTTGCCAAACAACGGCCTTCTCAATAATTTTCGATATAAAAGGAACGGACGACACAGGTCTATAATTTTCCACAGAATCAGCTGGAAGGCTTGATTTTTTGAGAATTGGTGTAACAATTGATTTTTTAAGTCCTACAAGCAAATACAAACGCTGCATTTGGACAATTTGATCTATAATAATCTATAATCTAAGTTGCAAGGATATATTCATTTAAAGCTCTCAGATGTATGCCCACAAACCAACACGTGTAGTTCGCGCTTACAAATGCTGAATGTGTACTTACAAATAAAATTCAAACCTCAAATGAACATAAGCCCCACATGTTTTGCCGACCTTCCCTGACACAGGGGTGGCATTGGCAAAGTGAACCATTTTTTTACAGTATGGGTGGTTAGCCTCATACCAACCTATAAGTCAAGGAATACGAATAATAAATTACATTTAAGTACAAAAAAAATAACAAAACCTTAAAAAAAAATATATTAGTTCTTAATTAATTAGTAGTTAATGGATTAGTTCAGAAAAAACGACGGGTACTTAGAAACTTCATAGGAACACATAAAACGATTATCTAATTAAGTGATTGGCATCAGGCTGACCTCTCAACCTGTAAAAATAAATATATGTCACACGGCGATGATATGCCTTCGAAAAGTACTTACGAAGTTTCTTACCGAACGAACAACTTACATGCATGTTGCACTAAGGATGTTTCACAAAAAAATGGTAACAGATATTGTTATAAATCTCTTCTGCTTAGATTCTACATTTCTCTGTATTTTTTTTTTCATTCAAGCGTAGAAAATTCTTGTATAGGAAAATAGAAATGCCGTTAACTTGAATGTTAAATTGAATTATCTACGTCGATTGTCTGCAGAAGGGCATACAGGGAAACGGCATTACAATCCCCACTCGAGTCCTTCTAGCTTTTACTATAAACTGCTTGCAGCTGCTCTCGATAATGCTTATAGTATAGCCCCCTACACGTTCACTGTACATTCATGCACGTTCACCCATGCACAACATTCAAGAGTGATCATGTGGTGACAAAGTGTGAGTGAAAATAATTCAATGCACCAAAAAAATGCATGCAATGCACGACGTGGCAAGTTATACGATATATGTTTCGTAGTTCCGTTGCGTTATGATGATATTAGGATGATTTATTTGTTGAGCACTATTTTTGTGTGAATCACCACTCGCAAGCCCTCTGCCCTCTTGCCCTCTGCAAGCTTGGTCGTCGCCATAGAAAGCGCCAATATTCAAGCAAGACCCAGTTGCTGTAAGGCTGGATGGACCTTTGTTGACTGGTCTTTGGTAAAGGTACATATATTATTTTTTTAACCCAGCGAAGAGCATATTCTAATCAAATCTAATCTAATCTACGTTGCAAATATATGTAACAGTAAAGATGCACATTATATGCATTTTCACAAGCAGACACGTAAAAGTTCTTGCTTAAACATGCCGCATGTGGACCTACAATATAAAAACCCGAATCTCAAATGAACATATACTCTGCAACTCCTGCTGACCTTCCCTGAAACAGGGGTGACATTGGCAAAGTGAACCATTTTCTACAGCATGGGTGGTCAGCTGCATACCAACCTATAAGTCAGGGAGCATACACAACATATTACAATTTTTTAAATCAACAAATATGTATGGACATCAAAAACTAAACAGAAAACCAATTCTAATTTGAAAAAACCCTAGCCGCCAACATTACAGATCAACCGCCATTTCTTTCTGTCCTTACATACTTCTTTCATTTCCTCCAGAGTCATAACCTTCTTCACACAGGCTCTCCTTTTCTCCAGAGTCATAACCTTTTTCATACAGGCTCTCCTTTTATTATGACTCCGGATATTCCATTCATTCGCAATTTCGGAAATATAAACAAATTTGAAAATCTAAATGGTTTATTTTTTTGTGCTTCGCCGGGATTCGAACCCACAACCTTCCATGCTCCTCTACAGACCGGTCACGGTGAATGTTCAGTGATCGACTGTATAAAGTATAACGAGGGGGAATAACAGAAAGCCATGCTGAAAGTGCAGCCTGTACCAGATGCATTTCCCGTAGTTTCCGATCCAATGGCGCTTGTTTCACGCAGCTACCCGACTTCCTAGTTCCTTTCTTCCGCTCTATTGAATATTCGTTTCATCGTTGGCTGTTTGCGCTTTGGCCTCCTGCATCCCACTCACAACTTCGCACTTAAACTCAAGTGTAGCGTTTATCAAAAAAAGTATGAAAACTACAAACGCTATTTTAGTTGCCGTAAATTTCTTGGTGAAACGCTATGCTTGAGTTTAGGGTTTTTAATTTTATACTTGGGGTAGTGTGCACTCGGACGTTCGAGTGTTGGAGCATTAAGAGAAAAGTATTAAAGCTTCCCATGAATGCAGAAAGAGCAGTCAAGTGGATTTCTGCAGTACTAGATGGTATAGAAGTTCTGCCCATTATGAAGTATTGAATGAACAGTCTGTAATCTATAATTGAAATACGAAAGATATGAACAATATTAGCATTTGAGGTTCAGTTCCTATACCCATATATGCGTTACGCATTATTCCTTGACTTATAGGTTGATATGAATCTGACCACCCATACTGTAAAAAATGCTTCACTTTGCCAATGTCACCCCTGTTTCAGGGAAGGTCGGTAGCAGTTGCAGGGCTTATGTTCATTTGAGATTGGGTTTTTATATTGTAAGTTCACATTCAGCATTTGCAAGAGCGAACTTACACTTGTCTGCTAATGGAAATGTATTTTATATGAATCATGAATGTAATATATCGTTGCAACTTAGATTATATATCGATTAAAGATTATAGATTGAACAGAGAACAGTCTTACAGAACAACTTCTGAATACCTATATATTTTTTTGCTGTAGCACATTTTTTTAATATTTCACATTACTTTTGTTACTTTACTTAACAAATTTTGGAAACGTATTAAAGATTATTTTATCGCATTTAAACCGCCTTTTGAATTTTCCATAAATTCTTCAATAAAATCCAGAATATTTCTCGGCTTGCGTGACGTAACATTCTGAATTTTCATAAATAAATATTTGACCCCATTTTCGTGCAAATGCGATTTGAATTTTAAATTTCATCATTTTTGTTACCGTTCACCTGCCATTTATTTTTTCATTTCATCCAAAAATATCCTGGCGGCGGCCATGCATATCCTAGCAAGCTTAAGCTATATACATAATATCCTGGCGGCGGCCATGCATATCCTAGCAAGCTTAAGCTATATACATAATATCCTGACGGCTGCCATGCATATCCTAGCAAGCTTAAGCTATATACATAATATCCTGGCGGCGGCCATGCATATCCTAGCAAGCTTAAGCTGTATACATAATATCCTGGCGGCGGCCATGCATATCCTAGCAAGCTTAAGCTATATACATAATATCCTGGCGGCGGCCATGCATATCCTAGCAAGCTTAAGCTATATTCATATACTGTTATGATTTTACGGAGGTTCTATTTGATTAAAATTGCGGTGATTTTTTTTACACAATTTATTTCACATTCGGTTCGAAAATTGAGTGACTTGACACTTGCACAGTACAGTGGTAGAACGATTTCTGAAACTACAGAGAGTTTCGGTCCTTATTTTATAGTAATAATATTGTCGAATCATGGAGAATCGCTGCTTGCGTTATTTTGCTAGAACATTCAATTCAACCATGTATGTACTTATCGAAGTGATCCGATACTCAAGTATAAAATATTTTCATAAATTCCTTCGATTGCGTAAATTTTAAATTTATATAATGTACAACAGCCTAGCCCCTAGTAAGTAATTTAGTTCGACAGTAATCGAAGTTCCTTAACGCACTTTTTTATATTCAAGGTACCTACTCCAAATACAAAACGATGTAAATACGAATATACTCAACCATAGCGTTCTACCAAAAAATGTTACGAAACTGAAACCTTCATTAGAGGCGTTTTTTAGGTTAACTTAATATTTTTGGCAAACGCTATTGATGTATTCTTATACAATATTGTATAGGTACTTGCGGTTCAGAGTATATATTTTCTTTCCAATAACAAGACTTTTTATTGTGAAGGCGCGGTTTGTCTTAGCGACACTCTCCTCGCGCATCATAATGAGATTGTCGCTAGTCTCTTTATTGGGCAGGAAGTTGGGAGAATTTTTTAAAGCTTTTTCATGCCTCAAATTGAATTCCGCCCTTTGAGCCGTTAATATGAAATAAGCTGCCACGAACACTTGCTCCAATGGCGCATGACGTAACGGGGCAATAACAACAAAAATGCGATGACTTCAAATTTCATATAATTAATCCTTCAGCCATTTTTTGAAGCAATCTCTTACCTTCTAATAAACTAGCTATCAATCAAAAACGTTTAATGTAATTTTATTCTTAAATATAATTACTTTCTATCCAACATTGATCTATCTTTAATTTAAGCTGTAAAGACATGTTAACATCTAAGGCTCACATGAAATGCAAGCCCGCAGACAGGCACATGTAGGTTCGCGCCTACTCATTCTGCATGTTTGCATACAAATAAACAAAACCCCACATGAAAATAAAGAGAGGACTTGTAACTCCTGCCGCCTTTCCCTGAAACCGAGGTGGCATTGGCAAAGGTGAACCATTTTTTACAGCACGGAGGGTCAGCCTCCTACCAACCTTTGAGTCAAGGAGTTTGTCATTCATCATTTTTTCTTGAATAATACATGCATGACAACCCGGTTTTCTATTAAAGATTTTTTTTTTTTTTTCAAAAATGCGTTACACCTCCTTTAGGTGCGTTCTTGATTTAACGATAGTTTTGTTGATTTTAAAAAGATCCATTCCAAAGCATGCATTGTATACAGTTTGCGTATAAATTCGCTTCTCTTGTAGCAGTATTATTTTTTCCATCATAACCGAATTCTCGGGACGTTTCTTCTTTGTCTTCTTCCTGCGCATCCAGGATGTGATTCCATCCCAATATCCTGAGAGGAAGTACTCCAGGCCGTGACCATGCCGCCATCTCCGGAGGGCAGTTGTTCCCGCCACCCACATTTCTGGAAGAGGAAAGGAAATATGAAATATCTCATAAAAATCACTTGATCTACATTCATATTGAACCAATAAAGACAATATTGAAAGGAAAATGATAAAAAAAAAGATAAGCATACCATGCTATTCCATGAAAAGCCGAACAACTGAAAATATAAAAATAGTTGTATCTCGAAAGTTTTTTATAGTAATTTTGAACCACTTAAAAAATACGTAATACTTTATAGCAATAAGTGTTAAGAAGACAGGTACCTAGTAGCGCTTGTCAAAGTCATCCTTCTCCTTCTTAGTTGAATTATACCTACTGGTCTGTTTGTCCGTATATTTCTCGTACAAAGTTCACCCCCAGCTGTCTTTCCATCACTTGGGTGGTCTTTCGGAAAGACATCTTACATGCTTTTTTGCTCTTTCTTTCGACGTTTAAACGCCTGTAACTTTCCTTTTCCCAATAAATGCTGTTAGTCCGCTAAAATCACCCCTATATAATGTTTAGAAAGATCATGGGTGTTTAACACTTATTTTTATCAAATAAAACGTTTTTGGATGTAGTATAAACATAACATCAATCCCTTCAAACCCTTTTTAATATATCTTTTTTTACCTTCATTGTTCACTTTTATGGTACCTTGATGCTTAGAGGGTAGTTGCAAGGGGGAGGTGAAAGGCAGAGGAGGGTGTGGGGTGTGGACTCCTGCCCTCGGGCCGCCGGAAATAAATTGAAAATAAATATCGTGACCACCTCCTGACACAACACTGCAACCCTTACTTACTTACGTGCAAGAATAAAACTCAGTTTTCCCAAAAATGCATGAAAACTAAAACCTTCACTGGAGTCGCTTATTTAGTATCAAAGCATTTTCAATAAACGCTACGGCCGAGTATGAACGTAATGTTTTTTTTAAACTTGGGTCGGTTGCATGTTCACTTTCCACTCAACATGCATTTTTGATGTTTCAATCACTAGATGCTTCAATTACGATCCTGCTTGGAAAAAATGTTATGGGGAAGCAAATTTCACTAAAAAAAGATTTTCTTTTTTGGTCTTTAGACAACAAGAAAGTAAAAATGATGAACATGTATGACTTCACTATCGCTATAAGTACTCCTTCTTGATAAAAGTCTGATGGAAACCGTATACTACTTATTGCAAAGTCTAGAGCTTTGATTGGTCGTCATACAAAAGTAAAATCAGGTGCATAATTGATGTATCTCCAATATATGTAGTACGTATATCTTAAAATATGTTGTGAAAAGAACAGTTATTCCTTTGAAATGATTGACCAAAAAAAGTTAAATTCGCCACGTGGATCTAATTTTCTTTAAAGGAAAACAAAGACATTGTACTACAGATTTTGTGTAGAACGTTTGATTTTATTTCTAAGGCGTTTTCATTTTTTTTTCAATTGATTTTCCTTTCGCTAAAACAAGCTTTCCAAGCAATAAGCATTGCCCATGCTCGCGTCCGCCGCCGGCCATCAGGTGGAAAAAATAAATAATATGTTTTCTTTGTGTTCCTGCGTTCGCTCAGTGTAGCGTTCTACAGCTATTAATATCTCTCTCTCTACAAAAATCTGACAGAGCTCTCCGTACCTTTTTTCCAAGTATAAAAATTCACCTGTAAACTCAACCACATCGTAAACAAGAAAATGACTTAAAAGTAAAACAACGCATACAGTGAACGTTTCAATCTTTACATATTTGTAATAAAACTCTTTGATTTCGTTTAAACGTGGGTATGGGGGATGATAAAGCGCACTTCAAAATCAGTACCACAATATCCTGCAGTACTATATAAATTGTATAGTTTTGTATGGGTAGTTTTTCTTGGGACGGCCTTTGTGTGCGGCACAATGCGATTCAAAGAAGGCCGGCCTGACTGCACGGAGCCTATTGTGGAGAAGGTTCGAGATTGTTTGTTTTTCCTGTGACTTTCCTGTATATGTATATACCGCTGAAAGTGCTTAGAAATTCTCTGTATTTATTTTATTAGTGGAATCCTAGCTTACTTTGTGGTTTTATTATATTTTAAGTAGCTGTAGTAATTTTATCTTTGAAAAAAAAATCTCAACGAGAATTTCATAACTAATTAACAAGGTATTCGATAATAAAAAGCTTTTACTATTGGCATTGTTCAGATTTCACTTAAAATTATTATTATTAGGCTCGGTATTTTCAACGTCAATCTTATGTGACTTTACAGTGACATAAAAAGCGTCCTTGTCATTCAGCATAAAGTCGCTATTCTAAAGTTTAAAATACCGGACCTAAGGCCCGGTATTTTCAACGTTAGCTTATGCGACTTTAAACTGACAAAAAAAAACTACCCACACGATTGACATAAGTGCGTCCTTTTCTCTCAGTATAAAGTCGCTATGCTAACGTTGAAAATACCGGGCCTAAGACGTGTTATTTAGACAATAGCTTAGCGACCTTTTACTGAATGAATTTAACAAACTTCTGAAAGTAATTTATTTTTTCCGTGTGAAATCACAAAGTTAACACACCCTCAGTAAATGCTAAATTTCACCCCATAAAGAGTAAAATAAAATAAAATATCTTTAATCTTCGGCGGGGGAACAATCAGCCCTCTGAACAGAAATTGCAGCACGCTGAAAAAGCTCGTTTTTTTGTTGGTGAAGGGAAACCAATTACCGAATCCGCTTTACGGCGCCGTAAATGTTTACAGAAGGAGCGCCTGCTCACACGCCGCGTCGTGCATTAGGATAAAGCCGATTATGCTCTTGCTTTGTTATTTTCGCATTTCCAGCCTCGCGGTTAGCCGCCTGGGCCCGCGCTCACACATCGCGCCATATCTACATACACGCCGGGCCACCCTTTACACCAGAGGCTCCCAAAGTGGAGTATTTGAAACCCTAAAGGTCCTTAAAAATGAATAGAAAAATTTGGTGTTCATGAGATGTAAATTGGGGTCTACGTGAGCGGGCCTCATTTACGAGTATGTAAATTGTTAGATATACCTACACAGATCATTGTTAAAGGTACATTTTGGAAACTATCTAACACATGTGTTAAGGGCTGTTAATATTTGTGTTGCGAGTCTCAACTCTATGCCATGATGAATCCTTCAATCCTTGATTTCATATCACGTAGCATTCCTTGACTTATAGGTTGGTATGAGGCTGACCACCTATACTGTAAAAAAAATGGTTCACGTTTCCAATGTCATAGATAATTTTTTGTCTTCCCCCAGCGGGTTGCTCGGGAAAACGCATACAAATATATTGTTATTGGTTTTTAAAGCCATTATCTCATTCACAAAAGAGAGCGTATCATGTTTTTGGGGTCTATGGAAAGCAATAAAATTCGATACGGGGTCTACGATGCACACAAGACTTTGCGAATCTCTGCTCTACACAGTACCCCCAGTACACCAAAGTCTACGTGTAAACTTAACCATAGCGTTACCAAAAAAATGTATGGGAGCTAAAGATGCGCTGTTTGAAATTCAGTACATTTTGTGATAATCGCTTGGATTGAGTTTAAGCATGCATTTCTGTGCTTGGGGTGCAGCTCTGGGACATTGGTTTTTAGGGGCTCCGCTTATGGGCCGCCTCGAGTGTAAAGCGTTTTTAAATTGCGTAATTTTTCCAATACGACGGCGTGTAAAATTGATTTTCATTTTGTATTCCACCATTACCACGATTTTCCACATTAAAGGATAATTTCAAATCCTTCTGATATTTTTTCTCGCTCCCCGCAAAAATGCCTCATTTCGAAGCTATTCGGTTCGCCTTTTTTACATGAGGGAATCTGCAAATACATATCAGAGACGAATCAATGCTTATGATGTCATAAAATAATATTTATTCGAATGGTTTTCTTTGACAAATATCATTGAAGCTTCCTCAATCCGATTTTTAGTTTAAAATGTCTTACATTTCTCTTTTAAAAATTGAGACATATCTACGTATGGTGTTTAATTTTTTGTAAAAAAAAATCATGTGTTATTCTCTATTTAACTATTTTAAGAAGGTTCATGAGTCGTATAGATAAAATAAATGTATGCAAAATATTAAAAAATGGTTTCCTTTGCCAAAACATTCATATTGTATTTGTTCTAGCCCGTCAATCCGCTAGAAGTGGCCAGTACCTCCGCAGATGTGTATTCACTTTCTTCTGTGATTGTACACTTCTTTGACCTTCAACAAACTAATTTGATCAATCTTCTTTTTCCTCGGTCTTTCCTTCCACATCCATATCTATAATCTAAGTTGCAAAGATACGTTAATATTTACAATTCATATTAAATGCATGCACACAAACAGGTGCATGTGTGTTCACACTTACAAATGCTGCATGTGTATTTAGAAATTAAAATTGAAACCTCAAGCAAACATCAACCCTGCAGGTTTTGTCGACCTTCCCTAAAACAGGGGTGACATTGGCAAAGTGAATATTTGTTTCAAGTCATGGAATTCCCATTTAAGAAAAAAAAAACTGAATTTCCAAGACACGTGTTCTCTTTTGAACATCGTAGAGACTCTGCTTTTTATATGTATGTAAAATAGTATTACATTACTCGTAGTTTAGTCAAAGGCCCAAGATAAAGTCTTTTGTTACACATTTCCAACTCCATCACAATCTCATATAATTCGTTAGTTACGACTCCGACTATGTTTCACTCTGACCGTTCAGTTGCTTTGCATACCCTCCAGTCCCAAGGGGGGTCTCACCCCATATACTCCTCCCTCTCACACAGATGACACACAAGGGTAGAACGAGGGAGACGGGTTAAATTACCGGACCCACTGCGTGAAATGAACTGCCAGATAACATAATGGTCCAGATAGCGATACTATTTCACTCATACTCAAATAGTTACATATTACGTAAGTATATCAAAATCGTTTACAGTCAGTCTCAAATTTGTATGAATAGTCGTAAGAGAATATTGTAGAATTATATTATGGAGTCTTTGTAAGATACGAAAATAACTAGTAAGACTGAATGATATGGTCCGAAATGACAGGGTTATGAATGAGTGTGGTACAGGCAAGAATATGAGAGTGTAAGAACTAATGACTTGTATGACATAGTTCTGGCATCTAGAAAGAATGGACAATGAACGACTGACCAAAGAGTGTAATAATAATAGTTGGTCAATTATATATAACGCCGTTTAATGGCACTAGTCACCTAAAGGGCAGTTTTATGTGTTAAAGTGTCTTTTAAACAAATGTTTCTTAAGCGCTTTCTTGAAACTGACAAAACTGGTCTCTGTTTTCAACTCCAGGGGTGGACTGTTCCAGCAGGACGAACCAGCCGATTTAAAAGCTCTGTATACGAAACCCGTTCTGTTCCGTCGAAACGGCAGTTGAAGCCTATTTACGGCGTCACGCAGTGCAGAAAAAAGGGTGAGCGAAGAAGTAGAAGACCGAGGAAAGAATGGATTGATCAAATGACTGGAATATGAAGAGTGTAAAAGGGAGCATGCATGAAGAGAGTGATAAAAGTCAAGGAGATGAAAGAAGTGTGCAAGGACAGGACAAAGTGGATACGCATCTGTGGAGGTACTGGTCACCTGCAGTGGAAAAGCGGTTGGCTACAGTTACATTAACAGTAAAGGGTACATTAAGTACCTAATCTTTGATTACTTTTCTGTAAACTTTTTCAATCAATTTTATGATATTAATTAAACATAATAAACTGATTGCCAAAAATAACGCGTCGCGTTTAAACAGCTGAGAATTCAATTCCAATAAATCTTTTGATCAGAGTTTTTCCCAATGAGAGTCTTGATGTATTTACAATTTACACAATCGCATCGCAGGAGCAGGAAATTTTCAATTAAAACTTAATGAATGCCGTCTTTGAGGCATTTATTTCAAAAGCCGATTCCATGCAGACGATTCCTTCAGGTTTTGTTTGTGAAGATCTTTGTCTTGAGAATGTCCTTTGTATTAATTTAGCTTTACTATATTAACGTTCAAGTGTCCGTATAATTATTTATTTATTTATTTTCTTAATTATAACAACCTGTTTCTGAAAATTGATTCATCCATACACACCTATATATCGAATAATATCTGATGCACATAATTTCTTCTTTAATCTATAATCTTTTGACCGGTCCGTAGTCCAGTAGCAACACTTCTGACTCGTAAATAGAAGGCTGTGGGTTCGGATCCCGGCGGAGCAGAAAAAACATACCATTTATATTTTCAAATATGCTCTTCGCTGCGTTGAAAATTTCATAAAACCTTTACCAAAGACCGGTCATTAAAGGTCCATCCAGCCTTACAACAACTGAGTCTTTAATGTACACATGCTGCATGTGTACATAAAAAAATAAGCAAAACTCAGATAAACATAAAGTTGGCGTATCCCTGAAACCAGGTTGGCATTCGCAGAAGTCAACCAAGTGAGTCAGCCTCATACCAACCTCTAAATCAAAGAAAATCACAACATAAAATATATATTTCAAACAATAAGAATGCTTCTATTATGTCGCTTCAAGAATTGTTGTACGTAACTTGTAAGTCGACCTCAGTGAAAGATATTTTCTTAAGCGAATCATAAATAAAGATCAAAGTGTCCAAGGCCTGTTGCTGGGTTCAATATACATGGAGGAAAAAAAGCATTTACCTGCCTCAATAATAGAGACACACGGGACAACATGGCGGCTTAATTTGGTCATAAATTCACTTGACCTGCACGTAATCCAGCTGCTACCTACCGAAATAACAAATTACCCAAAAGTAATCCGAATCGTTGGCTTTCCCGAACACTTCAGCCTGCTGGGGACCTTCATCCCTTGCCGATCCACACAAAACATCCCATGAGATAAACTATTCCAGGATAGTGTTAGGAATGTGTGATTGTGTGTCTGTGTATTTTTAAATGTGTGAGTGTGTCTGTGATGATTATGATGAAGTTCAAACTTTATATAGCGCCTTTTATGACAGTGTGTCATTGCAAAGGCGCTTGTCCATATGATTCGACATCTTTTGAAGAGTCTCTTCAAATCCAGTTCCCTTAGGGCCGGTCTTATAAACGAGAGACCAAATATCCGTAAGTATCTCGGCAAGTTACTAACGGATGGACGTTTACCGACTGATCTTACCGATGGTCGTCCTATAAAGCTTTTTTAACCGTCCGTTAGTTCTCAATAATGCACTCGTATTTTCGATGATTTTTTACGTGCATTCATGAACATACCTACGTCATCCGTTTGCTGTCAAAGACCAAACATAACCTAAAGTTGCTTTTGACAAATACGAAAACGACTAAGATAGCGCATTTTAAATGAATTATCCATCACTTTCGGAAGATATTATCTTCAACAGGATAGAGCGTAGTAGTCCAATGACACGCAAAACTCACCGCAAAGAAACAATGCTTTGACAGCTGACCTAACCTCAAACCTTAACTAACCGGCCGGTATCTGCCATTAATCGATGGGTCGGCTGTCGGTTAGATCTGTCGGTAACTTTTACGGAAATAAAACAAACGGATTCTTATAAGACGAAAAATGTGACGTTTGTATTATATTTCGGTAAATTTGGTACGACATTGAACTAACGGATGTTTATAAGACCGGCCCTTAGTGAATATATAAATATGAAACGGAAATAGCATTCCAAGTCAAAGGAGCGGCCTATGTCACTAGATGTAGGTACTTGTATTTGTTCGATATTGTGTGAGTATTTGCTCAAATATTCTGGCGTGGTCTTGCATGTGCCAGAATAACTCTTATATACCTATAAATAGAGACCGAAAAGCTTAGCGGAGAGACTTATATCTGAGCTATCGAGCAACACAGTTAAAAAGTCAGTTAAAAAGAAACCGTTTCACATTAACCGAAGTTTTTCTTAAATTGAACCCGTAAAGCATACCTAATAATAGATTGAGTTTTCTGAAGCTTAATGCTTTTCATATTATGATTAAACAGCTTTAATCTGACTGCGATCGACCCCCATGTGTTGATATATTTGAGGCCAGTAAACTGATAGAGGTTGTGGCGCAAAATGTTTTCATAAACATAGCAGGATTTGCATGATTGCTTTTGCAAATATGAATGATAAATTGTTTTCACTTGCGATGTTGGTTTTGAAGATCAATGAAGCTCTGCGTAGACCAGCGTTATGAAAACTCTATTAAAGATTTAACAAATGAAGCCGCAATATGTGAAAAGCGATATGGGATTAATTTATAGTTTGTATCTCGGAAATGAAGGCTTCCAAAACGAAATGTATTTTATTGGATTTAATATAGCTATAATCCACAATCTAAGTAACGAATGTGTAGTGATTTTTAAGGCTTATATTTAATACATATGTAACCAGGGGGGAATTGGCAAAAGTGAACCGCATTACAGCATAAAGGCTCAGTCTCATAGCAACCTATTACTCAAGGAACTGGAGTAAATACTCCAGTATCATCGTAGAATTTCACAAAAAAATATTTTGCGAAATCGTATACAGAAGCTAACATTTTTATATTACTAAAATTT
Organism: Agapetus fuscipes; assembly: GCA_951799405.1. NCBI lineage: Eukaryota > Metazoa > Arthropoda > Insecta > Trichoptera > Glossosomatidae > Agapetus > Agapetus fuscipes. The sequence continues at coordinate 8,234,765 of OX637350.1, forward strand.
AATAAAATCTTAAGGTTTCTGATTTTATCCCATATATATCTGTAATCTTATCCACTCACAATATAACCGACATTTTTAATACCTGTCTCAAATCTGTCTTCCGGGAATGGTGCGGGCCGAAGAATTCCACTTCAGATTGGATTTCATACATTAATTTATTTTCCAATAAGAAAGGCTGGATGGCCGCCTCTTGTCGTATTACTGGTGAGCCCTTTCAGGCTTTATCCCAACAAATGGTTTTTCCTACTTGAAGTGGCAGATCGAATTAAACCATTTACCTTTATTTATTTCCGACCTCCCACCACGTCGCCATTGTGTTGCAATACCTACTTCATTGTCGGATACCTCCCACCCCCACCCCACCCCCACCCCCACCCTCACATTTTTTTCGTTCTTTTATTCGCCGTACTTGTTTTCTATTAAATACAATTGAATACGTTTGTATAGGCGAACCAATTATTCCCAACAATTTATTCATTATACATTTTTCTGGGAATTTTTGATAAGTCGGAAAAATCTCTTCCCTTGTTTGTATATTTATAAAATTTAATGAACAATTATAATCACTACACAGTTAACAATTATTAATCGGATATTAGACGAACCGTTATAAGAGAACTTGCATTATTCATTTTTCATTTATAAGATTAAACTTGGTTTGGTATGATAACCTCCTGTGTTATTCATAAAAAAAAAAATCCATAGATGATGTACGGATCATGTTTTCTTTATATGCAGAATTCACTGAAAGCGGCGGATTTACCATGGATTTTCTGTGAATGAATTAAACACCGTTTGAGTTTCTAGTAAACGAAGCTTGTTTTATGAGTTATAACCAAAAATTGTACGTCGGGTGTATTGTTGTAACTTGTAACATCAGACTGCTGTATTTAAGCATTTTTTCATTGGATCTCCCAGATACCGTAACTAAAGTGAATTTCATATTGTATTCTGCTTCAAGTAATTTAAAGTATTTATCATTGTAAAAAATAAAGACCTTTTGAGACTTTGATGAAAAAAAGGAAATCAAAAACCTTTTTCAATTAATGTTTTTTTCTTTCATTAAGGTTTAGGTTTAAGTTATACCTTCAACAATTAACACAAACAAAAAAAAATCCAACCTCTACTTAATGGACAACAATACAACAAAATGAATCGTAACGAATGAAATGGCTAGGAAAAGGTGAGCATGGTAAGCACAACCTCGTACTTGTGTATGTAGGCACAAGCCAGTAGCTCAAGAATTAAACTCAATGTTAGCGTTAACCAAAAAATGTGTGAAAACGAATACAGCGTTTGCAGTCATCGTTTTGATTTCCATGCACACTTTTTGAAAACGTTGTTGTTAAGTTATTTTATGTTTCATACTCGGGGAGCAGTGCGTACAATTACGTGAGATAAAAATTACTCCGACAAACAAAGAAACAGTGTAGACCACAGCACGACTGCAGGGACCGTTAGGTGCTTGGCAGATTTGCTTTACATATTCTTACGTGTACCTGCCTGGTCTAACTCTGTCTTACATGTTGTTTGTAGTTTGAAAAAAAACAACTAGGATTCATTCATTGTATTATATCGTAGTTTGATCAAAAAACTTGCGCAGCACACCTACTACACATACTTTACAAATGAGGCTATCAGGGCAATAGTGGTGTAATCCACAATTGAGGTTTAGTGGCGTTTTGGCGTAATTTTCATTCCTTATTGATAGTATGTACATACCTACCAAATCAGAAGTGGTGTAAGATAGTTTAACTATTGAAAAAGAGCTTTTCACTTTTGATTTGGTAGATACTGTAATAAGGAATGAAAATTATGCCAGAACGCCACTAAACCTCAATTGTGGATTACACCACTATTGCCCTGATAGCCTCAAATATGATGCATTAATTTGCTTAATACTCCAAAATAAAGACGATAAGCGAAATAATATTTGGAAATAAAACACGCAATTTCTAAAATCCAAAGCTAGCTCTTATAAAACGTTATATTTTAGTAAAATATATATCACATTTTCGAGTTGGAAATTCTTTTAGGTAAATATAAATTCTTGCATAAGGATGAATTTATGTATGTTTTTGTACGTGTGTAACAATTAAGATGCAAGACAAGACGGCATTTAAGTATTCCTGTTGAAATCGTATTTGTCTATCGTGTTCGAAATTTAGATTTCCCAACTCTAAGCGATAAATATGTGCAAATATACGAATACAATCACAAATAAAGAAATCACATTATCCATTGCGAATTAGGCATATCTGTTATTTTATTTGTGGAACCAATATCCATTTCCATTCTTCAATGTCATCAATATGAGAGTGTTCCTCCCACGTTTTCTTTCGATAGTCACATTTCCCAGTCGGCTCCATTCCCAGAGGTCCCCTTCCCAAAAACCAAAACGTAATCCGTACCCCAAGTATAATATATAACGTTTACACTCAACCACAGCTTTTTACCAAGAAATGCTGGAAAACTGAAAGAGTGTTTCAACATAGCGTTCCAGTTTCTGTAGATTTTTGTGTAAACGATAAGATTGAGTTTGAACGCAATGTTTTTTACTTGGTAGTAGCCTAGACGGCTCCCTTACAAATTGTCCGCTCCCCAGTAAAGTGAGTCTCCCAACTACATTTGTTGCTTCGCCTCATACTGTTACGTGACACATAAGTGAGTAGAAATGTCTTTTCCTCTCCCGCCTCGTATTTCTCTACGCACTTATCTTCCCTCTGTCGCAAAAAAAAAAATCCCATGAAATCGTTGAATCACAGATTTCCGGATCGGTCGGGATTGTCTTGTACATATTGTCAGCTACCTGCTGTGAGAGAACTACGAAATCTGTTGCCTTTTTAAGAATTCTGAATAAACTTTCGATCATGGATACACACGACCAAGCTGCTTTGATGTTCCCATCTGTACAAAACTCATGTCCCACTGTCTCAGAGTGCAAAATTCATGTTCTTAAAATATTTTGTCAAAATTTATGAGACCCAGTTTTATATTGCGTCTTGCGTACAGAAGTCTGTTAATTATAAATGTTTAAAAATATATAGGTATATTTTTTCCGACTATACCAAAAAAGTGCTCCCTTATAAAACGACGTATCTCATTGCGTTGCGTGACGAAGTGAATTATCTAAATTTCGAATTTAAAATAAATAAATGTATTCCATTGATTATAATATTAATTTATTCGAGTGTTCATACAGTGTTATTCACAAAGCATTTAATCCACAGCTGATCATTTTTGTACATTGAAAATTCACGGTAGGTGGCGGTTGAGCCATGGATTTGCTGTGTGTGAATAACCATTTATATGTAGCTTAGACAAAAGCGTGTACCACATTTGTACTAAAAAATTTCACTCAGCCTGTTTCTCTTCATGGAATCTTTCATCTACAAAATTATCTTAGATGCTGAAATACATATTTTAACTTATTTTATTTTCTCCCTGTTGTACGTCAGCAGGCGTGGCTTAGTTTAATTCCAGCCTTATATGCAAAGTACCAAACTTAACACTGAAACTCAAAAACGGCGTTTACGAAAATATGTATAGAATATAGATCAGCGCATCAAATGAGAGTTTTATTTTTATCATACTTTTGATCGAGCGCTATGGTAGAGTTTAAACGTTACAATTTATACTTCGGTTATATTATATTGTTATAATGCGGAATAAAACATCACAATGAAGGAACAATATCACATTTTTACATGGAACATTTTTCTTTTGAAAATATTTTTCAATATTCTCTCTTCATTTTCTCCTTGCGCTGCTGCCTCTTCTCGTAAATAATTAAGTGCGCAAAAATAGACAAATTAAATTACATCGTTACATGAACACATTTATTACTTTTTGTATTTAAACAGAAATGAAAAAAAAAACATCCTAAATATTTCATTATGAAAATTTCGTTTCAAAGCATACTTTATTGAAATATAATTTAAAAAAAGCTTTTGAACGTTAATTGGACATTCTACCAAAAAAAAATGCTTTTGCTTTTATTAAAAAAACTAGCAGTACCCGGCGTGTTTCACTACGCCATTTGGGCATGTGGTATCAATTTTTTTCTACAGATAAAAGAGGAAACAACAGGATCAAAAAAAAAAAGTGTGCTAATCGGAATCAAGCTTCACACAATTTATCTCTAGGTTAATCTTCACGTTTTCTAAAAAAAAAGGTCTAGGTACAACTGTTAAGCAGCAGAGCCAAGCATAGGGAAAATCGATTGCGGTGCTCCATTTATATTTAAGATAAAAAAATCGGCTATGTAACGTCACTCATCTAATCTATTCTAAGTTGCATGGATATAATTGTTACATTTGGAATTCACATTAAGTGCATGCCCACAAGCAGACACGTATAAGTTCACACTTGCACATTCTGCGTGTGAACCTACAACATAAAAACCCAAATCTCAAATGAACATACACCCTGCAACTCTTTGCTGACCTTCCCTGAAACAGGGGTGACATTGGCAGAGTGAACCATTTTCTATTTATAGTTGGTCAGATGCATATTGACCTATACTAATCTAATCTAATCTAATCTAAGCTGCAAAGATATATATCATTTAAGATTTATACTAAATGCATTCCCACAAGCAGATATGTATAATTTCGCGCTAACACATGCCGCATGTGGACCTACAATATAAAAACCCAATCTCAAATGAACATAAGCCTTGCAACTCTTGCCGTCCTTCCCTGAAACAGGGGTGACATTGGCAAAGTGAACCAATTTTTATATTATGGGTGGTCAGCCGCATAACAACCTATAAGTCAAGGAACGAGAAAAGAATATAAAGAAAAGAATATAAACAATACATTAAATTTTATAATCATACAATTAAAGAACTAATCTATAAAATTCACTATACTCTTTGAGCAAGTGAAGAAATAAATGTATTCCAAACAATCAGGAATATTTTTCAATGTAACCGCACTGTGAAACGTATGCAGTTGGGGAAAATGCTTCATACAATATGATGCACTTAAGTGTTTTTTCAACTATCTCCATGAAAGTGTTTAATTTATGTTGAATTTTTGACTCCCTGTCCTGTCTTTATCCCGGCCAAGTGAATTCACATTTTTTCCCCACATTTAAAATGTGCTCTATCCATTATTTCAATAAGTGAAAGTTTTAGGTAGTGCACACGGAACATTTTCTATTGACAACAAAATTGTAAGTCGCACGGCCGGGTTAGGTAAAAGGCAAACATTTTGTTTATCTTGGTTGCTTTGGACCATTGTCACATAGAAGAAAGACGTTTAACCGCCGAGAAAAAAACGATCTTTAAATTTGTGGTGAGTATATAATTTTACAGAAATGCGTTTTTTGAAAAAACAACTATATTATGTATATTTTAATTAAAAGTATGTTTCAATAAAAGGTTTTCATAATAATAATATATTTCAATATGGTCTTCTAGTTGTGACCTACGAACTTTTGTTTATCGTATTTTTTATAAGTGCGGGATATAAAAGCTTTCTTACATTTCTAAAATTCAACTTGGAATACTTGAATAACATTTTTTAATTTGGAACTTTTGTCTAGGCCAGGGGTCGGCAACCTTTTGAGTCGGAAGAGCCAAAAATTACAATTTACAAATTTCAAAGTTTTTCCTTGACTTATAGGTTGGTATGAGGCTGACCACCCATACTGTAAAAAATGGTTCACTTTGCCAATGTCACCCCTGTTTCAGGGAAGGTCGGCAAGAGTTGCAGGGCTTATGTTCATTGAAGATTGGGTTTTTATATTGTAGTTGGGGGGAGGGTGGGGGGTGAAAAGCGAGTACAAGTAGCGGAGAGATCGTTAATCGATTCAGAACGATTTAGTTTTTTTCGATCAGAAGTATAATTCTGTGTTTTTTTTATATTTGCGTATGAAGCTAAAGAGCCGTAACTTCACACCCAAAGAGCCGCATGTGGCTGGTGAGCCGCAGGTTGCTTACCCCTAACCAAACCGATATCGATCCACCATATTTGTAAAAAGTCCGGTCTATAGCTTAGTTGGTAGAGTAACTGCATTCCATGCCGAGATCTCGAGTTAGAATCCCACTGAAGTTGTCAGAAATTATTTCTCGTTTCAGTGTTTATTTCTAACCCAAAATAAAATACCGGCAAGGCTTACTCAGCCTTCATAAGAAATGAGTGTCAAGCCACTCAGGAGCTGAATAACATCCATTTCAAGTTGGCGTAAAGTAAAAGTTACTGGGTTGTTCATTTTAGATTTGGATTTTAAATTATGAGTAGGTACACATGCAGCATTTGTAAGCGTGAACTTACATGTGTCTACTTGTGAGCATGCATTTTATATGAATCTTTAATGTAAATGTATATTTGCAACTAAGATTATGTATTGTAGTTGAATATAATGGTCTTCTTCTATTGGGTGGTTTCAAAATTTACCGACCTCGTTGCTGAAATATTGAGAATTGAGAACCATTGTTTATTTGATCACCATCAAACTTCACACGATTCATTCTAAAAATATGTTACATGTTTCCTGAAAATTTCGTCAAAATCGGATGAGCGGTTTATGAGTATAGGGAACATACATACATACATACATACATACATACATACATACATACATACATACATACATACATACATACATACATACATACATACATACATACATACATACATACATACATACATACATACATACATACATACATACATACATACATACATACATACATACATACATACATACATACATACATACATACATACATACATACATACATACATACATACATACATACATACACACATCCTTCTTTATAGATTGCATTCCATGCCGAGATCTCGAGTTAGAATCCCACCGAAGTTGTCAGAAATTATTTCCCGTTTCAGTGTTTATTTTAAACCCAAAATAAAATACCGGCAAGGCTTACTCAGCCTTCATAAGAAATGAGTGTCAAGCCACTCAGGAGCTGAATAACATCCATTTCAAGTTAAGTAAAGTGGGTAAAGTTAAGTAAAATTTTCCCAACTTTTTTTTTTCCCCATTTTTAGGTAAGGTTAGGTTTTTCCCGACTTTTGGGGAAAAAAAAATTTCCCCACTTTTGGGGAAATTTTCCCAACTTTTTTTTTTTTCCCCATTTTTAGGTTAGGTTAGGTTTTTCCCGACTTTTGGGGAAAAAAAAATTTCCCAACTTTTTTTTTTTTTCCCAGATTTGAAAGTGGGAACCATGTGGGGATAAGTGAGAACAATGCGCAGGGGGAAATTTCCCAACTTTTTTTTTTTTTTCCCATTTTTAGGTTAGGTTAGGTTAGGTTAGGTTTTTCCCGACTTTTGGGGAAAAAAAAATTTCCCCACTTTTGGGGAAATTTCCCAACTTTTTTTTTTTTTTCCCATTTTTAGGTTAGGTTAGGTTAGGTTTTTCCCGACTTGTGGGGAAAAAATAATTTCCCCACTTTTGGGGAAATTTCCCAACTTTTTTTTTTTTTTCATATTTTTAGGTTAGGTTAGGTTTTTCCCGACTTTTGGGGAAAAAAAATTTTCCCCACTTTTGGGGAAATTTTCCCAACTTTTTTTTTTTTCCCCATTTTTAGGTTAGGTTAGGTTTTTCCCGACTTTTGGGGAAAAAAAATTTTCCCAACTTTTTTTTTTTTTTCCCAGATTTGAAAGTGGGAACCATGCGCAGGGGGATAAGTGGGAACAATGCGCAGGGGGAAATTTCCCAACTTTTTTTTTTTTTCCCATTTTTAGGTTAGGTTAGGTTAGGTTAGGTTTTTCCCGACTTTTGAGGAAAAAAAAAATTCCCCACTTTTAGGGAAATTTCCCAACTTTTTTTTTTTTCCCATTTTTAGGCGTAAAGTAAAAGTTACTGGGTTGTTCATTTTAGATTTGGATTTTAAATTATGAGTGGGTACACATGCAGCATTTGTAAGCGTGAACTTACATGTGTCTACTTGTGAGCATGCATTTTATATGAATCTTTAATGTAAATGTATATTTGCAACTAAGATTATGTATTGTAGTTGAATATAATGGTCTTCTTCTATTGGATGGTTTCAAAATTTACCGACCTCGTTGCTGAAATATCGAGAATTGAGAACCACTGTTTATTTGATCACCATCAAACTTCACAGGATTCGTTCTAAGAATATGTTACATGTTTCCTGAAAATTTCGTCAAAATCGGATGAGCGGTTTATGAGTCTATAGGGGACATACATACATACATACATACATACATACATACATACATACATACATACATACATACATACATACATACATACATACACACATCCTTCTTTATAGATATAGATATAAAAATAGGTTTCTTAAATTTAAATATTTCTTAGCGGAATGGCGACAGAATTACAGTTAGTTACTTAGAGTTTTTTTACGTGAAAAATGAAAGTACGTAGCTTGTAAAATTTGAATTTCAAAATAATTTTTAAAATACATTATTTTTTAGGATACCAAAGTTCCATATAATTTATACCTATTCGTAATTTTTAATTACGGGTAAAAAAATGTTAACCGATTTTGTTTATAGTATGTCAGACTTTTTTGCTTACTCTTGCCCATATGAAGCGGACGCCCCTGCTATTCGCCTACAAAATACAACGCCGTTCTATCAGATTACCTTGTTTGCGGGATGCCAGTAGCGCAGCCAGTCAAATGGATTAATTATTATCATTGTCCGGTAATTTTGTTTTTTTTTTTTCTGGAGACAAAAGGAAAACATCCCGCGTTTTATCCCCGGGGAAAGGTAAAGATTTTTTAGAAGGAAATTTTAATATCATCACGAGGGATAATGCTTGTATAAAATTACCTCTCCAATCTCTTATGTTTTTGCTGTTTTAAAAATTGGTAGTCTAATCGAAAACGATACATCATCAGCAAATAGCATCATTTTGTAATATTATATTTTGAAGTGTAAATCTATTTACACAGTGAAAGTCCTTTTTTAAATATTTAAAAATTCAAATGGATAAAAACAGAGTTTTAATTCACTTATATTTTATGAACCATTCTTCTCCTGAAGATGCCTCATTAGGCGAAAATGTTTGAGCAAAAAAAAGAAAGAAATAAGTGAATTAAAACTCTGCTTTTATCCATTTTAATTTTTAAATAATTAACAACATTTTGATTTGTTCTCGAGTCTAATTCTAATTATGCTAGAGTCTAATTTTTTAAATACACATGCAGCATGTGTAAATGCGAATTTACGTGTATCTGCTTCAGGGCGTGCACTTAATATGAATTTCAAAGGTTAATCTATTTTTGCAGCATAGATAATTGTTATGGTAGAAGTCGACAGCTCAGTTGGTAGAATGAGTGCATTCTATGCAGACGGCTCGGGTTCAAATCCCACCGAGTATGTCAGAAATGATTCCCGTTTCGGTGTTTATTTCAAACGCTAAATAAAATACCGACAAGGCTTACTCAGCCTTCACTAGAAGTGAGTACCAGTACCCGAGGGGTCGGGAGCTGGAAACCCCCACTTCAAATTAAGTGGCCGGCTCCTTGTACCTGTAAAAATAGCTAGATTCGACTCGCCACATGCGACCCCTTCGGGGAAAACGCGGCATGGAGTTACGCTACATGTGTAGCTAATTAGCATAACGTAGCATTCTATGGATATGAGCGAGCATATCCAGGAATTATGTATCAACATATCTTAGCCAAAAAAAAACATGTGAAATGTTGTCGAACCGTGTTGTCGTATACAAAATTTTTCACGGAAAACAAAACATGGAAAGAATTACATTGTATTATCTTCAGGTTGAGCGTTTTTTTTTTGTGAATAAGGCAAATAAGAACAAGAAGTAGAGCTCCCTGTGAATATGTAAATCGAATTACCAGAGCACTCAAAAACATATTCTCTCTTTTTGCTGGCTGGGAGGATCGTGTTCTCTTTATTTTCATGCGAATCGTACTTGAGAACATTTATATTTGCGACTGTCGAAGTGGTGGATCAATTTAGTGTGAAATTTCAGGCTCAAGGACAACATGTAGATGTGAACAACAAAATATGAAAAGCAAATAAATAAAAGGCGCACATTTCTTAATAATACCGTACTTATTTTTTGTAGGTTAGGTATATTATTTTCTAGTCATTTTTTTAACACCAAATTTCAAGAAAAAAATATTCGGGAATTGTTTAGCTAACAGTTTTTTTCTCACTTGTGATAATAGTATAATTAACAGAAAACTATATTTTCAAAATATATATATGCATCTTACATGTCTGCTCATTACTCACATTATACTGAATCTTTACTTTGGCATTGCAGTACCCCGATTAAAAAACTTGTTAGAATTTTGACGATGTCAAAAAGTGGAGATTTAAAAATATACAGGCTTTTTTGTATTTTCACTCAAAATTTTAAATACTCGATGACTTACCTACTTACTTGGTTGAACTTTTAAATGGCGTAGTCATAATATTTTCATTATTTCATAGTAAGTAGATTTTATAAGGCCGTGCTCGAGACACAAAATGGTGTATTCAGCTTTAGTGCCTTGTTTCTGGCCACCTCAGTACATCTAAAAGTTTACGTTTTGACTCAACCGTAGCATTTTAACAAAAATCAATTAACACGTAAAAGTAACCTGAAAGGTGCTGCTTTAGTTTCCATAGATATTTCATTAAACGCTGTGATTGAGTTTAAACGTAAAGTGTTATACTAGGGGTGCACGCCACATAATAATGGAGGCAACAACTAAATTATGGTGATTTTTCTCGCCTCGTTTTTTGCACACTTCTGCGCCACACAACACAGCTGATTTATCTTGCTAATATCATCGCCTCTCTCGTGCAGCGTAAACAAAGTTGCCCTTTTCAAAATAGCTGCAAACAAAATTCACAAACTGCAGCTTTTCGCGAAGATCCTACCAAAACTTTCTAACGAATACTTTCAATTACCGAGCTCTTTGAATCCTATCCTATTACAATCCTATTACAATTATTCAAACTTTTTCCTGACTAATAGATTAGTATGACTTATGAGGGTGGCTCCCCCCCATGATGTAAAAACTTTTACCAATGCCACCACGGTTTCTGGGAAAGGCGGGAGGAGTTGCTAAGCTTGTCAGGTTTGGTTTATTTTTTTATGTACACATTCATCATGTGTAAGTGTGAACATACAAGTGCCCGCTTGTGGTCAAGCATTAAATATGATTATAGAAACCGCTTTTTCCATTTAACCCTTACTATTTTAATCATAGTAATACAGGGGTTAGACCAATATGTTTCTGATCAATGATTTGATAAGAATGTATTGTGTTTTTATAGTTTGAAATATTTTGGAATTATTAATGCATTGATTTAAAAGAAGCCTATATCTAATGCATCTTCTACGTGTATTGTTTATTACATAACACTGACGTGAACAGATTTGCTTACATCATACGCGATGAGATCAATACTCCATCCATGTGAACGTGGTGAGACTTCTCACATCTCCCTCTTCGTCTCTCGCACACCACCAGCCCTGGGGCTCACGGCAAAGCACACACAATTACCCAGCTGCCATATCGCTATAATCTGCAGTTTTTTTCCCAAATGGGAATCGATTCTGAGAGAATTGGTGTGCTGACCGGCGGAGTATTTATCGCGGCCATCCGTCTCGCGGCGCGGCCATCGAGGAAAATTGAATCGCCATTTTCTTTATCGCGATGGCACTTTGCAGCCGAAAACCCCGCTCGTGAAGGTTTTTGGTGGCAGCTTAGAACGCCGTACTGATAAAACGACACATGACATAACATCATAATGACAGAACGACACATGACATAACGACACATGGCAGAACGACGCATGACAGAACGACACATGACAGATCGACACAAGACAGAGCGGAACATGACCTTACGATACATGACAGAACGACACATGACATAACGACACATGACACAACGACACATAACAGAACGACACATGACACGACATCACTATGACAGTACATCACATAACAAGACATCACTCTAACAAAAACAACACAAAAAAATACGTCTTGATGGCAAAACATCACTATCCTAAAACAGAACTTACAATAAACGGCAGATGAAACGGTGTCTTGTGATGTTTTGTCATGTATTTTCTTTGTTTTTTTGTCATAGTGATGTTTTGCCATGTTTTGTACTTTCATTGTGTAGTTCTGTCGTGTGTCGTTCTGTCATGTGTCGTTTTGGCACTGTGTCGTTCTATCATGGCGCCAAGGTTTTTATATGGAAGAACGGCGGACGTGATGCTTCAACGGAATCGCCAATATTGTTATGTGTCGTTCTGTCATGTGTTGTTCTGTCATTATGATGTTATACCATGTTTCGTTATGTCATGTGTCGTTCTGTCATTGTGATGTTATATAATGTTACGTTATGTCATGTGTCGTTGACTCATGTGTCGTTATGTCATGTGCCGTTCTGTCATGTGTCGTTCTAACATGGCACCAAGGTTTTTATATGGAAGAACGGCGGACGTGATGCTCCAACGGAATCGCCAATAATGTCATGTGTCGTTCTATCATGGCATCAAGGTTTTTATATGGAAGAACGGCGGACGTGATGCTCCAACGGAATCGCCATTAATGTCATGTGTCGTTCTGTCGTGTGTCGTTTTGTCACTGTGACGTTCTAACATGGCACCAAGGTTTTTATATGGAAGAACGGCGGACGTGATGTTCCAACGGAATTGCCAATTTTTTGTCATAACAATATATGATTCGGGGTCCCAGAATGGCGGCAAATTAGAATAAATATCATGAGTGAAATGATTCACTATTTTGTAAATGGTGCGGTTCCCTACAGCTATGCCAAATCGCAAAAAAATATCCTGTACCCAGCGTATAACACCTCTTTATCTCGTAAACATAAGATATAGCAGCACCACTGGTGAGTGATTTAGTTTTCATACATTTTTCTATGCGGTCGAGGGAAATTTACACAATGTTTTATACTTGAAGTACTTTTACGAAATCCTACTAAAAATATATCAACCGGTGTTGTAATAACGTCAATTTAATTAGTTCTGAAAATAGACTCAATATAAAAAAAATACGCTGAAATTGAGTTGCATGATTACTTTATACGTGTTCGTATGTGTCTGTGAAAAGCAATTCCAATTTTTATTGGTTTCATGTCAAAGGCGAATTATGTATTTGTATTCAAAACGTGAACACGTGTAGGTACATCTCGTACACAGCTGGATTATTGTGACGTGACACTTTTTTACTATTTTCGTAAACAAAAACACGAAATGATCATTTTTCGAAACGGTGTTCCTGGAGAGGAATGCGCGTTTGCATAGGAACGTTTTGTTGTTCTGTTTTTGACAATACGCTTGATAATAATTGTTACATAGGCTGACTGACGGATTTCTGAAATAAACAACTCTTTGTTCTCGTCCTCTATTATTTCATTTTGAATTTAATCTCCATATTACATTCATCAACAAAAACGTGTTATTTTGCTTGTATTTATGAGGTGCATTATTTTTAGAATTAATATTTTATTAAATTCCATTTTCCCTAGTTTTTGTTTGAATTTGTATGGATTTTCATATAATTTACAAGATCGTTATATATCACTATCAGGCTTAAAGATCACGAAGATTTCAGAAAGTTAGGAAATCATACAGGTTGTTAAACAATAAAAAATGCATTGTAAAAAAATCTGCTACAAATCTCTTTTATCCTCTTCAATCTATGCCCGGCTGTATAAACAAATCTTAAGTATTTGGGACGCTTATTTTATTTTGTAATATCTGTCCATTAAATATGTCCGAAATTAAAGGGCAAATGTATCTATGTATACATAAATTGTACACAACAATTAACCAAAAACATCCAGTAAACGCTTAAATCTAGTAAAATTAAGGGTATTAATAAATTAACACAAAAATTCATTTCAAATTGCATCATAATCTTAACAGCATCAACTTCCCGCCTTCATCTTGCACCCCTTCTCCTCATTTTTACCCCCACCTTCTCTTTTTACCTGTGCCGGATATAGCTTCCCCCCCCCTACCCTGCCTGTATTTTTTTTATTTACGCCCTTTCATAACGGATAACGGCGAGCCCCCAAACGAATAACGCGCCGTTACGCGCGGGCTTTGGCCTCCATCAAGAGCATCCTTGTGGTTCCTCCAAGAGGTCCTTCCCCTCTTTGGCCCCTCCCTGCATCGTATCGTATTTCACAAGAACGTCTTAAAAATAATCGTACGCCATATTATTACACTTTATTTTTAGGGCGTAATACAATCTATCGGACAAATTTGAATATTTCAGGAAAGGTCTTCTCAAGTAAAATATAATCGTTCGTTGGTATTTTAAATGTATATTTTACGGTCCTACTAAATGCCTATCGAAGAGTAAGGGGTTTTCAAATCGATTCTTGTTTTCATGAAAAGAGTAGAAATCCATAAAATATTTTAATGCTGTTATTAACTAATTACTTGCAGTAATAAACGCATTTTTACTTACCCGGTAGAATTTAAAACTTAAGTAAAAATTCAAAAGATTTTTTTTAATGAAAGTTGAAATCTACATAGTAGTCGATATAGTAGTCAATATGAACTGTTTTTATTCCAACTTTTTCTCTTAAAATTTTCTTCAATTTCACTTTTTCTCTTCAAATTCTCAGAATTTACGACATAATAAATTTAAACATTGTTCGTTCATGGTATATAATATTATTTTGAGTCGTTTCTAAATCGTATTTGAGGGTTTGTGCCGACATTAAGTTATTTACTTCGCCAACAAATCTGAACTTCAATAGCTGGTAAGGCAGACTTATCTTTAAGTTTCGAGCCTTAAGTGAGATTACACAAATGTCGCGAAAATCAAGTAAATACAAATATGTGTGCGCGGAACATTAACGCGTCACGTCTATAATACTCGTCTTTGATCTAAGAATGTCTTAGATTAGACATATCTTGCGAAATTCCATTTTCTATACCAAGACAGACAGTAATACTAGATTTGCGAATGTTTTACTTTAACCCTGAAAATTAAATACCATTGAAATTCATCTTTTTTATCTGCAAAAGTCCGCATTTAATCTTTCGTTCTTTACTATCCCAGAACTGTGAAAAAAATAGCTTCTAGTTACTCTAAGCTGAAGCTCAGTGCTGGCGAAAGAAAACAAGGAATATTTCTATGCGATATTTGCTTTTCTGATTAACTTGCTCTTTCTTCTGTGTTGTTACACTTGGTGTGTTTGAAGAGAATTAGGAGCTGCAAGGTTTAGTTGGTGTGTTTATAGTTTTCCCGCCCCCAATTGTTATAATTGTCTACCTCCATTAGTACTTACTTACTGCTAGGCTTCTTCTCTCAACTGCTGGATATAGGCCTCTTCAAAACTTTTACACATTCGTCTATCTCAAACAACACGATACCACTGGTTACCCATCAGCTGGACAACATCGTCAACCTATCTTTATTGGGATCTTCCCACACTTCTTTTGTCCTCCCACGGTCTCCATTCAAGAATTCTGGTCCACCTGCCATCCTCTCGCGTTACTACATGACCAGCTCATTGCCATTTCAGCTTGTAGACTTTATCAACAATGTTGAGGGCTTTCGTTTCCATATGTACATGCGATTCATAAAAACCTAGCGAAATAAATTAAAGTCCATATCGTAACTCCGTATCAATGGTGCCACAAGTCAAACATTTATGGTATTTTTCTAATTAAATATGCCATTCGATAATATTCTATAGGTGTTACGTGCCTATAATCTGCAATTAAATAGGGTTATATAATCTACTTAATATATGACTTAAAAAACATCGAAATACGATATAGTATTTTTTTCTTAATTTGACACTTTTTGATCTGTTACTCCCTACATCTGGGGCTACGATGCGTAAATCATTGTCAATATTCATCAAACATACACCATCACTCAGGGTCAGTCCCCCTCCACTGACCCACGCTCTGTATATCCATCCCATCCGGGGATGTGTCACAGGACTCGCATGCAAAAGCTATGTGAGATGCGAGTGGCAGAAGGCCCTCCCGTGAAGCTACACTTTCAATCTTACAAGGCTCATCTTGTCAGTCATACATCGCTGATACTCCAAGTAATACATTATATCTCTGTCACAGTGTTGTTTATTCACAACTAACTTTGTAACTCGCCCATTCACCGCTTAAGCGTTTCATCTCTGCGGTTTGTCCCCTGAAGAATATTATCTCCACAAGCTGGGCGTGTGAGGCGCCTGCGGGGTATACCCACCCGTGGATTAAGAGATGTTTTAAGTAAATTTAAGCCGAGCATTATCTTAATAGTCTCTTCCGCCGCAATGAGCGTAATTTCAGCCTGAAAACCCTGTACACTTTATCAAAGAAACCGCACACGCAGGGGCTTACTTGCTCTTGCTACAACTTGCTTCCATACAACGTCACCCTATCCGCTTACCTTTGCATGCAAAGTCTTATCTGTGGAACTAACAATTCATTACACACGTATCCTGAGGCATCTGCATGAATGAAATTTTATTTGTCAACGCCAGGAAGCTTGTATCTTACGTTAACTTATAAAAAGATTTAATATCTCACACTAGTTTTCCTTCCTGTCTTTGTGTCACATTTAAAGTGTATTCGTGTAGTGTCGTTATCATTTGTAAATCAGAAAGTTGACTTATAAAAAGAATGCATGCAAGATTTAAGCAAAAGATTAAAGACATTGAAGCAATAAGGTGTACTTTTTAAAATGTTTTTTTATTGTCATCCAGTTTTGAAATTCTGAAAAATGCTGCAAAAAAATAAGTTGCAAAAAGAAAGCCGGAAAAATCATGCATTTAACAAATTTTTAATACATTGCCTACGGAAGTCATTGTCATCATTGAGTAAATTATTCCTCAAAATGTTGCTAATTTTTAATATATTTTAATTTGAAAACTTTAATCGATACGCTACTTAGCTGCACATACAGCTTAACTTCTTGCCGAGTTTTCCCAAAGGGGCTCGCATGTTGCAAGTGGAACCTGTTTTCTTTTACATATAAGGGGGCCGGCCTTACTTCAACCACTTCAGTTAAAGTGAGGGTTTCCCAGCTCCCGAGGGTTCTGGTACTCATTTCTTATAAAGGCTGAGTTTTACCTTTGCCTGCATTTTATTTTGGCCTTGAAGTGAACATCGAAACGAAAAATCATTTCTGACACTCGGTGGGATTCGAACCCGAGCTCTCGGCATAGAATGCAAGCACTAGATCGATAGAAGTTAATATACGATCGAGTCTGCTCATTCATGTTGAAGTTTGTTTTGTATCAATAATAACTGTAACTCACTCCATCAGTCATATTTCCCCTGAGTGGTTAACTAGTAGAACTAATAAATTAATACGAATCCAAAGCAATCTAGGAGCTCGCACACTAAAGCCCTGTTGGGACTCAACTCTGAGCTCTCCGCTTTGGATTCATCATCTACCACTTTAAAACTGCTGCCAGCCTGGTACTCACGCGAGTTAATCGAGTGTAAACATAATTCTATGGATCAACACTAAAAAAATATAATTCTATGGTATTTTCCGTTTCAAGTACTGCATTTATAAATAAATGTGAGCTAGAATATATTGAAGAAGTCATGGAGATTTTTTCTGCAAAACCAGCTAGTGTGTTAATCCTTGACTCATAGGTTGTATTATTTATTGATTGATACATTGATTTCTAATTTGTTAATGTAAATTGTAAGTCAATATATATATTATTGATAATGTAATTTATAATTTTTATTCCTTGACTTATGGCCGACCACTTAAACTGTAAAAAATAGTTCACTTTGAAAATGTCACCGCTGTTTTAGCTGTGTGGTTGGTAAAAATTGTAGGGTTTATGTTCATGTGAGGTTTTGTTTTTAATTTGTAAGTACACATGCAGCATTTTTTAGCACGAACTTCTACGCGTCTGCTTATGGGAATGATGAAAATTCTTAAATGTAATATATCTTTGCAAACTAGATTATAGATAGGGGTAACGCCGTTTAAATTTGTACCATAACTGTCGACCGGCAAGATTCAAGAAAACGAAAACATCGTGAGTTAAATTAAGGTCTATTCAAAATGACGGACAGGTTCGAAAAATTAGGTTTTTTTACATTTCGATATCTCATTTCTTTTTTCGACGACGAATACAAGATTTTATAGCAGTTCGTAAACACTGTTCAATAAAAATATAAGAGCACCATTTTGAATATCTATAAATATGAATATTGTTTGTCTATGAATACGCACATTTAATAACTACCTAAAATCGTTCGTTTATTGTATTTCAATAAGTTTCCTTGACTTATAGGTTAGTATGAAGCTGACCACTCATACTGTAAAAAATGGTTCACTTTACCAATGTTACGATTGTGTCAGGTAAGGTCGGCAAGAGTTGCAGGGTTTATGTTCATTTGAGATTGGGTTTTATATTGTAGGTTCACATGCAGCATGTTTAAGTACGAACTTAGAGTCTTAAATGCAATATATTTTTGTAACTTAGATTATAGATTATCATAGATTAGATAGATAGGCAATGGTTTTTTTGCGTACATTTTTCACAGTATCCAGCACCGATATAAAAATTAGGTACATCTGTGGTTCAAATTTCATTTAATCCGTTTAGCCCACAGATCACGGAATAAACCTTTTTGCTATTTTGAATAACAAACATCAAACGGTGCATTTAAAATATTAATAGCATGTAGTAAGGTTGATTAGATAGTTTTATGTTTCAATTAGGTACGTAAATGTTATTTGTTATTCAACCATAAATTAACGGTAAGTAGGTGTATTTTTTTAAACCTACGTGAATACACCTTAATACTGGTAACATACGGTAAAGATTGTAAATAAAAAACCGCCCGACATTACCTTAAACTTGTGCCATTTGAAAAATAATACTGTCAGCAATAATAAAAACATACAATCATTCGAAGGATTAATGGATCTAAGTAAAAAATATACAACTGACAACATATTCGAATACATACCTTAATAATGCCAAGCTAACTTCCACTCAAAACACCCACGACAAATTCCCGAGTCTGATGTAAACGTTCTCAGAAGAAAATGAAGGTATCGAATGAGTTTTTTTGTGTTGTCCACACTGCATCAAAGAGTTACCATACGTGAACAAATACTTAAGATTGCAAGATTTTTGTCAGTTCCAATGGAATTGGTAACATACTAAAAGAAAAATTTCGGAGCCAAAAATGGAGACAACCCTTAGCAATCAATATTTCGTGTTTAAATAAGTAAATATTATTGTGGCTAGTACAGAAAATGAAAGATACGTTACTAAGGTATATGAAAAAATACTCAACTTTAAAAACGTTTGACTATTTTGATCGTATCATGCCATCAAAGGGTCAAAAATGGGTTGCGGACATGTAAAATTTGTATGGGAATGGAAAAAAGGCGTTTTTGTTTTATTTTTTAATTACATCGCCACTTAATGCTTTTTGCAGTTTTTTTTTGTATTTCGATACGCTTTTTATTTACTTTACTCTGATAATTTTAGAATTCAGTAGAGATCACCAGTTTTTATGAAAAAGCTGAAAATCATTAGGGGACACACGCACAAGACAAAAGGTACAAATTTCGACGGCGATACCCATAGATATTTAGTTGTCTCTTGTTTCATTATCATGGGTGTAAACTATTGTTTTAATGCGTCTTATTTTTACTTAGAAAATTTCTTTGTTGTATTTCGTTTGTACGACGGCTTTTAGCCCTGAATTTGTGTAAAATAAAATAATGTTCCACCCTAAGATTTTGATATATTTGAACTGAGGTAGTAAATTATTGGAAATCCGTTATTGGAAATCTCCAGCAATAATTTTAATTCGAAAATACCCACATCTTAAACGGTGTTTATTTAGTAACTTCAACTAGAAGATCGTCCCACTGAATTTTCAATAACTTAACCTATTAGCAAAATATTTCCTTGAAATTTATGCTTAATTAGACACGAATTATAAGTACGTGCGTGCTTACGTAATTACATACACATACAAGAAGAAATATTCTGTCTTACTTCCACGAAATGTTTAAAAAGTTCTCGAACCTCAAACCAAAAAGTATTGTGGCATCCAATCAGGTTTCATCGCAAGCCTGGCCGTGTTGTCACAGTCCTTCCTGGCGAACGTGACTTTTTCCTTAGTATTAAACTTTACATCCAAACTCAACAAAATAATTTTATAGCAATGTATCAAAACTAAAACACTTACAAGAGCCGCTGTATAAGTTTCCGCACACATTTTTTTAAAACACTATGGTTGAGTTTAAACGGAAAATTTCATACTGTGTTCAAGGTCAACGCCACTCCTGACATTCGCTGCAAAAAGTGGCTCTGTCAGATCCTGAACCTGGGAAGTACGCGGGCATTCCCAGACGGTCTTATAACGGAATCAGGAGATGCATTTCGGTACAATTATTCATTTAATTTCCGAATTAAACACACTAGACGGTGATTAAATTTTGAGACAAATTGTCCGTTATTTTAATTGCAATTTTTACACTTAACAAAATACTACCTTGACAATGTTCGCAGGTTTTTTTTTTAGTAAGTCTCTCGCAATCATTCCGTAAATTCCTTTTTCGTAAATTTTTCGTTCATTTCGTAAATTCCACAATATTCTTAAATTTTTCGATTACCCTTTTTCAAGATAAAAATAGTATTAATCCATGTCACGATAATCCTATTCTTTGTTTTAAGGAACTTTTGCCTTACCAACCATTACGCATTACGCAAATCCGGTCGATAGCTCAGCTGTTAGAGTGCTTGCATTCCATGTCGAGAGCCTCGAATCCCCCACTTCAACTAAAGCGGTTAGCGTAAGGCTGGCCTCCTTACCTGTGAAAATAAACAGGTTCGACTCACCTCGTACAACCTCTTAGAGGAAAACGCGTCAAGAAGTCATACTATATGTGTAGCTTAGTAACGCATACTAAAGGATGGGATCATGAAGTGAATGTTTCTAGAATGCTATGAGCTTGTAAAAAAGGCGTTTGAAATCTACTTTAACGAAAGAAATAAATAAAACTGATATTAATTGGCCCCTTTTAGAGAACTCTTAAAAACTGCATACATATTGGCATACAAATATCAAAGAGTTTTTTAAGACATTCATGGAATGCTAAGCATAATGACTTTTCATTACACTCGCATTACTTAAAGTTTAAATTTCAATGATAAAAGAAAAACAGTTTTGTTTTCGATTACATGAGTATATTTTTATATACCACAACCGGTTTCGCAAACATCCGTTCGCATCATCAGGTGGATAAATTAATATTAAATTATCCACCTGATGATGCGAACGGATGTTTGCGAAACCGGTTGTGGTATATAAAAATATACTCATGTAATCGAAAACAAAACTGTTTTTCTTTTATCATTTATGATGAACGATTACAAAGTTAATGCCTCTACAATCAATAAAATTTAAATTTCAATTTCTGATTCATAAATATTTCATCCCCCGGCAAGTGCACTTCCAGTTTTTCATTAAAAAAATCTCTCAGACTGGAATCTTCAAAGACTCCTGCTCACTCTTAATGAACATTCCAAAGTTTTTAATTTGCTTAAAAAGTCTTAAAAAAAATGAATAACTCTGTAAATTAATTAGAAGTTGTCTGCGTTATGCAGTTTATAAAGGAAAACGAGGCTTCAGTACATCAAGTTTAAAAAAAAAACGTTTTGACTGTAAAACTGCCGTTACCAAAAAAGTTTACGGAAACTGAAACGCACTTTTGAGTCGCTGTTATAGTTATTATACATTTTAGATGAAACGCTATGGTTTAGTTTAAAAGTTTACTTATACACTTGTGGTACAGAGGTCACGCTAATGGCGTCGGCAAAAGACTCTTTTTCCCCTAGAGGCGCTCTCGGCAATGCACTCTTGCCCACTCGTAGAACGACAAATTCCTAAAAGGTTTATTATGTATATTTCAGAAGAGAGACAGAAAGCAAAATTCCACAGTGGATTAAATGTACGTCTCCATGTAAAAATGCAATCTTGCTTTCATGTCATTCTGGAGAGTAAATCTAGAAAATTAAGCTCTCTGAGGTTTTCAAAGGGAATGCAAAATAACGTAGAGGTTTTCTTGATGAACTGATTAAAGTACTGTGGATTTATTTTGAAAAAAGTTTTCAACTCTCGACTTTGCCAAATTAATGTTGACGTCTCAGAAATGGCATTATTTAATCGGAGATATCTTCTTGTTCCTTTTAGTTTATTAACTATCAATATTACCAACTTCCCTGTTTCAGGCAAGGACGGCAAGAGCTCAGGTTCATTTTAGATTTGGATTTTTTTTTAAGTTTTTTTATAAGTACACGTAGGCCAGTAAACTTAGGCGTGTCTGCTTGTGGGTATCTTTTAAATATAAATCATGTTAATTTGGCGTTGCATTTTGTAGACTTAAGATACAATAGCCCAATTGTTCATAGGCTATAAAACCTGGTTCGAAAAAGCCTTATATCACAATATACATATTTCCGTTTTTTGATTATTGTTTATTTCCTCTGTCTCGATAAGCTTTTAATCGATAGCAAATTGCTACTTCCTAGAATTTGAAATACCGTAGTTTGATGCGGAAGTGCGTGTGCTTACACTAAGTAACAAATTACTTCTGTTCACCTACAGTAGTATGTATCCATGCGTGCCTTATTGTTCCTATTATGCACTTAGTTAGCCGTGCAATGCTCCCATCCCAACTCTCGTTAACTGTTAATTATTAACATTTGTACCCACTTACTTCAAACGTGGAAATTATACTGTTCCCCTCTACCAGTGATTCCCAATGTGATATTAATAGACCCCCAGAGACCTTTGTTACAAGCTGGCGGTCTATCAATACGAAAATAAATAAAGTAAATTTTGAAGGTAGGAAGACGATTCTAATTCTGTGACAGTCACACAAATCCTTACTAAAATCAGCAACATTGTGCATTTTTTTAAATATCTTAAACATATTTTATAACATTTTTAACATCTGATGTCTTCAGGACAAAGATCGTCGGCTGTGTGTCAAAGACGAATCCTCCAGTTTTTTACCGTGTCACGACATAATGTCCATTGGCAGAATGCCCAACGACACAATGTCCAGTAACAAAATGTCCAACCGACAAAATGACCACGCGATGTTTTGTCGGTGGACATTATATCTTGACATCTTGTGGTGCAACCGTTTTTCACATAGCACGCAAACCCCAAACAGCCCTGGGAGACTTTTGTTATTGTAAGTCTGGAAGGCCATAGTGATAGACTAGATTCGAATGGTTGATCGTTTGATGAAAGCACAGGTCTCTTTATTACGAGGGAAAGCAGCCCGGTAGAGAGAACGATGGCAAAGGAACATTCAAGATCAAAAATTATATTCGAAAGAGGCAAAATCGCAGAAGAAAATTTAATTGCGATGATTTACATAATATTTTTTATTGGTCACAAGAGAGACGGAAGGGTTTTTAAGCTTAATGGAAAACAAAGAAAAATTGTAAAGGGTCTACGAAGCACAAAACATTAAGAACCTCGGCACTACATGTACCTATGTACATATGTGAGAGATTATACAAGTGCGGTGTTCGCGAGCTCAATAAGCGAATCGGATCGGCATGCATTTAATAAACAATAACTGGAATCACTTTCTGTATCATTGTTTTTTCTCACGATTGTTCGCTGCCGACTATGAAATTGCAGAATGGCTGTTGTTACACAATAAGAAAATTTCTTATTTATGTTTACCGACTCTACAATTTGCAACATCAACTCACAGCACCTACTTCACTCATATTTTCAAGTAAATTGACCCCTTGATAGAGTAGATCTAAATCTCAGATAACGTGCTAAAATCTCAATCCATTATTTTTTGTAAGTATTAATCAACTTTGCTTAACAGATGTTATATATTTGAAACACTTTTTTTATCGCTGTTGTTATAAGTTAACTTCTTATGTTAGTTATTCTCATTAATTCATTTAGACTAATAACATGTTAAAGAAATCGTGAAAAAATATCGTTCTTAAAATATTTATTTTTTCAAAAAATATTTTAAAAAATAAACAATTTTCTATGATTCCGGAATCATCGGCGGGAAATGAGTTTAATCTCCCAAAACACGTGTATGGTGATAGTTTGTTTTACCTTTATGAGCGGGTACAAAAGTTTTCTAACTTTTCTGTTCACTTTCACCTCAACACCTTGTATAATGCGCTCTCACCCTTTCAACCTCGCAAGCCTTCCGTTCAACATTATTCCGAAAATAATTATTTAGAGAACATAGTGAGGAAAATTTCAAAGCATAAAATGTCTGTTAAACGGTGACTCTAGTTGTCGTGCCTTGTTTTCGCCGATAAACTCCTAAGTTTGATTAAACTTTTTACTACTCACTTTGATGTCGCTCTGAATTGTCCAATCTGCTGTTGCCACCTCCCGTTCTCTGCTTCACAACCCGCCGGATATTTTAATCAACTGATTATTTTGTGATTGAAACAATTTTTGTGTAAACAATGCTTTAATTAATCACCAGTTTTACGGTGTAATCAACGCACTGCAAGGCAATACAATATCATTTTAATTTTAATTGATAAACATGATTTCAATTTTGTATTGATTTAATTATATTTACTTTGCCACAATGCTGAAAATATTTCCTCCATTAATTAATTATCCTTTTTGGAAATATTTTCATCATCGATTCATTCCCAATTTTAATTTTATGTATTTTTTTGTTTCAGGTAAGTGCATCCTTTGATTTCCAAAGCTATATCAAAATGTATCCTACTAGTAAGTAGGTAAGTACATGAAATCATGAAAAAATAATCCTTTAACATTTTTTCAGATGTAATATTTGTATATTAGAAGGCTCCATTTATTGTTATATTGTTTTCAGTTGGCGCTTTATTTTAACGGTTCAATCAGAAAGCTTTGATTCCTACCTACGCACGTCTTAAAATCTGTTTCTTCTCTGATTGAATAACAAATAATTAGGGGTAAGATTTTCTTCGTACCATGTACATATAACCAATAACCATACACTAGAGTAGCGCGTAGTGTTTGCTCGACAATGGAGCGATAAGCCAGATACCGCTCCAATACTAAGTCTACGAGAATTATTAATTTACTGGGAAACGTATTTCAGTGATAACTTGATTAGATTATTGTTAACAGCTCAGCGGAGAAGTAAGTTATCCGATATGTGCCAGATATTTCATATCTCACAAATATATGAACGAATATAACTATTTTACGTTACAAACGTAATTATTCATCGAATTCTGCCAAACCGTTTGGCTCCACGCAAAGTCTATTTACATTTGTACCTATTTTGAAATGTTCCTATAATGTTGCCAATATTTCGTGAATAATTTAATTTTCTAGAATACCAATTTATTCCACATGACCTGGGGCTGTAAGTTGTAGTCATGCATTTAAAAAAAATTAAGCCTATTTTTCGTCAAATTTAAAGCTCGTTACTAATATTTTTTCAAATTTTATTCAATTTCATGTGATATACGCGCTAAAATACCGGGAAATTCCTTTCAACATGAAGCGTACAATTTTTTTTCATAGAATTTAAAAAATAATTACTCGCGGTATTAATTTCAATCCGACTGAAAAATTATGAAACCCCGCGCTACAAGTGAGCTATGGTTGAAAGTTCCGTTTGACGCTTTGGAGTAGGTTGTGGGTGGGGGAGGGCTGTGACAGTATAATGACCCCCCCCCTCCCTCCACAACCCTTCCGGGCAAGGATAGCCTTCCCATTTCACGCCACCTGCTGAGGGTGTGAAATGAACCCTTCTATCCGCACCCTCTGGGGACTAAAACGATAAGAAGGAATCCGCTGTGGCGTTGTCGACTCGTTTATTTATCAATATGGTAATCTCTCAACAGCTCCATCATCGTTTCAACTT
Source organism: Agapetus fuscipes (assembly GCA_951799405.1). Taxonomy (NCBI): domain Eukaryota; kingdom Metazoa; phylum Arthropoda; class Insecta; order Trichoptera; family Glossosomatidae; genus Agapetus; species Agapetus fuscipes. The sequence continues at coordinate 8,260,635 of OX637350.1, forward strand.
TTTTCTACCTTTTTGAGTGCTTTTTTTAGTAGATAAGATCGCTGGTCCCTAGGGGTTTTTTGCTCTACGAAAGATTTTTTTGGTCCTTCATTTTTTTTCTAATACTCTTAAACATACGTCGACCGTTTCATCGGAAAATTCTTTTATATTTCCTACTAGCTGTACCCTGCCACCCTTTATGCTGGTTCGTCTTATTACTGTATCATGCCACCATTCTGTTAGGGCTGGCCAGGATCTCCGCACATCTGTCTCTACTGTGGTGTGTGCTTGCACACTTCATCTAGCCTAAAACTTCCCCCGTCATAAAGTAAGAAAAAGAAAAAAGCTCTAGCATACTTCTGCTCTTATTTCCTCTATTACTCCAGTTTTTGTTTGTATAGAAGTCTTCAGTTCGCATGTAAAGAATTATTCATGTAAGTTTCATCGCAATCTCTTCAGTAGTTTAAAAGTCTATAAAAGACAAACATACACACATCCGTTTGATTTTATATTTCCTATTTGAATTATTACTATTTAAGATTTCTACTCGTTAATTGGATCACTCTGTAACGAAGATGAGATTCAGTAATATATTTGATTGGTACATTTCGGTGCTATTACGTGACAGGAAACGGAGAAATTTAATTATTCTCAATTACTCCATGTTATTTGGCGATTTGACTAGATGACGATATTGGAATACCTCTCGTCTGATTTAATGAATTTTCAAAGCTTATCGGAATATCTGAAAGCTAAGATATTCTCTAATAGGTGCTCTCAAGGAATATCAATTTACACCTACATTCTTTAACTCTCTTTGATTTCCTTTTGATGAAAATTGAAATTACGTTACTTTCAAATAGTTCATCATCATCATGGTTCTTTCCATAGCAACCTAATCTAGGTTCTACATCGCTGCCTTCTTCGTTGAGCTGTGATGCTCTTTCTGTTCACTGCCTTGGTTCTTCAGAATCCTAATACTAATCTATTGTAAGATAGTTAGGACATTTTTAAAGCTTCTCTATCTAATCTAATCTAAGTTGCAAAGATATGTTACATTGAGGATTAACATTATATGCATTCTCACAAGCAGACACGTACAAGTTCGCGCTTGCAAACTCTATAAAAATTGGAAAGCAATTTTCGATCAATCTTTCATACAGAATTTTGATTACACGCTTAGGGTGCGTTTTTAATCATAGTTTAGCATAGTGACTTCATACTGAATGAAAAAGACGTACTTATGTTGATCGTGTGGGTAGTTTTTTCTATCAGTTTAAAGTCACGTAAGCTCAAGTTGAAAATACCGCTTCTTAGTGATTAGAGGCTCTTTAGGTAGTATTGTTCGTAATGCAGATTATTGTACCCTTATTTTCAATGCCCTCTTGAGAAAACCAATCCCAACATTCATCAATTCTAACAGTGCATACATGCATATTGTATCGACATGATATTCAGCCTGAAAATTACAATACACGATCGTGTACAATTTTATATCTATTAAAAATTTACTTTTCACACACTATTTTTCTGATCACCTATTGTTAAATTATCTTGTACCTATAGATTATGCTACACATATTCGTGGAATAACCTGTTATTTTGGGCTTTAACTCACTTATCGATACCGAACACGTAGGGGTGTTAACATCACGTGTTATAGTAAGTGAAACGTCGCGGATTGACTCATCTCCTCCACGGCCTACAACATCATGTTTTCCTTTACCTTTTGAATTATTCATAGACGAGCGGCCCACCCTGATATCGTAATATTTTGACCTGAAATGTTATCATGTTTATTTTTTTTATTCATCGCCATGCTATAAACCATGTTAGATAGAAAATACCATAGACAAGCGATAAACTGTTAATTAGTTATGGCAACTTAGGTTCAAAAGGTTTGTCTGTTCAACTGATTGATTCCCATTTCATTTTTTTTTTTGTTGAACATTACTTTCAAATAAACTCATCTATTGAGATACCGTAATGAGTTTAAGCATCTGAAATGAAATCAGTTCGATACTTTAATTTGTTTGTTCTACTTTAATTTTATACTTTAATAAGTTTATAAATCAAATATTAGTTCATTTAAATACACATGAGGGAATGTTATCCTCATTTTCACTCAAATAAATACTTAAGCGTCACCTTATTAAAGTCAATATGAACATTAAAAAAAATATTTTTGCCCAATAAATAAGTTTTTTTTCATATTGACATTAAAGCTACCATTTAGTAACTTTTCAGAGATCTTATATTGTTTCCAGTTGTACGGACTCTTCAGTTGTTTTTCTCGAGTTGTTTTAAGCAATCAATTCCAGCAATCTAAATATAAATTTTCGAGAAGATTCTTTTCATCTGAATTATTACTTCAATTATGAACGATATTTTTTCGATAAATTGAAGGAGGCTTAGAGGGTCTCAGCTCGTGATTTATTTTTTCTAGCTTGGAAAAATGTAATGTTTCCAGAAAAAGGAAAAACGCTTCCATCGTACCATATACATAATTTAGATTTATTTAGCGGATTCTAAATTCGGATGATATGTTTGTTTTCTTTGGTTCGTCTGATATATTTCATAAATTGTATGTACAATGACGATAATTTTTAGTTTTGAAAATTGTACTCCTTGCTTACTATTGAAGTGTGATTTTTTCTTATTATCAGGTCTCATTTCGTCTTTCATTATTATTTAGCAATGTTAAACATTATATAACAAATATTTCAAGATAATTTGTTATTTCTGTTTACTTCACATTTTTAGCTCGATAATATGTTACAGTTGATTTTATAAAAAAAAACCCGTAAGGAGATTTTCTTTCACAACACAAAGTAAAATGTACGATTACTGTTGCTCATTTCAAGCAACTTTATTGAGATTTTTGCAACAATAGCATAGCTACCCTGCACAGAACGAAAAGGACGCACTAAGGTCAATCGTGTGAGTAGTTTTTTTTTCAAATCACATACGCCAATGTTGAAAATACCGGGCCTAAGTGCTTATAATATGTTAATTGTTAAACAAAATGCTAACCACCTTCATCGAGAAAATAGCTTTTAGAAGAGCACAAAACATAGATTCCGCCTAGAAAGCAGTTACTAAAAAAAATCATCAGTTGACAACGGAAGGTACATAATTTATTGCAGGACCGATGTATTAAAACAGAATGCCACTCGAAGTGAAGGTTTCGGAATCTGTTGGCATGTTTAAGGGAGCACTGAAACGGCACCTTTATAAAATATCTCATTCGTGATTGGAAGGGCCATTGAAGTGTGACACGCACAAAAACGTGGCTCTTTTATCCCTGGTATATTCATATTATTAAGAATACGCTAAGTAAATAAATGTTCATAATTTCCTCTTCACATTTTTCATTTTCTTCAACACAAATAAAAGGAATTATTTAGTTACGGTCCACATTATATGGACTCTCTATTCTGTCTGGGGGTAGGTAATGGTTACGGGGTGGAGGAGGAAGCAGGGGGGGAGGAGTAACTGCCCGCAATATTTCAAGGAAAAACCGACTTATTAAACCATCTTTCCCGTAATTTTTCAGTTGATTTTCCCTCGGCCGTCGGGAATATTTCACATTTTCCTCGTTGATAAATTGCCTCCCGCCGCCCGCTGACACATTCCGATTAACTGAATACCTTAATTGTATTATTTCTCCTCAGAGGAGCCGACATTTGCAACCCCCTGTGAGTCTTCTGCCGTATTACTTTTTCATTGTTCTTGTTTAATGTAAAATAACTGAAAAAGAAAATAATTATGGTTAGACAATATCAAGAAAGGAACCACGTACCATAGGGGTAAAACTGAAAAAAATAAAAAAGAACCAACAGTGTAACTTTGTTAGACAGTTCACACTACGCCCTTATCTCCGCCATACATGTTTTAACAAACTGTCATTTACGATGAGTAGTATTTAGTGTCTCACTTAAATCTGCAAAATGCAACGTGTAATTTGTAAATAATTTTTTTGCGAAGAAATATATTTAGATTTTGTCCGTATTTCAGTTATTTTCATTAGCATGTAATATGTATAACCTAACTCCATACTAAAACTCATGATGTTTTGTATATTTAAGGCCGCACAAATATAATGCATCGTATAGGAAACCTTTAATTTTTTTGCGAATCAATTTTATTTTTATAGTTTATCCGCCACTACGCCATATCTCCTCGTATCCCATATATTTTTTCAGCGGCATCGTAAAACCCCTGCCGAAATGTTTTCCTGTTTCGCCATGTCGGTAATCGTGTTTTTTATCGCTACAAATCAATAAGCGATACGTATCACGTTGCTGACAAATAATCGAAGCAAAAAATTACGGGGTTTCGGCGAAACAAAAACAATGTACGATAACATCTGCCGCTAGCGATCGTTAAGTGACATAAAAACCGTCATGAAACGCTTGTATGAAAATCCGGACCGGATTTATTAGAAGCTGAAAATACGCCGGCCAAGCTCATTGATACGAGTATCAATTATCCGACCCATGATCAGAGGCAGACCTACAAGTATGAAAGAACACATTTTTTTATAATAAAAAAAAAAAATCGTTCTGTATAGATGATTGGTTATCATAATTTAAAAGGTAAAGTTTTAATGAAGTTTTTTAAAAATAGAGTTCTACAAAGTTTCCGCTGATACACTTCATAAATTGTTAATGAAGTATTGAAGTTACTTGGATTTGTGACATGAGCAAACGCAAACGCAACTTAGCTGCACTAATAGCTTATCTTTTTGCCGTGTTATTTCCGAGGGGGCGTAAGTGCGAAAATAACCCATCTATTTCCACATATAAAATGGGGGTAGCTTTTCATTTCCTGTGAAGGTTAATTAAACCTTAACGTTATTGTGATTTTGGCCATTAAATAGAAATGAGAATAAAATGAAATCCCTATTCATTCAGAATTTTATACTGAAAACTCAAAACTGGCGCTTTTTTTCGTCGGTGATATAATTCTGGTTGAAGGGAAAAAGAAAACATTTCAAAGAATTCTCACGGCTTTCCAACAGCTGATCATTATAACCCCGCCGGAGGGAAAACAAATATTCATGCATACAAAACTGTAAATCCTTACCAAGACGCCAGCTACTCTCGTTACTAGGTGACACACACTGGGTGTGGAGACAAACAGAACGATGACCGCTAGGAGTCTAGTGATAAACGCTTCGGACTTGAGGTCGGAAGGTTTCTGGTTCCAACCCCAGCAGAGTTAAGATTAGTTTAGACTGATTTACTATGTTGGCGCTGTTTTAGTGTGTATCACAAGCCTATGACAGGTCTTTTATGAAAGTAGAAAAAATGATTCACTTCATCAAAAAGAACAAAAAAATATGCCAAACGATCGTAACTCCAGTTTCAATTTTACCACTTTTCATTTGTTTACTTTTTTGAGTGTATAGCGTTAACCACTAGACTACCGTCGATTAAAAAATTAACCGGTGAGTGTTCTACTCAACCTCGTAGCTATGATTTAGTTCGCTTCCCTTGGTGTTTTGTAGCGACGACTAAGCGCGTAGAGGGGCAAACGACGCGACAGCGCTAAATAATTCAAATAATTGATTCAGTTTTTACTCTTATTGAGTGTTTATGAATCAGCAGGTGTGTATCGACGTATCTATGTAGTAATAATATTCGACTGATTTATTTGGTGAGCGCTGTTTTTGTGTGAATCACACCTCAAGAGCCCTTTGCGAGCTTGGTCGTAGCTGTAGAATGCGCCAATTCTCAAGCAAGACCCAGTTAGTGTAGGGCTGGATGGACCTATGGCGACCGGTCTTTGGTAAAGGCAGATTAATTTTTCAACCCAGCAATGAGTTAATTTGAAAATGAAATATTTTTCATGATCCGCCGGGATTCGAACACACTACCTTCCAATCACGAGTCTGCATTGATAACCACTAGACTACGGACCGGTCTGTAGTTTGCAGATAAATAGAATGACGTGTTATATTTCCCCATCCCCTCGTTATTTTCCGGATAAGCCGCCCAGCTGACACCTCTACACCTTCCAGGAAAAGAACATTCCTCTGGAATATCTCTTATTGAACCAAGATCGGCCGTCCGTTGTTTCCTCTTGCGATCCAATCATGCGAAGAGCTCCAGGTGTGAGTGCGTCCCTTCTCCATACCTGCACCTCAAGTATAAAACTTAACATCCAAACTCAGCCAAAGCGTTTTACCAAAAATGTGTGATTAGTAAAACTCGTATAGAAGTTGCTGTTTTAGTTTCGATTCATTCTTAGGTAAACTCTACGGTTGAGTTTAATCGTGAAGTGGTACCCTCTAGGCCTCTGCCCTTGTCAACAGTATTTCCCTGAGGCTCTCCCAAACTAATCAATATTTAAATAGGCGGAATTACATTTGGAAATTTAACACTTCGTGGAATTTACGCAGGAACTATCTGTCCAAGTTGTAGAAGATGTAGGACCCGCGCTCACCTGGGAGCCGGGACCCTAGTTGGCCCCCTAGTGCGGCATCAATACTTTATTAGGCCTAACAAGTTACTGCGCTGACGGTAAATGCTTTCCTATGTTTGCCTATTTCATTCCCATTCACCCGTAATACACTCCGTATATCTAAACTAGCCATTCTGTACGCTTCAATCGATTTGATTAGTTTTTCAGTTAGTTTTATGAAATCATTCTCCCTGTGATTTCATGTTATACTATGCAGGTGTTTTTTTTCGATAACGATAACGGTCCGGTCTGTCCATGATTTTACAAGTGGACCTGAATCGAAACCTCATTGGCAATAGATACCAAATTGAATAGATTTGTGCAGTATGTGTGGTACTGTTACTGTATCCTGCCGCCGTTCCACTAGGGGTGGCCGGTACCTCCGCAGATGCGCCTCCACTTTTTTCTGTCCTTACAAACCACTTTCATTTCCTCAATATTCATCACCTTTTTCATACATACTCTTCTCTTATTTTCACTCTGCAGGTTCCATTCTTTCGCAATCTCACCTATTTGGTCTAACCATTCTTTCCTCGGCCTTCCCCTTCCGCGCTTTCCTCTGACATTTCCTTTGTACACTTTCTTCGTTAGTCGTTCATCATCCATTCTTTCGAGATGTCCGAACCATCTCATCGTACTTTTTTGTACTTTCATTCTCATATTCTCTTTTATACCACACTCGTTCATCACCCAATCATTACGTACTCTATCATTCAGTGTTTTTCCAGCCATTGCTCTCAGATAAGCCATTTCAACCGTACATACTTTACTCAGCTCACATTCATTAACTGTCCACGCCTCACTTCCATACATCAATGTCGGAACCAATATACCATTGTGGACCGCCAATCTCATATTCTTCGTAAGTTTCCTATTTCTTGCAATTCTTCCAATCGTTCCCATTACACTTCTTCCTCTACTAGCACGCTTTCCAATTCTTTCGTCAATTTCCCATTCGACTCAAACTTGCTTCCCAGATAATCAAATTCTTTCACGACCTCCACTCTTGTTTCATTCAGTCTTATCTCAATTTCCTCGCATTCCTCAGTCCTGTCAAACACTAATACTTTCGTCTTACTGGCATTCACTTTTAAACCGTTCTTACTAAAAGCATCATTCATTTTGGTGAGTATCATCTGGAGCTCCTCCGCTGTATCAGCCAACACTACGGCATCGTCAGCATAGAGAAGAACTCCAACATTCGTCTCACCCACTTTCACACCATAATGAGAAATTTCTGCTTCTTTCATACAATTGTCCATGATTATGTTAAATAACCACGGACTCATTACACACCCCTGTCGTACTCCCTTGTAAACATCAAACCATTCGCTACATTTACCATCCACTCTTACACACGCCAAACTATTTTCATAGATGGCGCGTATTCCATTCAGAAGCTTGCCGTTCACACCGTACTTTAGGAGTACTTTCCACATCATACCTCTGTCCACCGAGTCAAAAGCCTTCTCGAGATCCACAAAAGCCGTGTAGACCTTCCGACCCACAGCCAGATGTTTTTCAACAATCTGTCTGAGAGTGAAGATCTGGTCTACACACCCTCTTCCTGGCATAAAGCCAGTCTGGATATCAGAAACCCCATGACCGGTAGACAGTCTCACTTTTTTTATGAGAACCTTACACAATACTTTACCAGCTATACTGAGAAGACTGATGGGCCTGAAATTTTGGCAGTCCTTTTTGTCACCCTTTCCTTTGTAGATAGGAACAATGACCGCCTTTTTCCAGTCCATCGGCACTTTACTCTCTTTCACACACATCTTGCACAGTTCAAACATCCATTCAACCATGCACTCCCCAGCACATTTGATCATCTCAGCATTCACACCATCATTCCCAGCAGCTTTTCCATTCTTCAGATCTTTTATACTTATTATCACATCCTCTTTCACAATTTCTTCATCGCTGTCATTATATTCAACATCATAATAGTCTCTTTCGCCCTGGCCATATAAATTTTTAAAATATTCATTCCATCTCTTCCTTACATCACTTTCGTCCCACAGCAAGATTCCCTCAGCGTTTTTAATGCCTGGGGTGGTTGATCCGCGACTTTCGTTTTTATCACGTACCCAGCTCCAGAATGATTTTTTATTGGTGAGGAAATTCTGCTGCGCTCTCTCATTTTAAGTAAGCTCTCTCATTTTAAGTTTTAGGTAAGCCCCATAAAATTGTAAAACAACCATATTACTCGTGAAAGACAAAAAATATTGCTACGAACTATGGATTCGCAGTACGTGAGCCTCAGCACGCAGGTGTGTGTCGAACAACTGGAAGTGTTTCGAAAATCCATTATGGAAGTATGTGGCATATTCTCGAATACGCGTGAACCAACGGTATGAGCCGTATAAATAGGGGCGGCGGTTATGTGAGAGCCGGAGGTGTCTTTCAACATTGTGCCGCGAAGTCCTTATAAGCTAGAGCGAAAAGAGCGACACTACTGTGTAACCAATATTGTGAAAAATAAATCTTGTTAAATAAATAAATCACAGTTTAATTAAAAAGAATTCTAAGTAAAATCATAAGAATATTGTTCACTGATAACCATTTTTAAAGCAATGTACTTTGATAACCATTCGCTTGAGGGTTTTTTTTAAAAATAAATAAACATTTCATTCACTGCAACTTCTTCCCCTGGTTTTATCGTACAAAGGCAGCGGACAATGCAGTGTAGCGCCTTGCAATCGGGCATCGTGACTCCCGTACTCTAAGTACAAAACTTTATCTCGGCGTTAACAAAATAATGTATAGAAACTAAAACAGCAGCTCTAGTAAGCGTTTTAATTTTCAGTATTTTTTATAAAACGGTATGGTTTAGTTTGAGCGTGACGCTGTATTCTCGGGGCAGTGGTGTCAGTAAACAGTCCCGGCCACATTACAAGTGCAGGGTGCAAAATGGAGACCCAAAGAAACAAGAAACCTTCCCTCCGAGCTGGGAGCAATAATGTAGGAGACAGTCACCAGTCAAGAGTCTCTCTATCTATAGACTACTATCCACATAGCCTTCGGACAATGGAAAGCAATATTGTAGAGTTAGAACTGAGAACACAGATCTGCCATCCTACAATCCTTGCCCATTAAACGTACTCAAACTTTTTTCTACGTATAAAATGATCATGGTTATTATTTTTCATGGAATTAAAATTCTCGTGTCATGACAATTCAGAATGAGAATAGGTACTCTTATATTGAGCTATATACTGTTATGTAAATATGAAATATAAATATTTAAAATAAGTAGGTATTAGTTACAGGAATTCTGTATTGTATTGTGTGGGTAGGATTCATTGAATAAAATACGTGAAGCATCGAGAAATAATAATTACTATGCCTTTCTGGAACTGTCTAGCAAATATAGGTCTAGATTGTACTGTTTTAAAGAGTATAAGAAGGGTGCGAGTGGCTTGCAGGGCCAGTAGTATCATACGAGATTTACAAACACATAGAACTAACTTGATCAGTGAACAGAAACCAAGTGGAATAGTCGAGAAAGCTTTGTGAAAATAAATTATTTAAAAGTGTAAAATAAACAACTGTATAAGAAGACCTGTGTATTTTAATTTGAAAGACTTTTGAACCCTAATTTCGTAACAAACCATAAAAAATGAGGTTATATGAGCAATGCGATGAACCCTGCTCTAAAGAATACGTAACTTTTATTTTTTACGTATTCGAAAAAGTCCTCGTACTTGATTAAAGAAAACATCTTAGCAAGGAATTATTTATTTCTAAAAAATAAAGATGGTTACTCCATGACTTACAGGCTGACCACCCATATTGTAAATAAATGGTTCACTTAGCCAATGTCAACTCTATTTTAGGGAAAGTCGACAGAAGTTGCAGGGTTTATGTTCATTTAAGGTTTGGATTTTAATTTAAAATTACACATGCAGCATTTGTAAGTGAAAACTTACATGTGTCGTTTTGTGGGCGTGCATTTAATGTGAATTTGAAATGTTAATCTACCTTTGCAACTTAGATTATAGCATTTACATAAAAACTCTTTAATAACAAGAAATGCATGCGGAATAAAGTAAGCCGATGTAATTCAGAAAAATTGAAAGTTTTATCCAACGTATGTATAGTGTCTACGTATAAATAAAAACTTTACATTATCAGCTTTCAAACCAGTAAATATTTTATGGTCTTCAACGTTTAATGTCTCCTTTTTTTAACCTGTTTATCCCATACTATAATATATTTGTATGTGCATACGTACTACTACAGATTTAATAGTATTTTCGTACCCTGAAGGGCTAAACTGTCGCCCTCCACAGCGCCGGCGTTTTATTTCATTTTTTACGACGAATTTCATCTCGTTATGCACTTAGTGCAAAATCATATATTTTTATGAAGGTTTTACGGCGTTTTGTAATCTGAGCCGCCTGAAATAGATCTCTCCCCAAGGGAACATATATTATGTACTTTAAAGCTCGCTCTACGTGAGTGTGGGCTCTACGTATCATACATTAGTTTTATATCAACGCGTGGATCACAAAAAAAAAATTTGGTCGCTTAGTCAGCATTTGGAGTGCTGAAGTTTCAAGAATATTTTTTTTACTTATTGGATTGGAAAGATCATAAAAAGAAAGTAGCTTATTTTTAAATGAATAGGAGCTTAAGGCTTACACGGCCGGCTCAAGATCATCTTCATCGTTTCATTTTCACGCTGAAAAAGCCCATCGTAGACATGAGCGAAACGTCCGAAAGCTCCCACAGACCACGACAACAGATCCCGGAAAACATCTCTTCATCATATGTCTGTCTTTGTTTTTATTTTTGTAAGCTTTTAAGGCAGTAATGAATAATTGATTGAACTGGTGAATAGAAATGTTGCATTTATTAATAAATGTATCCGGGATACAAATTTTATACTTCTATCAACTAATTTCTTATCCAACGATTTTGTTATCCGAAATAAAACTGTATAACATGCACGTTTATTTTTCTTAGGTGAATAGAAAGGAACCTGTCATATAGATAGAAATAAAACAAATTTGTTTCTTTGGTTGTTTTGAGTACTCATTAAAAATAATTATAATTATATCTTTACCGATTAAGCTATAAAATGAAAAAGTGAATTGCTCTACAATCGATGAAACTGTCTTATTTCACTTATAATACTATACTTTATATCGTTGTTATCTAAATTTCAATCATTATTGATCGATCAAATCTTGTTACTTGACAAATTAGTTTCCATTAATTCATATCTCGGATAAAGTTTCCCTTCCTCGGGGACACGTCCTCCATATCTTCCTGGATGATGTATCACGCTCCCAATGGCTCGTCATCCGTCTACCGTGTCTCCATCCATCCATCAGAACCTGATTTATATTGAATAAGATCGCTTTAATTCTGGCTACCGTGTACGTATTTTTCCCAAAAGTCATTTTTCACGCGGCGACGTGTGAGGAGACAATGACACACGTCGGGATAAATAAATGATATGAAACTTATGTGAATGCTGCAGTAATGGAAACTGTCAATAATGACAATGCTCGCATGATGAATGGGCTTCGGGAAAATTCTGCATTACGTCACTGTAAAGCTAAAAAAACTCTGTGTACGAGCTTGCTTTATTTTACTATGAAGTTAATGGCATATCAATTTTTCGTTGAAACTTTGATTTTGTTCATAAAAAAATGGGTTGTCATTTTTGATGATTCATACTTTATTTAATATCACCTGCAATTTTAGATGTAGCCCATCAAAAATATCGCTTGTATTTGTGAGTACGCATTTAGTTTTATAATTTGTAATTGCAATCATCGATATGTAAGGACTATCCAGTCTTCCAGCTACGAGTACCCATTTATCCAGCGACAAGAGCAACATATTCTTCACTTAATTAGTAGAATTTTGTACAAATGCTTATTTCGAGTTCTGAAATCAAATCAAATCACATTGTATAATTGCAAATGACTAATTCATATGCCATGCTTCTCATATTGGCACTCACCTGAGAGTACCTGAGGCCTTATTCTGTGAATAGCATCAAGCAGGAATCATACCTTGTGTAACGCTACGCCCCCCACATCTTGGCTTGTTATTACTGTGAGTATGAGTTATTACAGAGCTAATCTGCCAATGATTGAATTTGGCGCTGCCTTCAGCGGCTAATCTCTGTTTAAACAGACAGCTATTATTAGTGTATTATCGTACCCGAGAGGATTGTGTTTCTGATAACAAAGGAATGTTTTGCCACGTATGGAGCTTAATAATTAGTATGAGATGTGTACATATGCCCGGATAATGTTTCATACGGTAAACAGGTTATATTTTTGGATAGACTTGAAACTTCCATACATGTTAGTTTCGATGCTTTACAAGAAAATCAATAAGTACCTACCTATAAAAAATATATCTACCTCTCTCCTAAAAGATAAGAGTTTTGTTCACTTATTCGTCATGTCTGGAGTATTTTTTCATCATGTAAGTTTCTGAATCGACATTGAGATCACTTTTGAAAAAAAAAGGATTCTCCGTTTTTCATACAATAATACAACGTTTGTCTTTTATGTTCAATAAATACAAAAAATAAGGAGCTCGTACCAAAATGAAACTATAAAAATAATCCGGTATATTTGATAAGGGGTTAGTGTAATAAAATTATCTTTAAACATTTTGATCCAATATTTCAGGTTTATATTCACGAAATCCTTATCAAGATATTTTTTTTATACTTCGATGCATAAAAGTGAATGTTTGAATTTTTGACCATTAACGGTAAAATTGACTTTTTTACTAAATATCAGGCAAGTCGATCGCCGGGTCATCTGATAAGACCTGAAATATTCAAAATCTCGTGTATCGTAAATCTAGAATACAACATGTTGGTGTAGTGCTTTCATCAGATTCCGTAGTGCCCGATACATATGGAAATTTGTGGATGTCATTCATGCACGTATGTTAGGAGTATACAAACAAACTGTTCTAATTCTAGCATTCTTTTTGTGAATTTTGTAAGCACTTATGCAGAATGTGTTCTTACAAAATAAACATAACAGCGAATAAACCTTACTACTCCATCCGCCTTTCCCTGCAATAGGTGCGCATTGTGAAAACTGAACCAAGTTTTGCAGCACGACAGGTCAGTCTCATACCAGCATGATAGATAAGGAACTAATTAATTGAAAAAAATGTCAAACTAAAATTGTGTCGTCATATGAACCATTCAATCCATTCACATTTATGCAGAAGGAAAAGAGGAGGTCAATCTTTTATTCAGTAATGTATTTATTTGAATTACTGCAGAAACGTAATCAAAGAATGATTTGAACAGGGATGTTTTTTTTTTATTACAATGAAAAAGATGCAAAAATGACACGTATGAATGACGGTATGAAGCGGGCATGAGCCATAAATATTTTATTTGGGTCAGTATCAGCGACGTTGTTCAAAGGAAATGCGCCATAAAGTGTGGATTTTTTTCATATCTAAATATTCTTAAACCATGGCATTGTTTAAAAATACAATGGTGTGATTTTGAATATTTCAGGCCTTTAGAATTTTCTCTATTTAATAGTAATTCGAAATTCCATTGTTTTAGTATCACAAAATAACTGAAGTGCAAATTTTGAATCCACCCGGCGAGTAATTGCATTTTTGAAACAAAGCAAATTGTTTCTGAAAATATATTCCCCATTATGTGTTTCCTGACTGGCCAGGCATAGTAACGCACATTGGGAATTTTCCAGTTCACATTTCCAATTGTTTCACGGACATATTTTAGTTTGAAAAATAATTGTTGTGTTCCTTTGACTATACTTCAATATATCCGAAAATACGAGTGGGTATTAATTTACTGTCTAGAATTTAAAAAAACATTTTAAAATTATTTTTAGAATCGTGATTGCAAGATATTCAAGAAAAGCGAAGGTTTTTCTACGCAAACAATAAACAACAGAAATCTAAAATTGTGGATATCGTTCGACTTGAAATTTGAGTCGAGGAAAGTTCAACGTCTATAAAAGGTAGGGTTTCATATGTTCATTTACTAATCTGAGTTTCACATGCATATTCATGAAAAGAGGCACCTTTCCTTGCCCTGAAACAAGGTTGTTAATAACAAAAATGTAGAACCTCATAAATGTATTTTCGTAACGGACGTCTTTTAAAATCTGTATGTTGCGATGATTAAGATTTTTTTGTTCACCTTTTAATAGCTGCCTTTCATGGACCATTTCCACCTTCACAGTTTAAATCCAGTTTTTATTAGATTTCATCTTCATCCTCTTCGTTTATATGTTATAGGGCAATAATTTTCCCGCCTTCTCGGCTGTAAAAGAGGGGATTTCTCCTCTAAACTTTAAATTACCCGTAAAACTTTAATCACTCGCGTCCATGGTTTATATGACGTCCTGACAGTTTCCCTGCCAGTTCCACTTCCAGTTTCCTAGAGAGCCAATCCAAACCAAGTCTTGAAAAATAGCTCTAGAAAACTGCTACATAATCTTAGACGTCATTTCTTATCCTTAGATGAAATGCCAGACTTCAACCATCAAGTCTCTAAAATAATTATCTTTAAAAAATGCTGAGTGACTTTGCTTTTTAGAGTCCAGTTACTTATCTTAAGACGTTCCAAAGTTTCAGATATTCGAGTTAAACTGAAGTTTTTTAGGTACATTTAAAATATGGCGTCTTTTAGTGACGTGATCAACTAGTACGATATTCGTATCTTACATATTTTCATTGATCAGTATAAATAATTTTTCTGTTCTAATAATGGTTCATTGGTTGTCTGCCATTGCTTTTTTATCTTGATTGAAAATATAAAAAGACCTTTATTTTCAGTGATGCCTGTAAATGCTTTTTTCATAATGCATTTTTGTTGTATTTTTCAGGGTTTGGTGGTTTACACAGTGAAAGTCCATTGTATAATTAATTAAATAAACACACTGTTTCAATTCGCTTTTATTATCAATTCATTTTTGTTGTTTCCCTTGTATCGGTTGCATTGAAGCATCCGAATATTTTTGTTTTTAGAAATGAAGCAGTCAACCGTTTCCAATTCTCAAAATATCGATTCAATCTTTTTGGAAGCCGAGTAAAAATCAGGTCCAAAAATACGTGAAAGAAAACATCGTTTATGATACCAGTTATTACATGAAACGTAGACCTCTATTTTGCTTACGTGAAATGACACTCTGACCATGAAACTATCATAGGATCAAGAATTTCATGAAATTAATTGCTAAGAAGTATAAATAAAAATACCAATACTATTTTCATCAAGGGCATTTTCATTAGGAAAGTAAAATATCATCTGATGTGACTCTCTTACAGCAGATCTTAATTTAGATGGACTATTTACGTACATACTCCTCAAGTATATCAAATGTCTCCCAATCAAGTTGCCGAGGAATATTTGGGAAAAACCTCAATCACATTGATGGAAAGCAACCGCTCACGGTTGAATAAACATTTTGATGTCTGATGCTCAAAAGACGCTGACTTTGAAGGTCATTTTATTCTTGTGAAACTACGCTTTGATGAATTACAGTTTTCATGCCATTATTGATTTGTTTACAGATACTATCGGATTGTATTTGAATATTTAAAAAATATATAATCTTCTTTATAATTCAATCGACCATTTATTTACCAACGGTTTTAGGTCTAGCGGATGGTTTACCAAGGTGTTGTTGGTTCGAATCCTGAAATCTTGGACCACTTCATTATTCTTGTCGTAGCGTAGGCAAAGTCTTTAAAAAGCAGGCCTGTTTAACCATGTGATGTGCCGTGCAATCTAGTTCTCACATTCATAATTCTTCTTTTAATCACAAGTATATCGAAGATCGTCAGTAATTGAGCGACTAAAACAAGTTACTTGGTACATTTGTTAAATCATACTCTTAAAAAAACTATCTCAAAACTTTCAACCAGTATTTTCGTATGACATTAAAGTCGAATCCGAAAACTTCTCTTATCATTTTAACTCGCATTACACTTTCAAAATATCCTAACTTTCTGCACACATAAATTCTCAGCATCATTGTAGGTATATATTATGTTAGTGGTAGTTTCTCGTTAGGCGATAAGCCCGCCACGGATGTTCCCGACCTCAGACGAGCACGACCGATTAGTCTCGTTAGGCGCGGTGACGTCACCAGACGCGAGGCCTCCTCCATGTGCCCACGGAGGTGGAAACATTACTCTCTTCATGTTAATATTCAATTTCAGCCGCCATTCATGTAGTTATTAATAGCTCGACTAAAAATTTGATATAAAAGAAACTTAATTAGGTGTATATTTTTCAGTAATCCAATTACACTTTTATCAATTTCTTCATTAAAATACGAAAAAAATGTATTGAAAAATTGTAGCAATAAAATAATGTGTTCTAAAGATTTTATTTGCTCAGCTTGTTATGTACACAAGAAAAATATTTGTGCCTAGGTAAAATACACCATTCGATATTGGTTAGAAGACATGATTCGTTATTTGGTAGAAGAAATGCTTGTATAGTAGACATGACCAAATGATGGTGCCCAGTACCTATGACAAACTATTGATTCATAACAGACGTTCGAGGTTCCATCATACATTACCTTTTAGATCTAACAATATCGTGAAACAAATTGTCAATGAAGATAAAATATATGATAAAAACACGTGTGTTTGTATTATTTTTTAGTAAAAACACCACACTATAGTGTGAGAAATTACATAGGTGCGTATTCATAAAGTTGTGCCCAGTTTGTAAGTAAAAATGATTTTGTAAGAAGAGTTCACAGTTTGTTATGAGGTTGCAGTACTCGCTTTACTTTCTGGCATCGTGACATAAGCGTACCGAGCTCTCTTGTCCGTTACTAAATCCACACACAAACCGTGGGAAGCTAGCAGATACAATAACGCTGTGCCTCGTCACGTACTCAACACTAGAACACATACAAATCATCCTCTCGTTCAATTCAACCGTCTGCTTAAATGTAGGTTAACTGATCGCTAATTGGACGAAACAATTTGAAAGGGAACAGCGTTCATCCCCTAATTCTTTTTTATTGCCGAGGCTTCCCCTCCCGGAATAAAAATAAAATTCTTCAACATCTTAAGATGCCTTAGAAACCAATTTATATGCTGCGCCTTCCTCCTCCATTAATTAAATGAAATACTCCAGTGAAAAGTGTTTCCTTTGGAAAGGCTTTGAAAAAAGCTAGGTATTTATTCCTATAAATCAAAGGGTTTTTATCCCTTTATTCGTTCAACATAATTTATTTCTTTTGTTTCTACAATTCCAAGATGATAAAGAAATCGCGTAGCGCCCTTTAAGTCGTCCCAACTCTTGGAAATAAATATTTGAATAATCTACTTTTCTCAGATAAATAAAACGCTTAAGATACAGTTCCTACAACTTTTTTCTTCATTTCATTTATTTTCTCTACTTGGCAAAGTTTGCTTTATGCTGATTAAGCTTGATTAAAAATATTATCACCGAGAGAAGTCTGGAAGTTTCCCATTCTGAGAATACAATAGAAAACCTCGGGAACATTTTGCGAAAATCGTAATCTCAAATTTCCTCTTTTCACTAACGTATTTTTCATGTTTGTTTTGACACAATGTTTTCTTGATCCCTACATCTGGAGAGAAATAGTTCCGCGCCTTTTTATAGCCACCATTATATTTTATATCAACACCAGCCTATGTTTCCCAAAAATGACGATGGCTTTTAAGAATAACTTTACTGTTATAGGCGTATAGTATTTTTATTTGATAGCGTGACACACAGGCGAAGGATGTAGCTTTTCTTACGATTATGTCCTTTAAGAGATGTTTTAAGCTCGAACAACTTTATGCGAAGCCATATACATCAATAATATGAATAACATTCTCGTTACACGTCAAAGCTTCAATAAAAAATATTAAATGCATCATTTTATGTTTCAGTTTCAAACACATGGCAACCAGAAAAATCAATAAAAATTGTCAAAGCATCTCATGAAAAGATAAACATAAGAAACGAAGATGCTGTTTCTTTGCTTGTTATTTAAAGTAAATAAAGCTCTCCGCAAATGTACTGGCATGTTCCTGTGGGGCTCGCTGCTCCGCCTGCCGCCAACCTTTGATCACTGAATCGGAATAACGAGTAAACTGGTAATCGGCCCGCCCGGGCATGTGGCAATTCCTTAATTACGGTACAGGTCTACCTTCGCACCGGCTCTGGTGCCTCTTCATATTATTTCCGCTTTTAGATTCTTCGCTTTTATATCCCCTGTTTTCAGATTCTCTGCTTGCAGAGTCCTTACTCATAGATCCCCTGTTTGATGACACCTTTCTTGCCGACATTCTACTTAGAGATTATCTGGGGGCAGGCTTCTGATTGAAGAGTAGCTGGTTACTTGTAGATCCCTTGCTTGTAGATCCGCTGCCAGTAGATTTCTTGATCGCATATTTTCTACTTGTAGGTTTTTTGATTGCAGATTTTCGCTCCTTTGGTTTTGCCGATTCTTTGGATACAGATTATATTTCTGCAGTTTCCCTGCTTACGAATTCTCCACTTGCACATTCCTTTCTCCAAGATTCCACCCTCTCAGATTCGCTGCCTTTAAAACGCAAAGAAACTAATATTCCTCCAACAACGCACACTTTCACACTGTTCCATTTCCCTTTTCTTTATTTTTAAAGCGTGATTAATTATGTTTTCCCTTGAAGTGAAACGTACAATGTGTTGTAATGGAATTAAATACTATCAGGGGAGATTTATAGTTTTAAAATGGAAATGAGAAGCAACCTTGAGCAGACGAATAAAAGTCTGTTTATATACTACTTCTAAAATATAAAACTATGTAGAAAACAGAAAACGAATTGATTTTCCTCAATCATTTTGATTTAAATTTAGAGTAACAGCATAAGCCTTAGTGAACTCGATGCTTTCTTATCTTTAAGCTTTTTTGCAGTGTTTTTGTGTATTGATTAATCTATTCTCTTCCTAATTTGACACACATGTAACAATATTTAAACGCGTAACCCGATCACAATGAATGCTTTCCTCTTTTCGATTGTTTCCCTTCTGAAGTTCTGATAATAAGTGACTGCTGGGTATTAGCCCTGACATGATGGCGTTTCTCGCTACCCACTCCAGACGGACAAATGGTGTGTACACAAGACGCCAGCCAATACCCCAAGTATAAATCTTCACATTCAAACTCAACCATTGCGTTACCAAAAATAAATGGGGAAAAAAACTCTCACTAGATGCGATGCTTTTGTTTCCGGAAGTTTTTCTGATAAACTCTGTGCTCGAGTATAAACGTGGAGTTTACACAGCAAATTCTGATAAACGAGGGCGAAGGGTTGTTATAGGAAGACCTGTCTGTTTGCTCCCATCTCCAGATGCCTGGCCTGCTTCCTTCACTTAGACCAAATATTATATCCTCCGTACATGGCATGTGAACAGTTTGATTGGAACAACATCGTGTGTTTGTTCTGCTAATGGCATTACTTTCTGCATCACTGGAGGCTATTTTATTTCCGGATTGAAGAAATAGTTCTGATGACTTTTCCGTCTGAAATCACAGACACAGAGGCTTTTAGTAGATGTAGTAATGTTGTATACAATCCGACTTTATTTGATCATCTTTATTTCGTATTTGAAAATGATTTTTGATTTTTGTTAACTTCAACCAATTAGATGAGGAAAAATGCGATGGTGGATTGCCAATTTAAAAGCAAATTAATGCATGCAAAAAATACACTTAACTGAAAATCACCGCAACTGACATAAGCAGTTAATGAAAACCTTTCTGGGTAATTTTTAATTTGTGAAAAATTGTAGTGAGAATCAATAATTGAAGTCCTGAAGGAAAGTCATATTATTACTACTTATTATTAGATATGTATATGGTTTATATTACGATAAGGTTTATCGTATTTGAGCTCTCTGCACACGTTTTTTACGAGATTGCTAACGCGTTCCCTCTCCGGGCATTTTCAAAACGCCTTCAACACGTGACTAACTTCAATACCAATGAATTCTGATCCCGATGCAGAAAAATCTCTCTCTGAATAGGGAAATGTGTTTGTGAAAGGATGAACAAGCCCGATTACGGGTTTAGTATGTATTTTCAACGCCCTTTCACATCGTACAAAGAGTTTTTTTCTTCAATTTATAAAATGGAAAATTCCACCCATCCAAGTTTTTTCTTTGAATCGATAGAATATTTTTTGCGAAAATATTTTGCAAAAAATATTAATAGGAGGAAAAGGATCCAAAGGGCTGCATTTTTTACAGCAAATAAATTATTATTAGTCTTGTAACTGGCAACCGATTGAACACACCAATTTTTGATGCTCAATATTTTCAACCGCAGTTTAAGAACTTAACATTAAATGGTCAGGGCAAAGTTATTATAATCTTGTTTCAATACTTATTCTTAAAATATTTGTACTTGTAAAATTTTGACTCAAAGGTATACAAGTCATTGGGAAGACCTAGAACAAGATGATTGGACGCGGTGATTTCTTTCGTGACATTTAAGTATGTGGCTACACGAGGAAGGTGTTGGACTGGCAGCGATGGCTGCGGTTGATCAAAGGAGCCTCGAGTTGTCGAGGCTCCGAATTTCACGTTCATAGACTGAACCTTTTCCGTTTGCTCTTAGTTAGCAGGTGGTAAGCGGTTTTTCTTTATTTTAAAATCACCAAAACTATTCAGATGAAAATAAACCTCTTCCATTTGCTCCACCTACAGAGCGTTCGCGGGAACGAAAACAAATATCTCTTTACAATTTTTCAAAATTTAAAAGTCTGATGACAGAAATGCGATTTGTTTTTGTCCCACGTTGTAAGCTGGACGGATCGTCTGCACGTCCCCTGTAAAAATTTCGTTAAAACTAACCCATATAGTTTAGCCAAAAATGTATGGTAACTAAAACGCTCCGTAGAACCGTCGTTTCAGTTTTGAATATATTTTTGGTAGTTTAGTCTATATGTTGAATTTGATGGTTCAGTGCAGGTATGCTGGATGGCCCCATTCCCTGAATGTCTGTCACTAAAGCCAACATTTGATTTGCGGGATTTTGTGACGGAATATTTCAATCCCGCTGTCAAAGCGCGGGATCAAATGTTGCAATCCCTTTGCATGGGCAAACATTTCAGCCAAGTCACGCAGTAGGAGCATTTTGACTAAAAGCCAATTGAATCGCATGGCTCCTAAAAATGTGCTGTCCTTTATTTTTAAGGTATTTTATCGATTAATCCATCTGGATAATATATTATTAAGAATGTACATTGTACACGTTATTGTAGTTTGTCATTTTTTTATGCGATTTTTTTAAATACTAGGGTTCCAGGTAAAGCAAATATGGTAAGAATGTAAAAATGCATTTTTTCCCCCCAAATCATCAAATCTGTATCTGTAATCGTTAGTTGCAAAGATATATTAAAATTTAAAATTCATATTAAATGCATGCCCACAAACAGACGCGTGTAAGTTCGCGCTTACAAATGCTCCACGTGTTAAACAAATTAAATCTAAACCTCAAATGAATATAAACCCTGCAATTTTTGCCGACCCTCCTTTAAAGAGGGATGACATTGGCAAAGTGAACCACTTTTACAGCATGGATTGTCAGCCTCATACCAAACTATAAGTCAAGGGATGAACAAAATGAGTCTAAGAAAAAAAATTGAATCGATGTGTATGAACCGTTGATTTTATTTTCATATTATGTAATAGAACAGCACTCCACTGACTTTTTTTGGATGTAGACATAATCCCCGTTCCCTCAGGAGCAGGTTTTCATTTCATCTGAAGGCTCGATAAGCCCTCCGAGTACTAGGACCTGTCGATCGTAATAGTAGCTATTGAACCCATTGCTTCTGGGATATTAACAAGCCGATCTAACCATTGTGATTGTCGTATGAAATAAAGACGATTTTTATATCAGGAATATTGTGCTTGGTACCAAAATAAAATTACGATTTTTCAAAAATACGTCCATCAAAGTAATTTCTTTCCAAAATATTTCTCTGTCAAAAGGAGCTAATTTTAAAGACAATTTCCTTTGAATGTTATTATTTTAATGAACGTTTTGACGGCATCAATTATTCAATTACGTTTGCAAGTCAAAAGGAGAAAAAAAAAATTTACTTTACCCCAAGTACACAGAAGTACGTCAAAACTTAACCTTACGCTTTATAAAAAAAAATACCAAAAGTTAACCTGCGCCTCTTACGAGAATTCTGGTTTCCTGTGTAATTTTTTATACTTGTTTAAGTGTAGTCTGGTCTCCCTTTGGGAAGCAACGTTGAAGGCAATAATAACGTCGTAATTATTTTTACGATGAAATTAATTAAAAGGTTGTGCCCCTTCAGGTGGTGATACGCGAAAATGGAAAAACAGTAATTATGAAAAACGCCGACCGGGAAATGAAAGCGTATGGAGGGGATGGGAGAGGTGGAGAGGGGAGTGCCGGTTAATTAAGAGGCAAGATGCAAATTTCCTCAAATTTTCAATCTTGCCCGCCAGACAGAAATATAAATAAATACCTACCCACTTGTACAATGTACAGCTCCTCGAGCGTTGCCTTTGTAATGAATGTTTTCACAGCATGAAAAACGTGCTTATTTTCATGTTTATAATATTGTACCGAAGGAATTTTAAAAATCAGGAAAGAATTACCCATTTGATTTTTTGTTAACCATAAATTATCCTACACATAATCTATAATTTTAATTGCAAAGATAAATTAAAATTAAAAATTCATATTAAATGAGTACGCACAAACAGACACGTGTAAGTTCGCGCTTACACATTCTGCATGTGTACTTTGCAAATTAAAACCAAATCTCAAATGAAAATAAACCATGCAACTTTTTCCGACCTTCCCTGAAACAGGTGTGGCATTGTAAAGTATACCTTTTTTTACAGTGTGGTTGGTCAGCCTCATACCAACCTACAAGTCAAGGAATATCCAAACTAATAATATTCAAGCTTTGCATGTAAGCTTTACGGAACTTTTCACTGGATAATTGATTATGGAACCTACTTATTTTCACAAGCAAGGGAGGCAAACTCATGTGATGTAGTGGTATTTCCTGATGCTGAAAGAACTTCTCAACTATTCTAAAAATAATGTTGACATTGCCAGTATCAAATCCTGGGTAAGTAATATTTTTATGCCACTTGGCTATTAGCTGCAGTACCTTAGCTTTTATTTGTTTGATAAATTAATGAAAATAAGCCAGGTTTTAAATCCTACCAACCGTCTGAGATTATTCAATCCGTACACAATATTTCTTGTTAAAACTGAAATTTCTAGCAATAATCATATTTTAAAACTAGGAATACTTGTACAAATGATATTCAGCTGCTCACCTTCACTGTTTATTTTTTATTCTATAAAGTACCTACTTGCACATCCTCCGTCTCTATCAGTTGTGCTTTGCGTCCTTTTCTTTTTTTCCTTTTATCCGTAGTCCGTGCTACGCTTAGCGAAGGCCGATCCTACAAAATAGTTTCCGGCGTAAATATGTACACAGATTCTTAATTCAATATAGACCGGTATCCCAAGTATTACACATTACGTTTATACTCAACCATAGACTACACCAAAAATGAATAGAAACATAACTTCTCAATAGATTCGCTGTTTAAGTTTTCACAACGTTATTGAAAAACACTGTTAAGTTTAAACATGTTTTATACTCGGAGTGGTATATAAAGTATGTATTAGGTATGCGGTACGAGTTCCGTACTGAATGTACAGAGTAAACATCGTTTCATTTAACCATTTATTTTTCACAGACCAAATACACTCCCCTGATTAAGGAGATGGACGTAAATAGTTTATACTTACATACCAATGAAAATACATGTTTAAAGTTTCCTACGTATATCTGTAGAAAAATATTAAGAAAAAATAATACACGAAAATATACGAGTATGTACAAAACTGCAAACGATTGCGGCAGACCTTATAAAATGTACTGTTTTTGTATCCAGGATATTCAGATTTATATCATTTTTTTTTTAATTTCAATTTGTATTTCTTAAGACCAATTGTCCAAGTTTAAATGTCATAAATTCCCGTGACAAAAAAAAATGAAGATTACTTTTACTCCTAATATCTTAAGCCGTATGGGATAAATCTTTTGAACAAATAGATATTAGACTAATTCTACATTATATCGAATACCAATACACATTCCACAGAAAGTCATTTGCTGAAATTTAATATTTTTATTTTTCTTAATATTCTTCTTCTTTGTGTGTCCTGTCGAGTCCCTCTAACGTTAGTGATCATCTCGGCGAGCATATGCCCCTGTCCTGAGCCGTTCGGTACAGCTCCTTCACCCTGTGGATGCCGGTCCACTCCTTTATAATTCCCAGCCAGCACATCTGTCCCTACCGGGTTCTCGTCGTCCCTCAATCTTCCTCATCAATATAAGTCGAAGAATGTGGTATTTTTACCTACCCAGTATATGCCTCATAAATTAAATTTTCCGAACTTTGATATTTGACAACAGCTCCCCGGGGGTCAACTCTAGCTCCAGGACTTCTGTATTCTTACCAATTGATTACATAGTATAAGGATAGGATAATATTAGTACAAAGTTTTTCAAAGGGCAGTCCGGTCGATAGCTTAGTTGGTAGAGTACTTGCATTCCATGCCCTCCCATCGAGGTTGTCAGAAATTATTCCCCGTTTCGGTGTTTATTTTAAACCCTTAATAAAATACCTTCAAAAATGAATACCAGCCCTCGCATTTCTTATTATTAATAAAATGGTAAAGGTATATTAATTAATTCAATTTTACTAACTACATAATTATGTACAATCTTTTGATGAAATTCAAAAATATTTCCTTCATAAGTTAAAAATCATAATAAAAATAATAAATTATTCGCCATTCGCAGCAACCTCGAACAACATCTCGAACCACTTCGGCCTTCCGGCGACTAGGCGTAGGTACCATATAGAGCTCGTAGATTTTTTACTTCAGCTCAACTGCTGACTCTATATAAATCCCAAATCCGTCCAATTATAGAGTATAACAGCCACCTCTGGTCCGGTATACCAAAGAAGCTGTGTGACCAACTTGACTCTGTGCAAAGAAGAGCGGTGAAGCTGATTGATGATCCCATTCTCACAGCCAACCTACATTCTCTTGAGCACAGAAGGAAAGTTGGAATGATCAGTCTCTTCTATAGGTACTACAACGGCGTCTGCTCTGATGAAATATCCTCACTTATACCCCCTCCTCTCGTCACAACAAGGGCAACTCGTAGAACGGCTCACATTCAACCATTTGCAGTCGATATCAAAACTATGAGAACTTGGTGTTTTCACAACTCATTCCTCTGCCAAACTGCCCGCTTATGGAATGAGTTACCGGTATCTGTGTTTCCATCCCAATTTAACCTTGCCCTTTTCAAATCCAATATCAATCGCCATTTCTTCTCAGTGTCTCAAAACAAAGCAACGCCACACACACCACAGCACTGCGCAGCTAACGGCCCTGCAACCGGACATGGACAACTGCCACATCACCAACACCTCTGCGGCACTATAACAGGTGTCATAGACCCTTAGAGTCTCTCGAATCTAGGGAGTCTCCCGCATAGGCTTTCTTAAAAAAAAAAAAAAAAACCTTTTCCAAGAGGGTAGTTGAGCCGCCACAAACATCGCAACAATGCTCTGTATCCCGTAATCATCATTATCATTGCTACAACCTGGTGCAGGTTTATGCCTCCTCGAAAAGCTGCCTCCATCTTTATCTCTCTCTTACATCTCGTCACCAATTGGTCACGTCAAAGGCTTGCAAGTCCTTTTCCACCCCATCCTTCCATCTCAGCTTTAGCCTCCCGACACTTGCTCATATGGTTTTATTTGGAGTAGATCCTTTTTACTGCTGATGTTCCTTGCCTTATAGGTTGGTATGAAGCAAACCCCTCCCATGCTGTAAAAACCTTGGTTCACTTTTGACAATGCTACCCCGCTTCAAGGAAAGGCGCCAGGAGTTGCAAAATTTATGATCATATGAGGTCGGTCTTTCGAAAAACATTTAAAGGTGAACCTTGTATCGCAAATATTTCAATAATACAATGTACAACTTTGAAATCGTTTTCATTTTTGTTCAAACCCTTCTCTAACCTGTGTAGCCATTTTTCATTATATCCGGATTACACGATCATGTAAATGTATCCGGGTAGAATACATGTATCCAATGGTCACTCACGGGTATTATAAACAAAAACAACTACATTTTTCCTCTCAAACAAAGACAAATTTTAATTAAAATCCTTTATTCCCCACGTCCGCGGATTACAATTTTTCACAGCGAAAACAAATGATACTCTCCCGTATTGTTTTGTGTTTGCAGCGATGAAATTTTGGCACGTGTAAAATTTGTCAGATCTTTTAATGCTGGACCTCTCTGTAACACTCTTCGAGACCTTATAAACATTTTT
This sequence comes from Agapetus fuscipes, assembly GCA_951799405.1. Taxonomy (NCBI): domain Eukaryota; kingdom Metazoa; phylum Arthropoda; class Insecta; order Trichoptera; family Glossosomatidae; genus Agapetus; species Agapetus fuscipes. Next base: position 8,287,518 of record OX637350.1, read on the forward strand.
TAAATGTATCGAATCTTAAACAGCGCCTCTAATGAGCGTTTCAGTTACCATATTTCTTTGTTAAAATGCGATATACTTGGGATACTGGCTTCCACCAGGGTCCTTTTGGCTACCTATTCCACCACGAGGCCTTCCAGGGTCCCCCGAGGGATTACACCATTATTATATTAATTCGTTGAACCCTTAATTTTCCAAACTTGGGAGTTACCGGTACCCTACGTCACGGCCTTACTTATTATCTACCAATGAGGTTTGAATAGCATAGATTACGTGTGGCGTACAATTCGAACCATAAAATTTGCATCTTTGAGTAATTTAACAATTTGAATAGGAACCCTCCGTAGTTTGCAATGAATTCGTCCAATTTTATGCGATATTTATCAAATTTCTCATCATAATAATATCAATGAAACTATCTCATGTAATTATTAATCAATCATTCAATAAAACAAAAAGTATGAATTGATATTGTTAATTACCTGTTTCTGGCCAAGCAAAATAAGTTGGTGAACTGCATTATTCTTCACAAATCTATTGAAAAAAAACGTATTTTAATATTGAAGACTTTATGGACTTTCTTTGGTATTTTGTGAAAACTTTTTTTTTCATATTTTTAGCCAATACAGCTATTGATAGTCATAATTATATATTGTTTTCCTAAAGTCGTTCTACTTTGTACCGTAGGTGCTCTTTCATGAATTAAAAATTTCCAGATCAAGTTAAAAATGCTTAACTCTGTGTGTGTACGTGTAACTTGTAGTATCGCTTTATACATTTTTCTTTTTGGTAAAATTTAATCATTTTCAACAAAACCTCATGCCATTTCAAACCAATTTGGAAAACCAATGAAAACCTGGAAACCAATTTAGACTAAGCATTCGTTCTCTATGCTATTCTATTACTCTGCGGCCTGTCCCATCTCCACATTATGTCATGACAGTTTAAATTTTACAGTTTTACAGTACACTGAGCTCCACGGTGCGCGGCTCGGGTATTTAAGTCTGAGTTTAAAAGGCAGCACGCTCCACGGCACATGTAAATTAACCATCTGCCAAACGACTTTGATTGCATATTTAAGTTTTAGAATATTCTCGTGTTTCCCGGAAACCTCGATCCGATATTACGTGGAAAATAGTTTTACGTAATTTGTGGTTTGCAATTTAGAATTTTGATGATTCGCTCTTTGAGCATTCTCTCCGCGAACTCTTTACACAACTTTCGCCGTTAATGAAACAAATCATGTTTTCCGATGTATTTTTTTAAATTTGAATTGACGTACTGTAAACCTTATTGACATCTCTAATGATGTAGCTAAGAGGTCAGCTGCCATAAAATTGGACTGAACTCTGATGTTGAAGAAAAATATGGTCAAAAAAAAATCTAGAACAAGAACCCTAGGCAAGATTGGATAATTTAAGAAAATTTTGAGAAGAAAAATTGATGCACAGGTAAGTGAAAAATCGATACAAAGGTGTATAGAAAATAAAACGAAAATTTAAGCTGAGAATTAAGTGTACCAATAGAAAATAAGTATTTTTATTAACTGCTTTTTATGTTACATACTTATTCAACAAGACGATAAATTTCTTTACCAACAAAAAATATTCTACCTACTGTAAAAAAACAAGAGAGCAAAAAAATCCTCAAATTGTTTTTGCGAGAAACACACGGCTTCTTGTGTCGGCAAGTTTTCCGAACAAGTTGTATGTAGTTGCGGGACTAAGGTAGACTACTTTACAAGTCGGACAGATGTGGCCGGCAGACAGGCTTGCGGCACCTGGAGAAAGCGACTCCAGGATTAATATCAGCTGGAGAACGGTTTGTTGAATCTGACTCCCTTTCATCCCTCGCCTTGTTCCTGCAGAGCCAAAAGCAGAGTCAAGACAGAACAGTTGTTGAATTTATATGTCCCAGAAAATTGCATTGTCTGACCAGAAAACGAGGAATGGGTTTGATTCTATAGTTCTGGATCTCCTTTCCTTTATCCCTCGCCATGTTCCTGCAGAGTCAAGAGTGGAGTCAAAACAGAACAGTTGTTGAATTTATATGTCCCAGAGAATTGCATTGTCTGACCAGAAAACGAGGAATGGGTTTGATTCTATAGTTCTGGATCTCCTTTCCTTTATCCCTCGCCATGTTCCTGCAGAGTCAAGAGTGGAGTCAAAACAGAACAGTTGTTGAATTTATATGTCCCAGAGAATTGCATTGTCTGACCAGAAAACGAGGAATGGGTTTGATTCTATAGTTCTGGATCTCCTTTACTCCTGACTCCTTGTTCCAGTAGAGGTCGTAAAGACAAGATTAATTGAATGTATGTGCCGCATAGTACACACACAAGGCGCCATTGCACTGCTTAAGTGACATTTAGCGTCATATTGCGTCCTGATACTTCAAGCAGACAGAGCAGTGTGTACTCGTATGTTGTTGAATGCATGTGTCCCAGAATATCTGTAATATACTCGTACACATCGTTATTCCACCAGCAAGAATAATTCGTTTATTTTTGAGGCAAGTAAGGTATTGTAACGCAACGCCTTTAAGCTGCACATATAGTGTAACTTCTTGCCGCGCTATCCCCGAAGGGTTTGACATGTGGCAGGTGGAATCTATTTATTTTTACAGTTAAAGGGGGCGGCCTTACGCCAACCACTTCAGTTAAAGTCAGTGTTTCTAAGCTCCCGAGGGAGCCGGTACTCTAGTCTTGTGAAGGCTGATTATTTTTGACGGTATTTTGTTTTGGGTTTTGAAATGAACACTGAAATGGGAGATCGTTTTTGACACCCTCGGTGGGATTCAAACCCGAGTTCTCGGCATGGAATGCTAGTACTCTACCAACCAAGCAACTCTATCGACCGGATTTTTTTGTCATATTATAATACATGGAGAAAAAAATGCACGTAAAAAGTCTGTTTTATTTTTTTATTTCCGGTCAGAAATGATTTTTTTTTGAAATTTCAAAATCTCACTGCGTTTTTTACACTTCTAGTAGAAATGATTAATATTTTGTAAGTATTTCACACAGTATTGTTGTATATCAGATTAGTAGCGTTACCACACTGTTTTTTTTAAGAAAATTGTTGTATTTATCCTTTGAATCATACCTTTTACAAATTGAACAGTCCATACTAGTAAATTTTAGGCAACTTACCAGCTATCCTAAACGGCTTAATTCCTGTCTTCACAGGAGCAAGGCATGCCCGCTCAGTTTAACCTCTGGCGAATGCAGAACAATGGATGGGATTACATTAATATTAATATCACATTGTAATTGTAATGGTCACCATTGTGATCCGGGAAACCTGGTGACGTATGGTGACATTCATGGAAGACGGATCACGGCGCTCCATCATGAAAACTTTCAGGGGGTGTCGGCTTTGTTCATGCGACTCAAATAGGTGTTGACATATCGAATATCTGATCCGCATATTCAAATGAGTTACTATCTATAGATTATTAATCTGTGATGTATTTTGGGATGTCCACTATGATGTCTTCTGTGGAATGCCAGGGATTGTGGGGGATATCCATTTAGATGTAAAGATGAGTCTTTGTTCCCAATAGATGTATTATTCCATAACAGTGTTTACAATGCGAGAGACCAAACCAGACTGACTAGTGAGAGCAATAATAATCTATAATACCTACTAATAATATATAACTCTAATAATATTATATTCCAATAATACATTACATTATATGATATTTACCTACTCTAAATTATCATATTATAATTATACATTACATAATCTAAGTAACAAAGATATATCGCCACCTTAAAGGTATAACTGAATAAGTGCCAGTTCACTGATTTGAGAAATCGTAGATAAAGCACTATATTGCGAGTAACTGAACTTACGAGTATCATACGGAAGTGCTCATGAAAAACTTTTAAACTACAGGGTTTTCACACTTTTTTAGTTTTTTATCTCATAGAAAATTGGGGAAAAAGATGCATTTATCTGAGGAACCCATGTTAGCTCAACATGTCACTAAGTCAGTTTTACTTTTTAGGTATCGATATTATAATTTAAAATTCATATTAAATGCATGCACACAAGCTGACAAGTGTAATTTTGCGCTTACAAATGCTGCATGTGTACCTACAAATTAAACTACAAGTGAATATAAACTCTTGCCGATCTTCCCTGAAATACGGTTGGCATTGGCAAAGTGAACTATTTTTTACAGTATGGTTGGTCAACCTCATATAAGTAAAGGCATGCGGGCAACATTTTTTATTTGTACAGATAAAAGCAGTAACAAAAATGAACGACATTATGGTTTGAATGCGTCATTTCAAGTATGACATTTTTAACGTCCCAGTATGCAGATGAAATGATAAAGCCAGATAACGGGTGCACCAACATGGCTTACACTCTAACAATTGGTAATCCGGCTCCCATAGCTGCAACTGAGAGCGCAGGATTTCCACAAGCGCCAGTGGTCCAGCTGCGTAAGGATTACTCCCCTATCCTTAGCATGCAACTCAACCAAAATATACATGGAATCTAAAACAGCGCCTCTAGTGAGCGCTTAATTTCTACATAGTTTCTGTAGTACTCCGTGATTGAGTTCAACAAGAATATTTTATACTTGGGGTACTGAGAGCGTCGGATTTCCATAAGCGCCGCTGGTCCGCCTGCGTAAGGATTACTCTTGGCTTCACGTTTAAAGCTCAACCACAGGATTTACCAAAAAAAATGTATGAAAACTGAAACAGCACCTCTAGTGAGTGATTTAATTTCCATACATTATTGTTAAAAGTTTATAGTTGATTTTTTATACTTGGAGTAAAAACTGGTACGGTGTCCTTTGTGACGTTTCGTTGGAGTTGCAGTAATACACCACAGCTGACGATCCTATGTCGCTTCTGGGAAAGCAGGATTTGTAACGTAAAGCGGTACGTGCTATTTCTACGGAATTTTGATGATGTGTACATCTGTACAATGTTATGCTGTTATTAATTAAATACGATGAAAATAAGCAATAATTTACTTCCTACAATTTTTGACATTCTAACGTAAATATTTGTTGTGTTTACTTTAAGGCCCGGTATTTTCAACGTCAGCATGTGACTTTAAACTAATAAACAAAAACTACCCGCACGATTGACATAAGTGCATCCTTTTCATTCAATATAAAGTTACTATGCTAACCTTGAAAATACCGGGCGTTAGACTAATATATTTGAAAGGTGAGATTATTTTTTCACGTAAATTCTTCATAAAGACTGCGTATCGTTCTTTCAAGAATACGATTTCCCCCAAAAAATTACTTCTGGTAGCACTAATGCACTTTTCGTTTACTTCTTCCTTTTTTACTTTGATTACGATTGTCCAGACAGTTTTCTGAGAAGTAATTTGCTCATAAACGATCTTTTATGATTCACGTATAATTTATATGACGTCGGGCTAGTTACGGTAGACTTAAGGCTCAGTATTTTCAACGTTAGCTTACGTGACTTTAAACTGATAAAAAAAAGCTACCCACACGTTTGACATAAGTGCGTCCTTTTTCATTCAGTATAAAGTCGCTATGCTAACGATGAAACTACCGGGCCTTAGTGTATTGGGTTGCCATAAAATGGGTCTTTTTGTCTTGCCATAAAATTATACCGGGAAATGGTTAGAGGCTACTGCTGATCGTAGCGAAGCCATCGCCTATCTTACTGCTCTAATAGGAGCTGAACTATTATTATATGTTAGAAGAAAATTAGGTCCGAATATTTTTTAAATTTGAACCTTTTTCTCGGCGAGCAAACGTCAGTATTGTATGGGACCTACCGTCCTTAGCAACCAATAATAAAACTTTTTTTGCCTTTTTCCTAGTAACTCTGCTGGGTAACGACACAATATTGTCTACGGCATTTCACGTGCGGACTTCATTGCACTTTGGTGTACATCTTGTAAACGTAACTAATTCACAACCTACCTACATGATAAAAACAAAAGATTATTGAATCAAAAATAGTTTTATTTTCTTTTAAAAACGTTTTTTTTTGCATCTCACATGAACCATTTGTTTCCTCGTTATTCTTTTCTTATTCTTCATCCAGCAGGAAGAAACCATAGGTTGGTTATGAGGCTGACCACCAATACTGTAAAAATGTTTCACTTAGTCAATGTCAATCCTGTTTCAAAAAAAATTGTCGAGTTACAGGGCTTCTGTTCATTTGAGATTGGGTTTTTCTGTTGTAATCCCACATGCGGCATGCCTGTGTGCTTGTGGAAATGCATGTAATATAAACTTGAAATGCAGTATATCTTTGCAACTTAGATTATAATGTATGATAAATCCTCTATTTCAGTGTCATAACCATTTTTCCCTCTAAAAGCCTGCCACAATTTGCTTTTTTTATCCTTGATATATTTTACGTTTTATCAGAAACCATACTAAAATCCACCACACATCGGGGGAAACTAAATCTCCGTGTAGTCGAACGCAGCGTGGAGCTGATACCATGTTGCAGGCAGTCCCAGAGGCCGTAAAAATAAGTTGGTGTTTGAGTCCGCTAGTTTGGCCTCTCGCCAGCCTGTGGGACCTGTGGGACCCGGTACTCGCCAGATTTCCCGGCTTCGGACTATAAGGTTCCGAGTCTGGAGTAAGCTAATAAAAATACCAAACCTGTGAGCCAAGGTAAAATTATTCTTTCTTACTAAAAACAATTTCATTTTGTGTAAATGAGTCAAAAAAATCACAGTAGTGTTGAATTTGTTGAAGCTATAAAATGTCCTTTTTCGTGATGGACGCTCACACACGCACTGAAGAAAAAAGTTGAAGTGTTAGATTATAGTGTCGCATTGCGTCGCATCGCATCTAAGCTACACCTATAGTGTAACTTCTTGCCTGCGTTATCCTTGAAGGAGTCGCATGTGGCGATTCGGGACCTATCTATTTTTACGGATCAGGGGGCCGGCCTCACGCCAACCACTTCAGTTAAAGTGGTGGTAAAGTGTTTACTGGAAAAAGCCTCGGAGTTCAGGGCGTGATTGGTTCATTAACAAAGACTTCCTTAGATGCATGAACACCAAGAAAGAACAGCCTACGCCTATGCCTAAACGAAAACACCAAAACACTTTTTAGAGCCGTAGCATCTAAAGTAAAAAAGACATAAGATTGTTGTAGATTATATTCAGGGAATCAAAGATAATAATTGTAGTGACAAAAACAGAGAGACGCAGTGTAAAGAGCTTCAACAAAATGGCTTATTGTCATGCCGTAATAGTAAAGCACTGGAGAAGAACGATATTGTCGAGAAAGGTGATGGCAGAGGTTAATCAAGAATGCCACTCCTGTGTATTGTGCCAATGAGGATGATTATCATGAAAAATTATGTTAGGTTTTCCGGCTTCGGTCTTCAGGGAGTAAGGTCTACGGTAATTACCTTTTGAAGGTCCAGTACCCCAAACATTTAACCTCTGCGTGTAAACTCAACCATGATTTCAACAACAATATGTATAGAACCTGAACCAGTGTCTCCAGTGAGCGTTTTATTTTCTTTGCATTTTTGGGAAAAAGTTTCATGATTGAGGTTACAGGCCAACAGCTCCAGTGGGACCTGCCCCGTGGTTTATGCGTTTACCTGTTGAAACAGCGATACCTTTATCATTTATTTACCGAAATGTGTGCACAGCCTCAAATCATGGAGGCGGAAATGAAATAAAGGATTTATCTCACTTTTACGTTGTATCACTTCATTTTTAATTAACAGTTTTTTTTACGGTTTAACCCTTTTTTTCAAGTTAATAATCCATCACATTTTTTTAAATCGTGAGTGTTTCGATAAAATGTATTTTTTCTGTTCCTTGTGTGCATTAACGATTCAATTGACAATTGTGCATTTGACGATTCCCACAAGCAGACAAGTAGAAGTTCGCGCTCACACACGCCGCATGTGAACCTACTACATAAAAACCCAATCTCAAATGAACATAAGCCCTGCAACTCTTGCTGATTTTCCCTGAAACAGGGGTGGCATTGGCAAAGTGAACCATTTTTTACAGTATGGGGGGTCAGCCTCATACCAACCTATAAGTCAAGGAAATATAGAAAAAAACACATCTTCTCAGTAATACCTAATGGTCGTAGTGTTATGATATTACCGGGTTCAATTAAGTAAAATTTGTGGATATTTATTTAGCGCAATTTATTTTAAGATACGGTTCACATACGGTACGTAAACAGAGTGGCTTTTGAACTGTATTGCTCGACGGCTCAGATACAAGTCTAACGCTACAGACAGCTTTGGCCCATTTTGGCTTTAGGATTGTTCTTGAAACATTGGTAACTGAAACATGTGAGAATTAGCGAGATTATTTTATTTAGAATATTCGAGTAAATACTCACACACTTCGATTCATTTATTGTACACAATTTATTTTAGAATTCACTCACATTTGGTTCACAGTTAACTTTTGTACTGGTCAGCTCGGCGCCTCTTATACGAGTCTCCTTCAAAGCATCTCGGTCTCTATTTATAGGTGTATAAGGGTTATTCCAAAACATGCGAGACCTGGTCAGAATATTTTTAAATCTAAATAGAATATTCGAGCAAAAACTCACAAAATATCGAACAAATACAAGTACAATAATTTAAGCACCTACATCTATAGACTTCACAGACTTACACAGACACATTCACACCAACTTACACAAACACACAATCACACGTTCGTAACAATATCATGCCAATCCAGCATCTGTTTTACTCGTGATTTATTAAATTCGTGCACAAACAACAATATCCTTAATATTACATTTCCTAATGGCTTATTAATATCTGCCACCACGCACCTACTGCACAGGCCGCCGCAAATAGACCTTTTCATTTCTCCAAACTAATACCATCCGATACGCTTCGTTCACTTCCTATTTTCTCCCATATTCTTTGCGACACATGAAAGCTCGTTTGGCTCACAGGGGTGACACGGCAATGTGGGCTTATGAAAAACGTGTAGGTACCGGCCTTTCGTATTGCAACCCAAGTAAAAAAACTATTTAATTTTAACTATACCATACCGTTTTTGAAAAATGTATTGAATTTATAACAATACCTCTATTGAGCGTTTTAGTTTTCATACATTTAGTGTTGGAGTTTACACGTGTAGCGACCTCTCATATTGTACAAGTAATCTCTCCTTCCGGCCCGTTACCCGTCCGAGATGTTGGTCAGCTTTGGCTTTACTGTGGTGACCGCATCCTTTACACCCAAGTATAAATCTTTATGTCCCAAAATGTATGGAAACTAAAATAGCGCCTCTAGTAAGCGTTTTAGCTTTGATACATTTCGCGTAGAATGCTATTATTCAGTTTAAACGTAATGTTGTATGTATGGGGTGCAGGGTACTTGACCATGAAAATTATCTTTCTACCCTTCGGATTTCTGAAATCCTATACACGAGTGCGGTGCCAAGATGTTCCATTATTTTCTTTTACCCTTAAAAAGGGTTTTCTTTATGAATTGATAATAAATGAATGACTCATTCCGAATTAATCTGAGACTCGATGCGCTTAAAATAAATGTTTTACTCTGATAGATGACCGCGGTTATTCGCCAGTTTAGTTTATTTATAATGCACTCAAAACAATTTTTAATTTAGTGTTTTTTTTCTTTTCAGACAACAGTCATTAGCAACTAATAACAAAATATTTGTGAGCTTTATCCCTAGGGGCCGTCCATAAATTACGTCATCGATTTTGGCCGATTTTCGACCCCCCCCCCCTTACAATCATCCTATAGTCATTATCTAATGACCCCCCCCTCCCCCTCTTGCTGTAATAATGGATGAGCTTAATAAGTAATCATTTTATATTACTTACATAATATTTTGTATATTTTGTAGAAATTGGAAAAACAAGAACGACGTCACTTTTGGTACTCGTACATCATTTGCCATCATCCGCAGACCAGACTCCCCCCCCCCCCTTATTGCGAATGACGTAATATATGGACAGCCCCCTAGCAATCCGGCCGTGTGCCGTCACATTTTTGTCCATATCAATTCTTGTGTCCATTCAGATCCATTCAGATCTACCTACGTGTTTCATTTGCATTTAATTTTATTTGATAACTGTTAATTTTATTGTTGTTAATTTTATTGTTGTATTTAAAATGCTGAATAAATCATTTAAAATAATTATTAATGTGTGAATAATGGTTGTAATCGCACATGAATGCGAATGTTTACATTTTTTCCATGAAAAAAAAATGTTACAAATTATTTGCTTGGAAGGAAATCTCGGTAGAACACGAAAAACTAATTCATTTTTCAAATTTGCACTTCGCTGGGTTGAAATATTTATCTGCCTTTACCAAAGACCGGTCACCATAGGTCCATCCAGCCTTACACCAACTGGATCTTGCTTGAGAATTGACGCTGTATGCAGCGACGCAGAGGCTCTTGAGGTGTGAATCACACAAAAACAGCTCTCACCAAATAAATCAACCTGATATTATTATTATTTAATTCTGTATGAAATATTTCTGCTACCAACTTCCAATGCCCGTTTCATTGTTATTCAAATTGTATAAATCACAGAATTTAATCCTATTGTTCCATGTTTTATCACATCGGAATTGTTAGGTATAAATTTTACTTCCATTGGAACTCAATAAATGGCGAAGCGAAAATCTTTTGAATACAAAACAAAACATCCTCTTGACCTGCCTTTGTCTCACTCCGATTCCCAGTCCTCCAGGTATTTGCTCCAATATTAGATTTGTCGTACTTTCAAATCTATTTCGTAAAATACGATTCAAGAGTCCGTTTATAATGAAAGAAAGGAAACACAAAAAATCTTATATTATTGAAAACTGTTTTATTTTGTAAACTAACGGTTTTACTTCCAAATGCGATAAAATAATTAACATTATATTTGAAAATACAAACTATTTTTAAATCAACATAATAGGAGCAAAAAATATATGATTTAATTTCACTCCCGAACTGGTCTCCTCAAAAAATATTTATTTGTATTTGAAATTACAAAACTGAAAATTTAATACCGTTGTTTTATTGAAACTTATTTCAAACTGATAATGTAAACCACCTGAAATTCATTTAGAAAAAATAGAAAAATAGTCAGAAGCTTTATCTTTTTCATAATTTTTTTCAGGTTTTGTCATGTACCTCTTGTAGGTACGAGTTTTTTGTTAAGATTTCATAAAAAAAAAATACGAAAATGGGATGCGCTCTTATACAATTGTATTACATAATTTTAAATGTATACTCATTACGTGAAAGTTATCTAAAAGTTAAAAGGTGTACTAGTTTTACTCTATATTATAATTGTGTACTATTAGTTCTATCTCCTTACTGCCTACAGTATACAATTGTATTTGAAATATCGCAACTAAAAACGCAACTAAGCTACACATATAGTGTAACTTCTTGCCTGCGTTATCCCCGAAGGGGTCGCATGTGGCGCTTCAGGACCTATTTATTTTTACAAGTAAGGGGGCCGGCCTCACACCAACCACTTTCAGTTGAAGTGGGGATTTCCCAGCTCCCGGGGGTGCTGGTTCTCATTTCTTGTGAAGGCTGAGTAAACCTTTGAGATCAAACCCTTGCTCTCGGCATGGAATGCAAGCATTCCTCTACCAATTGAGCTTTCGACCTTTTTACGAGCTTGATCGTCGTCGCTACAAAGCGCCAATTTTCAAGCAAGACCCAGTTGCTGTAAGGCTGGATGGACCTTTGGTGACCGGTCATTGGTAAAGGTTTTATGAATTTTTCAACCTTGCGAAGAGCAAATTTGAAAATATAAATGGTATATTTTTTGTGCTCCGCCGGGAATCGAACCCACAACCTTCCCATTCAGAGTCCGCAGTGTTACCACTGAGCTACGGACCGGTCATATATCCATATTAATTTTTAATCTGCTCGTAGCGCACTATGGCAAAGAGAGTGGATATCGTTGCCGTTAGTTCCAGCAGTCCATTGATTTCCATTTAGATCGTCTCTCCCCAAGTGAGGGTGGGTAGGCCGTACGGCGTGCACCCCCTGGTCTCCACAGACCCAGACGTGGCGGGGGTCGGGGCCGCGCGCTAAGTCGACCTCGTCCCTGATTGGGTTCACACACTTCTTCCTTTTTACGACTAATGAAAAGTAATTTCGCCGCTCGTATATTTAGTTAGGTAATCTCTTCATTGACCCGTGGAATATTTGTTTTTACTCCGCACCCAATCACTGATGTAGCCTTATCCTGAAAACAAAAAAGGAGATCGTTTTCCGTGACGTTATTAAAAATTTACTCGAATAGAATTTTATCCATGCCAACTTGCAAATTATGGTCATTCTCTTAATTTTACGCATGACGTTCCTTGACTTATTGGTTGGTATGAGGCTCACCACCCATACTGTAAAAAAATGGTTCACTTTGTCAATGTCACCCGTTTCAGTGAAGGTCGGCAACAGTTGCAAATGTTTAAAATTTGGGTTTTTATATTGTAGGTCCATATGCGGCATGCGTAAGCGCGAATTTATGTGTCTGCTTATGGGGATGCATGGAATATGAATTCTAATTGTTAATACATTTGCAACTTATATTATGGATTATAAATAGACGTCGCTGTTGCTAGGTTAATAATCCATGAAAATCATCATCATCATCATAAGCTCGACCAGTCTGAATCCATCAGTCTCTTCCACTCTCGCTTGTCCGTCACCTTTGCTATCCAGTCTACCTTGGCTGCATTTGCTTTAAGACCGTCCATCCATCGCACTTTTGACCTTCCTGCTATTAATCTTTCCAAGAATTCTACAACAATTGTCAATAATTATAAAAAACAATGACGCCAATAATTCTCCTTCGGCCATAAAAAATATTAACATAATAATACCGACACGTGTAGGTACCTGGCGAGAATCATCCAATGTGATAAACGCTATTAATATAAAATATTATTTGTGAAAATTAAACTACGTTTAAAAGAAAAAATAATTTTATTTTAAATAAAATTAATTTTCACTGTGTGAATACACAAACCACAGATCACGGAATAACACAAACCCTGCAAAATCTGATAAACGCCAATTAAAAGTAATAAAATTAATTACCGTCAAAGTATGCACAATACACTGAAAATAAATGCTTCAAAATTGCAGATTTTAGTTGCAAGCTTAGCGCCATTCATTATTTTTTCATTGAGTTTATTTACTTGCCTCTCTACATTTTAAATATTGATAAAACTTAATCGGTATCTATTGGATCTGATTAAATATTTTCAACAAGCCCTCTTGTAGTGACCTCAAATACAACTAAGTACCGGTATGAAAATTATCATAATATTTGTTATTCATTTAATAAACGTGTTTGTAGAAATTGTTATTTCGCCAATCGCTGAACTTTACGTAGAATTGCAACAAACTTTTTATGCACATTGTTAGCACGGTTGCAACATAGTAATAAAAGTAAGAACAAATCCTGCAACTTTGGTGAACTCTTCCGCCGTAGCTGCGCTGGTGATATAACATAAAACCGTGTGACACTTCTAAAGCGCACTGCTGAATTGTAATGGCCAGAAAATCTTGTAAAACATTTTTATTTTCTCCCAGAGCGCACCGAAAATAAAAACTTTTAACGATTTCATAACTTGTTCCGGCCAAGAAACGCTTCAAGTGCCCGGCACTTTCCGCCATTAGGCATTGTAGTATTCTTTGCAGTGAGATATTTGTATTACGCTCTCGGCATCGTTATGTGGTATTTGATTTATAAAAAATATTTTGTAACTGTAACTCTGTCGCCATTCCGCTAGGGGTGGCCAGAGCCTCTGCAGAGCTGCCTCCATTTCTTCCTTTCCTTACATACCTCTTTCAATTCATTCATATCCATCACCTTTTTCATGCATTTTCTTCTTTAACGCTCGCTTTATATATCTCATTCTTTCACAATCTCCTCAATCTGATCACTCCATACTTTTATCGGTCGTCCCTAACCTCTTTTTCCTTTCACACTACCCCTGTTTATATACTTTGTCAGTCTATCATCATTCATTCTTTCCACATGCCCAAACCATCTCATCACATTATTTTGTACCTTAACTTTCACATCCTCTTTCAAATTACATTATTTCTTTACCCATTCATTCCTAACTCTATCCATCAGAGTTTTTCCTGTCATGCCAAGGCGATGACTAAGCATACAGAGTGCTCTTGAGGTGTGGTTTACACAAAAATAACGCTCACGAAATACATCAGCCTGATTTTAATTTATTTATTCTTTGATTCTGTTTTACTTTAAAATCCGTTGATATGTAGACATAGATGTTATTAATGTGACACTTTAAAATTACAAGTATCAAGTTGCATATTGCATATTCAGTTCATAACGTGGAACCGCTTAAGTGGTGGAGCTATCAAACGAGCCCTGCTGAAATTGCAATCAAATTATGATTGCATATATTAATTATTTGGCACACAGTTAACAGTCTCTAAATCGCTCCAGCATTCACCTCTCCAAATACAACAGGCAAACAGCAGCCAACTTCAATATCGCAAAACGTGTTTATCATACACTCCGGCAGCTCCCGGCAGATCCTGGGCGCTTGTATTGCTGTGCCAGACTAGCTGTGTGGGGACGGGCCACCCTCATCCCCTAGGGATACTCCGTTCACACCAGGGTAGAAGCAAATGCATTTCAGGTTAAATTACCAACTCAACTTGTTTCAGCCTCAGCACTCAGCACGTTAAAAATGGAGGGAAAAATTGATGTCACTTGGCCGAACTAAAGGCAAGAAAGGGTGTCATACATAACTTCAAAACAAAATTAAGTAGGCAGTTTGAAAAGAGTAAAGCGATATGTACCGCATTTAGCATAACCATCAACTTTATTATAATGCTATGCTTCATTAAATTTAACAAAACAATTTACTACGTTAAAATTCACTTTGAGTTTTATTTGTGGACTTGTAGTTTCGTGAAAGCAATATTTCCAATATTTGATTCAAAAAATATTAATAAATAATTTTTAAAACACTTAAATGCCATCGACAGCTGCAAATTAATCTACGTAAACGTTTTAATTTCTACGTGTGCATGCGAGGTATTGCTGTCCCGAAACATGTAATGCTTAAATTAACAAATAAAACTCAAAGTAAATTTTTTTTTTTCATTAAGCTTATAAAAAATAACTTTCACAAAGTCAATGCCAAAAATCTAGATAATATAATTCCGTCCCGTCCCCTTGTTTACAACATTCGTTTGCCTTTATTGAAACGAAATAAAAATCATTCAACAATATTATATTAAGTCTACTGTATCTTTAAACCATACATACAAACTCTTACATATTGCATGTTCATGGAAGATAGCTCGTCTCTTATCTATGCCTAGGCACTTTAGCAAAGAATCACTTGTTACTCGCAACTCTCTACTAAAAAGCTCACTCCGTCTGAACGCGTCTTGAGCGCTTTCTATAATGAGCTCGCCACCCCTTCTCCTAGTTTTGATTATGAAAGTTCCCCGTCCAGAGCACTGAAGGAAACGTGTTACCTTTTGCTCCCGATATTCCCGACTGTTATGAACTTATTCTTTGCTAGTTTTTAATTTTAGATTGAAGTTTAAGCGCCCGGATAAAACTAACTTGTTTACTCCAAAGACAATCTCTTTTGTGCTCGCCCCTTGCAGATGCTAAAGCATATTTTCAAAAAGTTTCTCCTCCGTTTTTCTTTTCAATTTCATGACAACTCGTCGTCTCTTTTTATATCGATACTTCATTATCAAGTTGCTTTCGAAGCATATTTTTGGTAAATTAAAAAGATGAACGAGCTTTTCAATGAAGTTTGCATAGCCCGAATACTTGTCATTTCTTTCGAGTTTTACTGGCGTTTTTCCGACAAAGGACAAATTTTGTCTCTGAGTTATTCATTAACAATTATTTTCAAGTAAAACTTTAAGGGTTTGTGTATTGACATTATGAATATTCATTTGGAAATAAATCAGTTGATTATTTTTCATTTTAATAAATTTACAAGTATACGTACACTCATCAAAACATTATTTTATAATATTTTCGTATCCAACTCCCATCTGTACTCTTCCATCAGCAGACTGTCGTTTGTCTTTTGTACCCTCCCTTTGTGTTGTTTTTTGCTTCTCCCTGTTTTTTGTTCTATCTCGTCCTAATTTAAATGTGAAATATTGTATCCCGCCGAACGTGTAACCTTTTGTTTAATACTCGCCCGCCGCACTTTATAGCCGCAATAATTTACAGTTGCTTAATACTGTATGAAAAATTGCGCATAATTTTGTAATTTTATGTTTTTTATGTAATTTTTACCGAGGGCACTTGCCCCCTTGTAAAAGATACGCTCTTTTTTCTCTCATTTTTTTCGTTGTGAAAAATTCAACTTCTTTGTTTTATGAACCAGCAAACATTTTTTTTGTTACCCAGCCTTCCCGTTGTTCCCTGAAGATTCCTGATTACATTTACGACATATTTGTTTTGCCTGGCATTGTTTTGCCTCATTATATTTTACTGGCTCGGTAATTATGACAATTTTCCTCGGATTTTATTTTTCTGAGATTGAAAAAGTTAGGCTACTCAACCCTCAATTAACGTCAAATTTGTAAAATTAATTTTATGTATCATCATTTATGTTCTTGCAAAGTTAATGCGTCTTACATTTTAATGACGTCGTATTTTCTTGTAGTAGATTATTTCTCTGTTGGGCTTTTTTCGTGTA